>PVNU02000262.1:600000-971054 GCA_003013855.2 Liriodendron chinense
GACTTTCATATCAATGAACTACATTAATCTCTACTACAAAAAACATATAAAAGATATAGAGCGTTTCATCTTTCTTAGACTTTTTAAATAAGAGAAGAAAGCTTAAAGTTTTTTTTTTTTTGCAACTAACAAATACGTTACTTTATATTTATAAAGAAAAAAACTCTGTCATGAGAATGCTCACATCTCCCATAACATTAAGGTATACCATTTATCATTCTGTCTTCTATAGATATATGAAAATCTATTCATCCATCTTTTGATCCATTTTATTCAGAATATGAATCTCATAAACTTCTAAATCTTCTTAATAGAATAATGTTGCACCCAATTCACAGATACACTAGCAATAATATATTCTATTTCCAATTATTTATTATAAATTTTTAATTTGTTCACATTTTATTAAACAAGAATTATTACATTCGTGCTTGCACAAAATTCTTAATATATCAATATAGATATACGTTTATTTACTTTTGAGATTGATTTTTTTTACAAACTTAATTAATTAAAATCATTTAAAAAATATATTAAATATTTAATATATAAATATTTTAAAAATATTTAGAAAAAAAATCGACAGTTCACTTAATTCAGATTCTTAAGGGGCCGTTCAAATGGGAGTAAATGAAGGTAAATGAGAAAAAAATCGAAATAAATTAGGGCAATTGACATTTGAGATGTTCTTGGATGGAAGTAAATGCATGAAAATGAAGTGAATGTGAGTAAATTGAGATCCCTTGAAGAGCCGCAAGAGTGAACAAAGATATCGCTACGTACATGTATACCATACCCATGGCATGCTGATAATACTCCATAATAATCAAATCATTAGCTACATTACTAAAATCACACCAATAGAATGATCCAAACTATCCAAAGGTTGGCCATTTAAATGGATGGTTAAAAAACGTTGGTAAGTTGCTTGTTCATGATCCTTACGTTTATAGCCTGCACGAGGCTCAAAATTTCCTCATTTTTAACTAAAATATATATTTCAATGGGCTTATTACAATCATTCTATTAAATATCACATTTGTACACTAATTTAAGATATTAAAGCTAATTTGGGATATTATATATATTCCTACGAATGTATTGAAAAACTCAAATGCATTTCAATTCCTCCCATCTAGTCTCATTCAAATAGGATATTTGAATTTTAAAAGTATTTTATTTACTCTCATTCGAACATAGTTGGGTAAGCCATTTACTCCAAATTCATTTACCTCAAAATCCATTTTCTATCTACCTCCATCTACAAGCTCCCAAACAAGCCATTAGATAAACCATATACGTATCCACATAATATATATTTTTATCTATGACATTCTCTTAAACCACCTAGAAGACCTTATTGGACTAAATGTTTTCCTTGTGTACATCTATTTCAAATTCCTTAGCCATGACTTTAAGAATGTGTACCAAATTTATATGACAACATGGTATAACCACATAGTTTACAATGCAAATGACACTAATAACACATTTATGACCGGTAAGCTTACACAATTAATGGTATATAATTGATCTGTTGCTCAATCTCTATTATTTAACATGGGCTTACATGATCAGGCCGAGTATAATGTCGATCGCATTAATCTTAAGGAGAATTTTTTATATTTTCATTGACCTAAGGGCAGTACATCTCATATGCATGTGTATCTCATCATGCACTACCCACACATTCATGATATTTATACCATATGTAAGAACCCGAATTCATATAAGTGGTTATACACACTTATACACACTTAAACCTATGACTCATGGAACATAACAAACATGTAAACACACCATATGCTAGTATCTTCATCAATTGGCTTAGGTGCAATTGAATTTTGATAACAAAAAGACAATGATTTGATTAAAGCAGTTTAGAGAGAGAGAGAGAGAGAGAGAGAGAAAGAGAGAGAGACTTATTTGAAGAAGCTCTTTTAAGGTTCTTTCTCTCTTAGGAGAGAGGAGAGAGAGAAATGCAAATGGCTTTCTAATACTTGATTAAATATTTTTTTCTATGGATCTAAATATGCAGTCAATTCATTTTACATCCCATGTGACATTTGTTGGGAAAAACCAGCAGCGGAAGCCGAAACGCGTGGAGCAATGCGTGATCAAACTGAGAAACACAATGAAATCAATTACACACAAGCATTCACCACAAGAGAATCCGAATTTACGTGGAAAAACCCCTTAACGGGTAAAAAATTATGGCACAAAGCGATCCACTATGAATAACAGAAGTTACAGAGATTGACAGCCCAAGCAAGGAACAAATAGAGAAAACCACAAGTTTTCTCTCACACACACCTCTCCCCTCTTCCTAATACGATTAGGAAACCTTGGACACCTTAGGATACCACCTAAATTCGGATTACAACTCCTTAAATAAGCAAATATTCAAAAATAGAAACATCTTGCGCGCTACTGTAAGCTGCGCAAGAGACCCGCGCGCACGTCCGACCTGGTTGGTCGACTAGCCGGCCAGTGCATAGAATAGTCAAGGGAAAAAACGCCATTGCTACCTCACCACCGACTGGCCGGAGCCCCCTGCAGACCGGTCGGCCGACAGGTCTGAGGCACACGAAATCTGTCCAGGGGGGTCTCCACTGCATCTGGGTTACACTGCCCGACCGGTCTGAGCACCCAATCCGTGCATAGTTTGAAGACTACCCCAACAATCTCCACCGAGGCTTCAAACAACGAATCAACACCATCATTGCAACGTTATCTCATCTTCAATTGTAGCTCCATTGCTTCTCGTGCCACCATCGACCCTAACCTTGCAAATTCATGCCCTTTACCGCTCTTCTCATGTGGCCCTTGGGCACTTGTCACATACGAGCAACCATGGATCTCGTTGCCTTTCCCACAGCTCCACCGTGAATTGTGCTCCTGATCAACATGTAAAGATGGTCACACCTCCGTGCCTTTATACACACGAGTGTCCCCTTCAACACTTCACAACAACAATCGCGACCGATAAACACGCACCCTTTCGCCTCGAGTGCTCCAAGAGAAATCACATTCATCTTCATATTGAGAACGTGCTTCACATCTTCCAGGACTCGTTTGATCCTATCGAACATCCTAATACGCACCGTACCAATACCCACCACCTTATGAGTGAATCCATCGCCCATAAACACCGATTCTCCACCATATTCCCTGTATGTCATGAATGAACTCCGGTCAGGACAAACGTGACATGAAGCCCCTGAATCAATGATTCACTCACTACCATGAGATCCCTTTCCAGATACAGTCAGAACTTCACAAAAACCGTCACCTTCCTCTATGATATTGGCTCCCTCTTCAGAAGAATTTCCATACCTTTCTTGCTTCAACCTGAGATTCTGACAATCCCCTCTCATGTGGCCCTCCTGGCCACAATTCCAGCACTTTACCTTAGCCTTTCCTTTGCTATTGGCCATAGATCCTGATTTTGAGTATCCTCCATACTCAGAACTTCTGCCCATCATAACCAGTGCTTATGAGGAATAAGGGGAAGCCACGTCACCGCTTTTTTTTCTCATCGCCTTTGACTGGAGGGCTGAGATAATGGTCTCAACGTCTATGGTTTCCGTCCTTGCACACACAGTCCCTGAATGACTCGTTTGAATCTGAAAGAGAATTCAATAGGATACATGCTTGATACTCATCATTCATCGGTTCATCGATCTCCACCAACTTGCAAACCAGCCTATTGAACATGCTCAGGTGATCCTCCACCTCAGTTCTCCCAGTCATATTTAAGGTGAACAACTGCATCAACACGTATATGCGATTCTCTAGAGACTTCTTGGCATAAACCTATTCTAGCTTCGCCATCGTTTCAACCATAGTCTCCTCCTTCCTGACATGATAGAGAACATCATCCGTAAGGTTTAATAGGATTGAGGTTCTAGCCTTATTGTCGAGCCTCGTCCACTCATCATCTTTTATAGCCTCGGGTAGTTTTCCAAGAGCTTCATCAAGCCCTTGCTGAACTAGGAAGGATTCAACCTTCACCTTCCATAACTCAGAGTTATTTTTCCCAAAGAACTTCTCTAACTTGAACCTTGTGCTCGATCTTATCTTCTCGTCTCAGATTCGAATATACTCCACCCCAACTTTAGCTCTTATAACACTTGTTGAGAAAAATCGACAGCGGAAGCGGAAGCCGAAACACGTGGAGCATAAGGTTCTCAGTGGGTCGGATCTGGATCGGATCTAGTTGGATCCGGCTCCAAGTCCGTATATGTGTAGATGGATTCGGATCGGATTCGGATCCAACTCGGATCCAAAAGGTGATATCCATATTCAATCCATTTATAAATTGTTAGATCCATTTTCGATCCAAAATCCATATAACCATCGGATTCGGGTTGGATCTAAGTCCGAATGCACCCCAATTACAAATCTAAAAATATATATAATATAAAATATATAATATAATATATTTGATTTAGTAGAAAAATGATGCAAATCCCTTTATTTACTGTGGTATGGTCGACCTAAGAGTGGCATGTCTCGATTTTGAGACATGGCCTAAAATAATAGTAAGGTGACATTTACAATAAGGCGACAATGAATCGGATCCTAATTGGATTCGGATCGAACTCGAATATGTTCCTGTGAATCCAAATCCGGTCCATTTAAGTAATCAGACCTATTTTAAGATCCAAATCCGGTCCATTTAACTAATCGAACCTATTTTAAGATCCAAATCCGCATTATATGGATTCGGAGAGAATCGGATCTCGGATTTGACTCGCTCCATTGAGAGCCCTAGTGGAGCAATGCGAGATCAAACAATAAACACAATGAAATCAATCACACACAAGCATTTATCATAAGAGAATCCAAATTTACATAGAAAAACCCCCTAACGGGTAAAAAACCATGGCACAAAGCGATCCACTATGAAAAAACAGAAGATTACAGAGATTAACAGCCCACAAGCAAGGAATAAATAGAGAAAACCACAAGTTCTCTCACACACACACATTTCCCATCTTCCTAATACGATTATGAAAATTTGGACACCTTAGAATACTACCTAAATCTGGATTACAACTCCTTAAATAAGCAAATCTTTGAAAATAAAAACATCTTGCGCGCTACTGCAAGTTGCGCAAGAAACCCAGTGCATGGAACAGTCTAGGGAAAAAACGCCATTGGTGCCTCACCACCGACCAGTCGCCTGACCGGCCGGTGCCCCCTGTAGACTGGTCGGTCGACCGATCTGAGGCACACGAAATATGTCCAGGAGGGGTCTCCACTGCATCTGGGTTACACTGCCCGACCGGTTGCCTGACCGATGTAAGCACCTAATCCGTGCATAGTTTGAAGACTACCCCAACAGCATTCATGTACATCTATCTAAACTGTCAAAAAATGGGCCCCACTTTGGATAGAATATTGCCTCAAGATCACACTCATCTCATAATCTTAACAATCCAAATGATGTGGATTAAAAGACAAATAATAATAAAAAATGATCAATATAATCCAATCCAATGGGTGACAACAAACGTCTGAGATTGCCCATCAATTTATTATTGGGCTACGTACAGACCAGATTGGGTCCACAAATTGGATGACCTTGATTGATGGACATGCATGATGGGTGTATTGCAGATGAGTTGCAAATGTTTCATAAAATAGTGGTGGATGCACACCATAGTATATATCCATGTAGGCAATTGATGTCTATGTGCCAGGTGGGCGCGACTTGGGTAAGACCCCGGAACTAGCCAAGTGGGTGGGACCTTGACGTGTCTTAACATGATTCGTCCACGTAAGTGGCATTGTGTGAGATTTCCTCACGTGAGAAATGGCAAGTCCCATTAGTCTCTAACGTCGTCAAAGAGGGTTCGGGGTCCAGCCGCTCCCTCTCATTCTTGTCTCTCTCCCTCTCTCCCTTCCTCTCTCACGAGAGATCAGATCCCTCTCTCGCTAGAGATCCGACTCTCTCTCCTCTCTCGCCATCTCTTGGCCCGACTCTCTCTTTCTCTCCCAAAAGCCGCCTCTCTCTCTCTCTCTCTCTCTCTCTCTCTCTGACAATGGCAGCGGGGCGACACCAGAAGCAGCAGCGACGGCGGCGGCTTCGGCTTCCAAATCGCTGGCAGGTAATTTTCTTAACTTTTTTTTTTCTTGTAGATTGATTTATGGTCTTGAATCAAGAATTCTAACCATGGATTTTCGCTATTCGGGGATTTTCCATGTTCAGAATCTTTCCCTAATTAAAATCACTAAAAACTCCTATTTGTTTATGCCTTGAGTGTGTAACTATTATAATGTGCTTAGTCCTCCAATAAGATGAATAATTGTTGCTACTATAGGCTAATTTGAACGCTAGTGTTCAAAACCCTCTGTGTAAAGGCATGTTGGCACGGACCAACATAAAACAAGATTTGAAATCATCCATACATGTGTATGTTTTATTTTTATTTTTTTGAAATGGTAAAGAAGAGAACATAGCAGAAGAAACTGTATTTGACATGCTTTGTGGGGTTGCTTCAGGGATTGAGGAAGATGCATGATCATTCTGTCAGAGGATTAGTTTGATGTCCCAGGCACAGTTGCTCTGCCACCACTGAAAAATTAGGGGACCTAATGTGAGGAATTTGTCATTGGTCAGATGATCTGAGAGAAACTGAGTAGTTGGATATTTCTTGATATTTGCCCCCCTGTTGTAATTGAGGCATAAACGATGTTCAAAGATGTTGATGTTTACCCGCAAGTGAAGAGGCATGTGTCTACATTTTGGATGATGACAAGTAGGGTGAAAGCAAATTGAATTTCAACTATTGCAAACACCAGTCTAAGTGGGTTTAGAAGTTAAGAGCTAGTGGCGTTTGGAGTATTTGAGCTCGAGTGCCATATGGAGTGGCATCTTAGTGACCTCATTTGTTCCTTCTGAAACATCTGAAGTTTATTGTACTATTGATTCTTTGTTTTATGAATTCAATTATTATTTGTTCAATTGAGTTTTCATGGATCATCTGCTGGAGGTCTCAATGTTGTCTATAATGTCGTGTTGTCCTTACACCTTTGCATAATTGTGTACCAAATAGCATCTCATTTATGTGTTTGTGTTAAATAACAGAAATCCATTCCCCAAAGTGCTACCAAATAAAAGAGAAGCATATTTGAATTCATGTCTCAGTCAAGTTTCACCTAACATCCTAATCATGCAAAAGCAGGGTTGGAATCTGGAATCTACTAGAGTTTAGGCTTGTAGGATTTAGGGAATCTAGAATCTATTGAAAAATAGGAACAGACTTCATATACTATTAGAATTCTTTCCACACCATGCTAAGATTTCTGTGATGTTAGTGTAGCATGCCACTATAGCATACTGTAGTGTGCCTTGAAATATATGTGAGGACCTATTTTTGCTTGTGTTGTCAGTGTTGAGTTCATTATTATATTATAACATATTAATATGGTATTGATAATTTATATTTGCAATACAGAATACATTTCATCCCTACTATGGCTACACTATTAAGATTGTCATGGACATGGATGCTGCAATACTGTGTTTGTTTTTCCTCACCTTTTCCCATAAGAATGTATATTCCCTTGTTTTTTTATGTGTATCTAGAAAATGCTTCTAAAATGTGTTTCCTGACAAGGGCTCGTATTTTCAGGTCAATGGAACGCTGAAGCTTGGAATGCCAATCAATACTGCATACAGAGCAACATTAGGCACTTGAGCATCATGAGTTAAAGCTATGGTCAACATAAGTAGAACATAAGTCTTCTTTCGGACCTTTGAGCCTTCTCATTGGGGGTACTCTTCTTTAGTGCAATTTGCAGGTGCCTGCGGCGGTTTTCAATGGCCTTTCATCTTTGATTCAGGGACCACGAGGATGAGCTCACATGAGAAATGTTGAATAAGATATTCTAAGAAGGTCATGCATCTTATCTGTTGGAGGCCCATAGAGAGAGAGAGAGAGAGAGAGAGAGAGAGAGAGGTGGTTGATGGGTTATATGTTTGTAAATAATTTTTATGTCATTTGTGTATGGGTTTTTCTTTCCTTTTTCTGAGAAAAAATTCTGGTACCCAGGTTGAGTGCAATGAATTATGATACATAGCAAATTTTGGTACACTTATTGATTTTTGGTATTTAGAATTAATAAATGATCATTGTCTTTAAGATCACTGCAAGTTATAGTGCTCTTAGTTGCACTTAGACACTGCAATCAGTTGATCTGGATTGTACAATAGGTCCGGAAGAAATTCCATTGGCATTGGTTTGGTGATATGGTCTGCCCACAAGAGCACTTATGTATGGAATTCTGCCTGTTATGTTGTGTTTGTGTACAAACGCGCCTACATACGTAATATGCATATATTTTTTGTGTGCTGGTTAATGTATGAATTACTAATTTGGGTTACACAAAGCAGTTTGAAGGAACACATATTCAGCTGCCACTGGGCCCAATGCTTGCATGCATGTATTCTTATGTTCAAGGTATGACACTGTATCAGGAAAACTCACTGAGTTATGGATGATACATCTTTCATATTGGGAATGCGGTAAACATCATTTGGAGGGTCTCATATGGAGCTAAACGGTGGGATCTATGCTAAGTCTCCAAGGAAATAACATCCTTGATTTCGAGATTAATATTTCATTTTTTCTTGAAAAAAAAAGGGTCAAATCATGTAGCTGTAGCTTAGAGGCTAAAAGTCTTAGCCGGTTGGAGGAAGCCTCAGAACAAAAATGCTTTAATGGGAATTGAACCATCTTAACCATTAAATAGGACCATATAGTGGAAGAAACCCACAATAGAAGTACAAAATTGCTATGGGAATTGAACCATCTTAACCATTAAATAGGACCGCATAGTGGAAGAAGCCCATAATAGAAGTACAAAATTGCTATGGGAATTGAACCATCTTAACCATTAAATAGGACCATATAGTAGAAGAAGCACACAATAGAAGTACAAAATTGCTAGTATTATTAAGGTGGGCCAATGCACGGAATCAAGGCCATTTATTTTAGTTCCCACTTTAACATGTATCATTGCAAAATACAATTGTTTACAAAGAATAAAAGACCCAAAATTCTATTAACTCTGAAAAAATCCACAACAAACTAAATCCATGCATTCATCCTAAAAGGCCACTTGATGAAGCATTAGCATGTTACATAATACCAAACCACCGTGTTCATGAGACAACACCACCATCCAAGTCACCACAAATAAATAACAACATAAAGCACCACGAGCTGACAGCATAAAGCTAAGCTCTGCACAGAAAAGGCCGTTCCTCGCAATGCATGTGTACACAGCTAGAAATTGACGGCTCAAGATTGCATCTGTCTTCTTCAACCCAATTTTTATTTTTTGGACAACCTCGCTTTCAGCTCCTCTGCCATTGCATCAATGAACTAGTATGCAAATACTGATATCGAGTAACCCTACATGGAAAGAAAATAAAGAAATTAGTCAACGGACAATCACCCTTCATGTGACATGGCTGTATAGATCGGTATTATCAGTGTCCACCTCCATGTATTGGAGCAGTTGCTCCTTGTAATAATCATAAGCTATTCAAATGCCCAAAAAGGGTCTATGATATCAGAAACATTTACATGCCAACATATGGTCCAAAATTTTCAAGAAGAGAAGTTTCAACTGGAACTTTTGAAAAATTCATGTGATTTTGCTAAAATAAGCTTACAAACTTGTTACAGTATAGTGTCTTAGATGGCTCTAAAAGATCATAATTCAACTCAAAACTTTTGAAATTTTCAATAAACATTGTGAAAATATGATTGGAAACTTAAAACTAAGATGATACAATCAAACCCAAGAATCACAACCTGAAATGGAGATATCAAATGTCAATCATTTGGGTCTCAGTGATCTTTCGGTGACTCTTGTACCTCTGGAAAGTTTCAACAAAACCACCAAACAAAATGATGAACAAGATATCTCATCTTAAAATGAAACATTCTGAGTAAAGCATTACATAGACATAAATGTAAACTTAAAATGCTCTAAAGGAACCAATGGATTTTTTTAGAGAAAAGAATAGAATAAAAAATATAAGAGTTACATCCAACCAATTAGATGGAAAAAAAGGAGGGGGATTTGAGAGACAACATGGGGTTAAATTTTGCCAGATTTTTTAAGTGGTTGTGAAACTATCACCACCTATTGGTTTGACAAGTATTATTACAAGGTCCAACCAAAATCCTTTTTATTTGGTTGATATTTTACACAACAGCCAACATTTTCCACCGTAGTTAGCCCTTGTAAGGAAATAGAAATGTTAAAACAAACCTTCTCAATGTTAGTGTGAGCAGAGGTCTAACAGCATGTAACCTCTGTTGGATCATGAACAAAAATCAACCGTCACCAAAATCAATCAAGAACAAAAATAAAAAATAAAAAATAAAAAATATTGATTTTCCCTGCATTTAGTCATTCACAAAACAAATAAAGAAATTCACATAGGGTGTTTGATTCACAACCATAAATTACTCTAAAAGAATAAAAAATCGAAGCAAAACCTGCAAGAGATTTAGAAGCCGCTGTTATTGCCGCTCCCGATGTCGGCCCCTGCCGCTGTTGGGGGGTGCTGTCACATGCGCGAGAGAGGAAGAGAGACTGCAAGAGAGGAGGATTTGAGAGAGAGAGAGAGAGAGAGAGAGAGAGAGAGGGACGAATGAGAGGAGGGGCTGAGACCCCGAATTTCAGACCTAACGTCCGTTAGCATCTAACTCTCCCATGTGAGTTGCTCTTGCACGAAGCCCGCCCAGCCGGATCAATCATCTCGCGCCACGTCAGGGTCCCACCCACTTGGCTAGTTCCGGGGTCTCACCCAAGTCGCGCCCGTGCCAGGTGAGAGATAGCCTTTGGGATAAACACCACTCTCACGCTTATCCATACATTTGAAATAAGATAATTTATTTTGCTTGACCCAAGCATTATGTTTAAAATGGTGGCGGCTTGTGAATCATTCAACTGTATATGTCATATGCATTATGAAGGTTGACCCCAACTCAAGTGTAGCTTAACCTGAAAACACACTACAGTTGAACATCATTCAAGCATTTGATTTTTTTTTTTTTTTTTTTTTTTTTTTTTGGCGTGTCAAAATTCGAATTGCTGACAATTTTGGACCTTTTATTATATACAAACAAATTTAATAATGTGATAATTAGAGGAAGATTCAACTAAGATCAAACCCACAAATGATATGATGGCCAGAAAGACATGCCATTCTAAACAAGGGTGGATTAGGTGCACCACAGCCTCACCTAATATAGTAGGCCCTGACATGGGCCCACCTTAATGTATGTGTAGTATATATACTCATGTCATCCATAAGATTTTGAGCTCATTTCAGGGCATGAGCTAAAAAATGAAGCAAATCAAAATCTCAGCTGGACCATGCCATAGAGGGAACCCAATTGCGACCTATCCTATTTTAAGGTATGAGCCCAAAATGAGGTAGATCCAACAACTCAAGTGAACCATAGAATAGGTGAACCCACAAAGCATTAAATGCAACCCAAGCTTATTATTTGATCTACCTCATTTTTTTAGCCCATATCTTAAAATGGTTTAAGAAAAGGGATGTACAATGTAAATCATGGTGTGTGTACAAGGCAGTGCACGTACAGACCACCACGTGTGGCTATTACGACCATTCATCAGTCTCCTGTAGTTCTATTTCCCATGGATTCCGGGAGCGAATTAGGTGATACCCTGGGAACCGCTTAGTGGGTGTTACCCCTACCATGTGGGGCCCACCTTGATCTATTTTTTGTACATCTATACCGTCCATTTGTTATTACGTCTAATTTTAGTGCTCAATTCAAAATTATAAAAAGATCCAAATGTCAGGTGGACCATACCAATAGAAAGAGTGATGAATAATCATTAAGAACATTTTACGGGCTAAGAAAGTTTTAGATCAAGCTGATATTTAAATTTTCCCTTCATCCAGACCTTCTTTACATTATCAAGAGCTTGGATTCCCTTCATCCAGACTTTCTTTACATTATCAAGAGCTTGGATTCCAAATAAACATTACCAAAACCTTACGATGGGCTCTTTGGAATTTTTAATGGTGGGACACTCATCATCACTGTTTCCAGTGTTATGGTCCACTTGAGATTTATATTTTCATAATTTTTGGAACCCATCCTAAAATGGACAGTAGAAACTGATGGACGGTATGGATATACAAAATACCATCCACGTGGGCCACCCTGTAGGGGTAACACGCACTAAGCTGTTCTCAGGGTAACACCTAATTCGCCCCCGCCCCCATGTATTCCTCTCTTACGTGGGTGAGAATCATGAATCAAATGGATGATTTCAAATGGGCCGTACGGGACGTGGATTGCGTCCGACCCCTGGTCGGACCTTTAAGCGTCCGACCAGATCTGTACGAGGGCCCACCATGATGTATCGGTTTATCCACGCCGTCCATTCATTTTCGAATATCATATTAAGGGATGGCCCCAAAACTGTGGCAGATCCAACGGTGTTATGTACCACACCTGAGACGACTCTTGCATTTAATGCAACTTGAATTTTATCGGTACATTTAATGTGCATTTAATGCAACCAAGCTTACTATTTAGTGTGGTCGAATAACGCGTTGGATCTAACTACTTGTTGGGTTCATAACTTAACATGATCTTCTAAGAGGGATGGACGGGTTGGATAAACCGATACATCACAGTGGGTCCCCAAACAGTTCTGGTCGGACGCTTAAAGGTTCGACCAAGGTCGGACGCAATCCACGTCCTACGGTCAAAATCCCATAAAGAATAGAAAAGAGGAACTCGTATTTCGCGCGCCATGTGGAATGGAGAAGGGAAAGGGGAGGAGCTACGTCTCCGAAATCGCGGCCGAAATTCTCGTATTCATCAGAGAAATCCCCATTTCTTCTCCCCCCTCTCTCCATCTCCATCCCCAACCATCGCCATTTGCCGAGGAGAGGAGGAGAAGGGAGGGAAGGAGGCGAATTCCGATCCGATCTCAGTCTGCCGGAATCCCTCCTGCATTTTCCTTTCTTATCATCTTCCTAACGGAAATTCCTAACCGATACTTCAAGTTATTTATTCTCTTCAATTCCCTATTTCTTTTGCTTTCTGTCGTCCACAAATCATCTCAAAAAAATCTTCATATGTTATGATGTTTCTCGTTTCGAAGGGCAGGCATTTGAATTTCTTATATTCTAGAAATTTTTTCCCATTTCATATTATTTAGGTGCATTTGTGTTGTTGCACCAAAAATCATGAAACTTATGATTTAATCACTCTAATTTGGTGCAAAAAATATTACAACCAAATGTACCCTTAGGTCTCTCTCTCTCTCTCTCTTCTAAGGCTTTGCCTTCAAGATAAAAATTATATTTTGTTGTATCAAACATCATGAATTTTCAAGATTAATCAGTCGAATTTGATAATATTTGGTACAACAAACACACCTAGTTTTTTTTTTTTTTTTGCTTTTGGATTGTCCTTTTTCTCTCTCTTTCTTTTAAAAAAAAATGTTTTTTTCCTTCAAAATTTCTGTATTTCTTATCTGAAGAGGAATTAAGAGGGTCCTGCTCATCAGCCAGGCGCATGGTACTGTACATTTGAGTCCCATGATACAAACCATTGATCTGATGGGTTCACCAGTGGATGTGGAATGCCTCGTGTTTCTTTCCACATTTGAGGATCCTAACCCTTTGCAACAAGAAAAGCTCTGCATTCTCCTAAAATTGTCTAAAGATCAAATGGCTGGTATAGTCCACGATGGGGCCATCAAATCACCAGTTTGAATTTGAATTGCTGACCCATTGCCCCCTTTGATGATCCACATGACCTTGTAATGCCACTTCTTAGAAAGCTAGATCGGTTTCATCACATAGCAATTCTCTTCCTTTCCAAGCAGATACAACTCACATTGATAATTTAAACTTGAATATGAAAGAAGACCAAAAAAAAAAAGACGAAAAAGGGGAATTTTTTTACTATTTGGATTGTTTTGTATATAAAATTTTGTTTCTGAAGTTGAAGGATCGGTTAAACCTTCAATTCAGAGAATTACGGAATCTCGTGGTTGGATGGTTTTGTAGAAAATCATGACTGATATTAGATTGTAATTCGAACTCTAGACTCTTTTTTGTTTTTGTTTTTTCCTTTCCGAATCTCTCTTTGTTTCTTTTTATTTTGCAGACTATTTGCCAAGGTGAAATGTTGCAACTCTGGGATCTTATCCAAGGAGCCTACTTTTCTTCTTCGCCTTCTTCTTCACCAAAGGCATACATCCCTTCTCAAGTAGCACTCAGGAATTCTCTTACCAATAACTGAGCATGCGGATGTGACATTCTCTTCATGATTGTAGTAATTCTCAAATTTCAACCCTAAACTATCTGATCTCTTCTTCTCGATTTGTTCAAGATTGTTTATTATGTTTACGTCAGTAGATGTATTTATCCGAAGAAATTAGGGTATTCGTTTTGGGTATGAGGTCGGGAGAAGGTAGGAGTTGGGTATTTCATCTCTTTCTTTTCAGTGCAAAATGAGTCCGGTGCTCTGATTTGGTTAATTTACTAGCACCTGTTTGCATTAAATGGTGTACGGTCTTGGCAATTTCGGGAAATTTCTTGTTTTTGGTCTCGATCCATATAATTCTTCTTCTGGATGTGTAGAACTTGCTTGCTTGTTCTGCCCCCCTCCATATGATGATTCAGACCGCACATATGAGGTGCCAGTGCAGATGGGCTCCATGGAAAAATGTCACCCATTACAGATCTCACCGTCCCTACAAAGTTGATGTAGAAACAATGGTAAAGGAAAAACCGTTTCTGACTCAGATTTGTATGGATGGTGATGATCTTTGATTAGTGAGAGTTTTTTTGCTTGTGTCATGTATATGGTGGGACCTTCTAGATGAATAGTCTGGATCATTATGTGGTGGGATAGAAGAGGGAGAAGCTTGGGAAAACCTCCTTGACATTCCTCTTTTTGGTATCTGAGTCCAGCATCCAGTGCGTAACATTTTCAGTTAGGCAATTGAACCAATGATTAATCATCTCATGAATCAACCATTAACTTTGCCTGGTAGATAATGCACCTAATGCATGAAAAAAATAACAAATTGTTCCTTGTGTGTATTTCATGGCTTGTAAGAGCCGCTATGTGATATTTGGGCTTTAGAATAAGGTTTTCTAAGCTTCATTACATCCTAGGAAACAAAAGAGTCAAAAGAAAAGAAAAGATTAAAACAATACAGGTTAGACACATAGAAATTTAGTTTCTGGTGCAATTTTTTATCGGAATAGGTGGGCTGGTTTTGCAGAATGGGATTCTCACATTATTACTGTTCTGGTTTTAGTTCATTGATGCTGTTGGTTTTTGTGTCATTGACAGACTTGAGCAGAATAGTTGAGTTCTTATGGGTGATCAAGTATTTCAGTATATTTCGAATCAGTGTTTGTTGATTTGATCAGTTTATTTTGAGCGATGATAAAATAGGATTTGAGAATTGAATAACCTAAATCTCTATAAAGCCCGTCTGTTAACCTTGCAGCTCCTTGCTTATCCTGTTTGCCTACTATTTACTTGTGGATTGATGATACATTTTGCTGAGTTGATGTGCATTTCGTACCTTATAACTTGTTTGCTCTAATGATGTGCTTCGATGGCATGTGACCATTGGATGCACAAGAGATTTGATTGGGGACATCCAGTTTAATAAAGAGGAAATGACAAACATTGATGATGTTTCCTAGTATCCATAACAAGTAACGTTCTAATTCCAGTTATGTTTTCTCAAGTCCGGCTTGAAAGTAACATAATCGCAATCTGGGGCCACACCCTTGAAAGCTTTGAAGGAATATACCACATGTCTATTTCCATTTATTAACAATAGTTGCAACTCAATCTGTTGTGAATCCAAACTCACCCAAAATTCAATCTGTTGGCTAATTTTCTTTCGGGTGGATATCTTGAGACCAGCTTGAAAACAGTTGTTATGTATCTATCAGACGGATATGATTTTTCTCAACTGGTCTTAGAACTCATTTTCTAATCAAACACAGGTTCCTTATTTCCCTGGAGTACTTATGGTTTATGCCCACCCTTTCCAGGAGATTGGCATATCGTATGCAGTCAACTTCCATATTTATTGGGTTCTGTAAAATCAACTCATCATAATGGGTGGCTGTGTTTCGGTGGCAAATAGAAAACCAAAGCCACGGAGAAAGTACTTTATCAGATCCAGAAAGAACCGCGGGTCGATTTCTGCTTCTGCACCAGATGCTCCTAAGACACGGCTTAGTGACACAGGGAATTGTTTGACAGACTTTGCTGTTAGTGAGTTTGTTCAATTGGATATTGAGAAGGCTGCAACAAACCTTAGACATTCTGAGGTATCCAACGTGACATTCCATCTCACCCAATTGCAGTGGCACCACAGTCAAATTGACACAAATGGTATTTTGGTTCCCTTCTTTTAGCAGATCTTGCTTTTCAATTCTGAAGTCTTAATCTTGTTGTTACAAGTGCTTTCTCGAGGAACCTTTTACCTTCGGTCATTTGCTTTGATTGTCAAATTGTGATGATATATTTAGGTATGTTGTATAAGCTCTTTCTTGCATGATTTATGCACTATGTCATGTTATCGTAGCTGCCTAAGTGAAATATATCTCTTGGTAAGGATTTCTAGCCCATTCATCTGTGAAGATGCATCACAAGAAATTATTATGACTTGAATTTCCTTTTCAAGTGGTGGATTTGCAAGGTTTTGAATAACAGGGCTGTTGGGCATATTAGCTAGGTCCAAAAATGATATGATGTAGAATGTACTGGGCGAGATGGGCCCATATTGGCAGGTTTTTTTCTTTTTGGCACCAAACAATTTAAAAAAATATTGCGAAAATAATAGAAAACGTAAAACATCAGAATCAATCTATCTTTTTTCTTTCTTTGTTTTAAACATGTATATGAGGTGTATTAGACCATTCTTTGATAAGAATGCTGTTTTTCAGCTTGACCTGCTCAAAGTCAATCAAATAGGCATGAATCAAATATGAATCAAGAATGATTTGGTAGATTGGGGATATGAGAATATAACAAAAAGTAGATGAAAAATGAAAAAAAAGAAGAAGCAATGGTTTACCCATTCTTCTGATATTTACCAAAATGGTCTATTATGCTTCAATACAGCAATGAACCGCGACGAACCCTCAACCTATCTCAGATTAGGAGGGAGATCCTCAGTAGTGGTGACCCTTGAACACTGCTGTCGAGAATAAAGGGCTGTACTGGAGGGTGCCTTCCCCTTCCCCTTTTAGAGCCTTCAACTTGTAAGAACTCACTCCTAAGTAACCGGCATAGTCCCTGGTCTTTGTTGCACATTGCAAAACCATTTAAGTCTACTTTCCTTCATTTTGTTACCTATTGGTGCTACCCCTAAATTCCCTCCAATTCATTAATTTCTATTTCTATTCTTCCTTGTCTTGCCACTCATCCATCTCAGCATCCTCATTTCGGCTACACATCCTATGGACGTGTTGTTCCTTAGTTGCCCAACATTTTGTCCTATAAAGCATGGTTGGTCTTATAGCCATCCTGTAGAATTTCTCTTTCAGTTTGAGTGGTACATGATGATCATATAAAACTCCAAGGGCACATCTCTATTTTTTAATGCTTGAATTCTATGGGCAAACATCCTTCTCAATCTCTCCACTCTCATGAATTATTGACCCAAGATATCGAAAGTGGAAGAAGAGGCTTGATTCTAAAATATTTTATGCTTGCAGTAATATGCCAAGAGGAATCGTGGTTTGACTCTGTTAGTATTCTGGAGTCTGACTCAGATGATGACTTCATCAGCATTCATGGGGGTAAAGTTCATAAATCTGTCTGCATTTCGTTTAATGATATAATGCTAAGAGGATTATCTATTTGACTGATAACTGATTTTTGCTTTGCCCCTAGACTGCTTCCCTTCTGTAAGCAATGCAATTGGGAATATCTCAAGTGCACAGATGCTTCAGTATGAAAGTGCGTCATGCTTTATGGATGCCATGTGTAAGTATGAAGAACTTTATGACAGCACCCCAATAAAATTTTCTGTTGAACATTATTTGAAAGTTGATGGAGATAAGACTGAAATTTTTTTTGGTAAAAATGAATACAAAGAGGCTGACAGATTTGCAGTTTTAAATTCACAAGGTTATGAGCTGTCTTGTTTAGGGAAGGTTGATGAGGCCAAATCCAAAGCTAAGAGCACTGAAGTTTGTAACAAAAGGAAAAGAACGTTAGAAGATTGTTATGGAAGCTTTAATGCTCGAAAAGTGGAGAGACATGACACCGAAGACAGAAGTCATGAAAACACTTTGAAGCAGATGACAGCATCTTGCTTACCTCATTTGCTTCCTACTGTCAGTTTTAATGACAAAAATCAACCACCAAGAAGTTCCGGTCTGGCATCTCAATGGAAAAAGTCAGCAGTTATCAGGCTTTCTTTCAAGAGAAAGTCCTATGAGGGGAACGAGACTACTAATGAATTTTGTGAGTATATAAAGTTTCAGCGATTTTTGTCTGCTATTGTTGTTACTTCCAGTATCCTTGCCTATCTTTGGCAGGAGTTAATATGTTAAAATAGTAACTTCTTTGGTTTCTTTAACGGTTGATTGAACAAAGATTTCTAGGTGCTATCTCATTATTGTTCTTCAATATGGATTCCATGGAGAAAATCTAGGGATCTAATCTTTAAATCCCACGTTTTTTATTCAGAACTCCATCTACTTGTTGCTTCATACATTTGTGTTTGCACTTTATTGGAAAAAGTGGAAAACAACAAAGAGAAAGGGCGGCAGGCATAGAAAACATATGTGTAAATGTCAATTCCCTAAATTTATTACATCAGTGTGATTTGTGATTGATTAGATGTGTTATATGTTTTTGGGTTGCCGAGCGTTGCTCTGGATTTTAGTTGCATGAATCTTCCACCTCAGAGACACCCCCACTTCAATCATGCTCTCCCCAGTTCTTACCCATTTGTACTTCCTAAGATTTCGGAACAAATGGGGTTCCCGCCTTCCCTGCCGTTGCACACAAGTTGCATCAATTGACCACTGCTATTCTCCTTAATCCTTATGCTGAGCTCACCTTTTTAAAGAGGGAGGTAGACTTGGTCTCGACTGACAAGATGGAATATAGTCTCTTCAGTCCCTGACCAAAGGGAAGTGCTTCTTTGGTAGAGAGAACCAGGCAAGGGATTTGAATGAGGGGAGGGGTGAGTGGCTTCGATAAAAAAAAGAAAAAAAAAGAAGCTGGATCAGAGAAGTATATTGGAATCTTAGAAGCAATGTCTTCCTTTCCCTCTAGCTCCGTGCAACTACACTCTGGATCCATCTCTTACTCATGTCATGACCCCTGCAAAATTGTATCCATTTTTTATGTATTCACACTCCTTTATATGTTGGTGTGGATGCTTTTGCGATCCTATTTGTTGAGTTTCTGAACACTGTCACTACCCTCTTGCTCGTGCTCCACTCATCCTTATTGCATCATTCAAGCGAGGGTACCCTTCAAACCTGTGAATTTCATCTTCAAACAATGTCTAGTGCACTCAAACTTGTGCTTGGTGAGGTCTCTAAAAAAGAAAGAAAGTTCTGCTTCATTTCATTTGTGTTAGCTTACATCGCAATCACATAGCCCTGCTTACGCTTAAAAACACCTGCAAAAGCACCTGTCTTCTTGATATTTATTTTTTCTACAAGTTCAATACCATTTTTTCTGACTGAAGATCTAGTCGTACAATTGATTTGGTTGTTGTTTCTGTAGGTCAGAATACTTCGGATAATGACCTGACCTATGAGTATGAAACTATTTGGTTTCTGCTTCTCTGTGATGCAGCCAACAATCTTTTTCAAGCTGATTATATGCCCATTGTATTATATATCAGAATCCTTCTACAGTAGAATCTCAAACTAATGTGAAGTTTTTTAATTGGCACCGTGATGGCTTCAAAAGCATTTATGATTTGATATGTATTATTCCTTCAAATGTTTTATATTGGTAATAAATTTCTTTGTGTTTTACATAAACACCGTATCCACGCAGGTGCCTCAAAGAAATTCTTATTTCATCCCAGAGCAGGACTTCTGGTTCCATGTTCAACAGGGGAGAAGCCAACTGCAGGATGCTGGTCTGTTCTTGAACCTTCAAGTTTTAAGCTTCGTGGCGAGCACTATTTCAGGCATGTTTATTGACTCTCTCAATGTGTCATGTCATTTCCACTTTACCATATGCAATGTATGACAAGTCATAGAGACAAATCTCGTTTTTAGCAATTCTCAGCTGGAAATTTCTGTGGAGATTTTCAAATTTCGACATTTTCTGGGGATATTATCTGGAAAATCTCACCAAAAATAAAATATTTCAAAATATTTATTGCATATTATTAAATAAATATATATTTATATAATGAAATTCTTAATGTACTATTTTTTGAGTTAATATAGTGATAAAACACGATGTTTGAAACTCTGCCGAGATCTTGAAAATCTCGCTATAATACCATTCAGTGTATTTCTCACAATATGATTGTGAGATGTTCAATATCTCAGCGATATTTGTCACACTTTTACACAATACTGCACTTACATATGGTTCTATTTGAGCTTGGTGTTGTCTGTTTGTAAGAACCGAACTTTAAACATCCATCCTGCAGAGATAAGCGAAAACATCCAGCTCCAAATTACGCTCCTTATGTGCCAATTGGTGTTGATTTATTTGCGTGCCCGCGAAAGGTCCATCACATTGCTCAGCACATCGAGCTTCCATCTATCAAAGCACATGAGAAAGTACCCTCAATCCTGATTGTTAATATTCAGGTATATTTTAATCCTATTTTGAGGAGTTAATGGAGGAATTACTTGCTTTGTTCTTTTCTTATATCTTGTTGTCACTTTGTCCAGCTGCCCACTTATCCTGCTGCAATGTTCCTTGGTGATGGCGATGGGGAAGGGTTGAGCCTTGTATTATACTTCAAAATTTCTGAAAGTTATGATAAAGAGATATCTCCTCATTTTCAGGATAGCATTAAGGTTATTTTCATATCCTTCTTTCTTTGGAAAATTTTTGCTAGTAGCCAGTCTCCTGAGATTAGAAATGCACTGTTTATATGTTGCGGATATCATGAGAAGCCATTTATTCTGGCATTTGGGTTAACCTTCAACTTTCAGATTTCAGTGACCAAAATGCTCGAACAAAACCTCATTGCAACCACATTAATTCCAAGAATGATACGATGTATCACAAGGCATTGTAATGCATATGCTTTTGGTTGTGTGACTTTCTATGATAAACACAGGACATAGGCATTTAAGGTAGATCCATTTAAAACTTAATGGTTGTGTTTCTTTGGGAGTATAACTTTGGCACAATTATCTGTTTTTATTTTGCGTATCTCAGGGAAATTTGGGTTTTATGTACATAAAATGTAATCATGGTTCTGAATGATGGTATTGGCCGCCATATCGGCCCCGCGGAAAAATGATACGATGTGGCGTCGCGTATCGGATTCGGAGCCATATCGGTCCGTATTGATCATAAATTTTTTTTCTGAAGCAAAAAAATATGAAAAATATCAGAAAAATAGGAAAAAAAATGAGATATTCACGAATCTTTTGTGTGTTTTGACCATGTATTCAATGGTGTGTTGGATCATTCTTTTGATGAGAATGTTGTCTGTCGATTTGACTTGTTGAAAGTCAATTAAATGGGCCCTAATTGAACACAAATCAAACATGATTTGGTGAACAATGACCCATTACATTGGAAATACAAAAAAAAGAAGACGAAAATATAAATAAGAAAGTGAAGGTTTACCATTCTTTACGATTCTTCCCATAATGCTCCACTTCGCTCCGATTATTTGAATCCCATTTAAATTATTTGTTTTGATCCCAAAATAGGTTTAGATCTAGCCTAAAATGAGTTTTTAAAGTTTAAATGAAAAGAAGAAGAGGAAATATGAGTGAATTTTTGAAAAAAAAAAATAAATTCAAATTTGGAGTTTTATGGGTGTATCGGCGTGTATCGACCCTGTATCGGCACCGATATGGGCCGATATGGACCAGTACGGTCCAACCGATTCCGATACGGCTAATACAACTCCGTATCGCATATTGAATCTGGTCGATACAGTCCAATCGATTCCGATATGGTCCAATTGATTTCGATACGGCTGATACAACTCTGTATTGCATATCGTATCTGGCCGATACAGATACGATACGGCCATATCGGCCAATATGATACCGATTTTCATATCTATGAATGTAATTTTTTATTGGATGATATTGGTGTTAGGCAAGCACCTACCAACCATTGAAAAGAGAACTTTATGAGCTCAGAGCGCAAGCCTATAGTTGTTATACTACTATCAAAATCAACAAAATTTTCCAAATTGCTACTAAAATTGGCTGGGAAAACCACCACAAATTCTTGTAAGATCCAATACTGTCTATCTGATCTGCTGAAAAATTGACCCCATGTTCTAGGAACCCAAGCACCAGACATCCCTCCTGATGATGTGTAAAGGTCTTTTGGTGCTTTTTTCCTTTAGGAACCTTCTACCAAAATCAACAAAAATTTCCAGATTGCTAGCAAACTTAGCTGTGAAAACCACCATCAAATTCTTGTAAGATCCGATACTGTCTATTTGATCCACTGCCAAATTGGCCTCATGCTCTGGGTACCCTACCATCAGACATCCCTCCTAATGATGTGTAATGAGGGTCTTTTGGTGCCTTTTTCTTTAGGAATTTTGGAGCCAGTTGCTATTTTGGTTGTGAACTTTTTATTGAAGCATTGGATTTTGAGTTGCAAGGACCTCTATTTATTTATTACAGAAGCTTATGGGTAGATTTTCTCTGGTTCTGTCACCTTCTAATTGTTTTTGAATTTTAGGTTGCAATTTGGATGTTCTGGCTGCTAATGCTTATTTATTGCCTATTATAGAACATTTGTTGGTTGTATACTTCTATTGTTCATTTGATGTTTGTTTTATCACAAACTGTCAATCTAGCCTGAATGAAATTGCTACAGCATGGTCCTTCCTTTGGTAGCAACTTTAGGGGCCGTTTGGATGGTGGTAAATGGAGGTAAATGGGTGGAATTGGGAGTAAATGGTATTTGGGGAGTGTTTGGATGGAAGTAAATGCTGGCAAATGAAATGAAATGGGAGTAAATGTGCATGTAAATGAAATCCTCTCTACGAGAGAGGATTTGGAAGTAAATGGGGTGAAATGCCTTTTTGAGCTCCATTGGAGAGTCTCATGTGTAAACAAAGGTGCCTCTATGCGCATGTCCGCCATACACGTGTCACGCTAATGATACTCCCCAACAATTCAAATATTGGCTACATCACTAAATCATACCAAAAGAATGATCCAAACCATCCAAAGGATGACCATTTAAACGGATGGTTAAAAAACGTTCGCAAGTTACTTGTTTGTATCTTTACGTTTGTGGCTTACCCAAGGCTCGAAATTTCCTCATTTTTTGTTGAAGTATATATTTCAATGGGCTTATTACAATCATTCTATTAAATATTGCATATGTACACTAAGGGCCTATTTAGTAATACTTATTTTTACTATTTATCATTGAAATGCGCTATTTTTAGTGATTTTCCTTAATTCAGTGCGTTTGGTAAATTCAAAAATTTAAGTGCTTAATTTAGATTTCCACTGAAAAATGAGGTGTTTTTTTAAGTTTCCTCTCCTTGACTAAAAACTTAACACCGAATGCGGTAAGTCATTTTGAGTTAAACTTTTTTACAAATGACAACTTTACCCTTTACCAAACTTCCGTGCAAGCTTCCAGAGAGCTAACGGGGTAGTTGACGTGGCAAAGTTCTTTGGCCCTATCATTATGTATGTGTTATATTCATACCGTCCACCCATTTTACCATATCATAAGGATTTCCACCATTGAAATCTTTCTAGGGCCCATTGTGTTGTTTATTAGCCATCAAATTTGTTCATAAGGTCAAACAAACCTGGATGAAGGGAAAACACAAATATCAGCTTGATCCAAAACTTCTGTTGCCCCCAAAAGTTTTCAATGGTAGGTGTTTAATCCCCATTGTTTTCTGTTTTGTGGTCCATTTCAGCTTTGGATCTGCCTCGTTTTTGGGCACATGCCCTAAAATGACTTGAAAAAAATGGATGGACGGTGTCGATATAACAAATACATCATGGTGGGGCCTAGAACTTGGCCATGTCAATATGATAGGTAATTGCGAAGGTGCCGTGTTGAACGGCACGCAGTCCGAGTAACATGCAGAGATGAGGTGAGTTGTCATAGGTAACACATTATTAGGTTTTTCCTAACCATGTGGCCACCTTGATGTTTGTGTTGTATATCCAAGCCGTCCATCAGTTTTTCCATATCATTGTAGGGCATGCTAAAGAAAATGACGTAGATCCAAATCTCAGGTGGACCATGTTAGTGCACTTTTCTGTGGCATACTAGTACACCTTATTTGTCAATCACGTGCGTCCATGTGTTGTAACGGCGGTTGAGCCTTGACAAGCTGAAGACCGAAGATTCAAGTGGACCAGAAGCATCAAGGAAGAAGAGCGGGTAAAAGAGATGCCTTGGTGACCCTAACCCTTAGAACCAAAACAACCAAAACCTCTAGATGACTTGGACTGCATAGGTAAACCCTTAGTCATCATCATTAGCCTTAGAACACTTAGAAAACATGATAAGTTAGGCTAATGAAAGTAGTACAAACTGCTGTAAACAAACTAGCCCAGACAACAATTTTCCAGTGGACTTCAATCCATCGGAGTTCAATTTGATGGGACTTCGAGCCATCGAAGGATTGGGTTCGATCCATCGTAAATTCAGTCCAGCAAACTTGAATTCTCTGGACAATTTTATGATCCATCTAACATCTTTCTTCGAGCCATCGAAGTAGGCTCTTCGAGCTATCAAGGAACAGTTCGATCCATCGAACATGTCCAGCAATATTGCAGAACTCTTTGGATAGTTTTTCGATCCATTGAGGTTTGGCTTTGAGCCATCGAAGTGGATTGTTCGATCCATCGAAGCTATGTTCGATCCATCAGACATACCATTTTCTGCCCGTTTTATGACTGTTGGAGGCGATCTTTGGGCTTAGGGGAGAGATTTTAGAGATTTAGAAGCCACCATTGTTGCATACACCCATGGGCTTTAATCCTAACCCATTCTAGATATCCTCCTTGTGATTCACCACAAGCATGGAGCATTCAAAGCTCATGAAGAAGATGACCTTGTTCTCTCTTGATCTCTAGATGTTTTAAACACCTACACCAAAGTATATCCTTGGTCTAAACCTCTCTAGAGATCCAATTAGGTGGAATTCCTCTAGGCAAGCAACAACCCTGTTGTTATGGACGCGGCTTATAGTACTAATTTGGAAGGGAGGAGAATTGGTGCTACAAAGGCATAGAGAGGAAGGAGAATGACGCTCAAGAGGGCTGGACAGAGGTACGGGGAAGGAAATCTAGAATAAAGAAAGAAGTAATAGTGTCACGCGAGCTACCGAAGCTCCTGACTGGCTCCCAATAAACTTCGAAAGGGTGTTTAGAAAGGCTGGAAAATTAATGGAAGTAGTCATTCCTAGAGGTCAAAATTCTTCATCTCATCGCAGATTTGCTTCTGTCCGCATGAGATTGGAGGAAGAGGTAGAGAGGGTAGTGAAAATTTTGCACGGAGAGAAGTTTCGGGGGTAGGCAGCTGGGTGTATAGAAAGCTCGTTATGGGCTGGAGAGAAAAAACAAGAATAGGGGAAACAGAAGGAGAAGAAATATTTGGTTGATTGGCGGCGTTGACCGGAATAGAAGTTTGAAGGGAGAATCATGTGAGAATTTGAATGTGATCTCAGGTACTCAGGAACCTGATGGTCTAGTCAGGAGGGAGAACAGGAAGTTTAAAAAGGGAATGTCATTAATCAGTATGCAACGGGGGTTTAGAGAGTGGAGTTAGAGGAAGGAATGGTGGTGAGAATTCATGAAAAGGTGTTAGAAGAATCCTTGAAATCTTCGAATTTTGTTTTGTTGTAACAGTTAGGCTGGGAGTATTGGAGGAAGAAGTTGGAGTGTGTTGATCTCATAATTGTTGTATAGAGATAGGAGACACTAGGGTGAAGTTTTTGAAAGAGGATGTAGTATACATCTCTCTGTGCTCTGAGTTGGAAGCCGATAGCTTCTTTATATCATGCAATCTGTACTGGGACGACACAGTGCTTGGAATCTAGTGTTGGAAAGAATGGTCGGAATTTGGGTGGGAGGAAATTTAGTATCAAATATGGGATCTCCCATTGGAGTTTTAGATTAACGAGGTATTTATGGAGATTGAAAATTGCATGGGGATGGTGGTGTCGATCGATCTTCATTCGGTAGATTGCAAGATAATCCAATATGTTAGGATTCTTATTAGGAAGCAGAAGGTCCATGTAGTCCTAGAAAAAGATTTGTATTAGCGTTGGAAATGTGAAGTTCTCAGTGAAATTATAGTGGGAGGAAGTGTTGGAGAGACTGGAGCTTGATTTTGAACGAATGCTAATGGCGGAAGAGGTAGTCAGAGAAGAGGGAATACAAGGCGAAACTCCAATAGAATACCAGAAATTAAATCGAATATGTGTCTTATGTTAGACACACAACAAAAAGATTGTAAAGGGGGAGTCATTGAGAGATTGGCATTTGGTAGCAGCCGTTGATGTCAGGAAGTTGAGGTAGAGTCTATTAAATATAATGTAGAAAAGGGGACGATGGATGCTATGACCTTATGACACCTAGCGCGACATTTAATGGAGGAAAAAAAAGTTGATGGCTGCACAATCGATGAGGGGAGAGAAAAAGTCGTAAGTGATTTAAATAAAAATGCTCGCGAGGAGTATGAGAAGCATGTGGAAGGACTTCTTATCGCATAATTGTTTTTTCGCACGTGGCATTTCACTTAAATGGTCACACGTGTGAGAGGCTTTTTGATAAATAAATTGTTCCTTTTATTTTCTAGTCTACTTTCAATAGGGGAGTGCTGGAAAAAAGGCGAGAATCGAGGACTTCAATAGCAGAACGACAAATATATCTTCCCTAGTTAGAGTTGGTGTATGCTAGTAGCAACAAGAACAGGGTTGAGGAAGATAGAGATGGAAATTTTGTAGGGTTCATGGAACATTAAGAAGAGGCAGGGCTTAGGTTTTGATGTGGCAAGTTGGAACAACTGGGGTGATTACGAAGAACTACCATTCGTATCTTCAACAGAGTGGTTAGAGGTACAAGAAATGCAACCGTTAACAGAGATGCTACGATCGGAGGTACCTGATAGGGGGGCTGGGGGTACAACTCTCACAAAGGTCGCATCAGTTAAGGTTACTGTGCCCGGACCATGCAAAAGGAAGAAATTATTGATGGCCTAGTGAATGAGAAGAATAAAGGGGGTTACTAAGGAAATTGTGAAGCTATCAGGGGTGATGTTTGGAGAGAAATCAGAGGACTATGTGGCCTTGTTTGAGTTTGTCGAAGAAAAGGGTTGGTAAAATGCAAGTCAGGCCGAAACGGTAGTGAATCTTGTATAGCAAAGGGAGGTGGAGGAGTCAGAATCTAGGACATCCTAAGTATTGCGGTATGTGTGTCAGAAACTGTAAAGGATAATAGGGGGGAGCAGTAGTTACAAATGAAGATACTTGGAATATACAGGGGTTGGAGTGTATGCAAAAAAGACTACAAATAAGGGACTTGTGCAGAGAATACAAAATACAAATGGTTGCGTTACAAGAAAGAAAGTTGCAGAGTATAGATAAAGGGGTAATGGATTCATTGTGGAGGGGAAATTCGAAAAGATGGGAATCTCTAGATGCAGATGGGACAACAAAGGGTCAATGTTTTCAACATCGTTATCACGTAAGGTATCACACTCTAGGGATATGAATACACATTGGTTATCGATTGGGATATATCGGTTGTATCGCGTAATTTATCGTTGTTGTTGGGTAATGTAGGGAAACATTGAAAAATTGACAAATTTTTCAAAGAAACTTTAGGGATTGTTAAAAAGACATGAGTTGATGCCTTGGCATTTCAAACAGTAGGTCTCAGGTTTGAGACATACTAACTGCACCAGTGGGTGCATTGTGTGATTGACTGTGTGGGTGCGTTGCGAAACTAACAGGGTGGGTGCGTTGCATGACTAACAGAATAAAAGCTCCACCTTAAAAAAAAAAAAGACACGAGTACACACTTGGAAATCAAAATATTACAAAAAATAAGTGCACATAATAGGTTTCCTTTGTATGGGGTCCTAATCTATGCACTATGTGGCTGAACTAATGCAAGTATATTCAAAGTCTATTCATATAACCTTCAAAGTCGATTCATATAACCTTTTTGGTGCACTAGAGCAAAAGAAGAATCACTAGTTCAAGCTATGTACATGTTTGATTTTGTGTTTGGACACAAAAATTGCAACCAATTTACGAAAAATTGAAAAAATTCGATTTTTCTCAACTTTCCGCAACTCGGCCCATCTCCCCCAAATTTGGAAATCGAAAGCTCCATATCCATGATTTTTTATGCAAAACATGAAAAACCATAGATTTGTAAACGTTTGACACTGATTTAACATGATTTACAGCAAAATAAGAATGGATCGAAAATTGAAAATGCTCACCAAATCGAACATGTGGGATATATCGCACTACCCATGTGTTTCAATCGCACAGGTGGGATACAAGATATATCATCCGATATCGTCGATATTTAAAACATTGCAGAGGGTATTTTAGTGATTTGGAATTCAAATATTGGAATAAAGAGGACCGTTTCAAGGGCAGGTTTTCCATATCTTTGTTGTTCAAAGAAATATCATCTGGCTTTTGATGTATTTACAGTGGTCTACGGACCAAATAAGTCGAGGTTGAGACTCCATTTTTGGGCAGGGATGGAGGCGTGCTGTAGTAAATGACTACTACCATGGTGCGTGAGAGGAGACTTTAATTTAATGAGATGTCCATTTGAAAAGTCAAATGGGGGAAAGATAACTTGCAGCATGAGGGATTTTTCGGATTAGATAGCAGTAATGAAATTTACATGGTTGAATGGGCAGGCTAGGCCAACGAAATAAAAACTTGGTCATTTTTTTTATTTTAATACTTTCGTTGGATTGGATTTAGAAGTATGCTTTAGTGCACCTGTTGAGGCATAGAAAACGCAAAGGAGAAAGAAGAAACTTGAAAGAAATGAAGAAAAATCAGAACAAAAAGAAGAAAGTGCAGAAGATAGACCTTTTATGCGGCCCACATAAAAGGTCCAACCTTTACGCAGCCCGCGTAAAAGGTGTGCTTTACACGGGGGTCCTTTACGCGAGATCTGCCCTGGGAGCCTATAAATACCCCCCAAGGGTCCTCATTTGGGATGCATTCTCGGAAGTTTAGAGGTCCAGAGCTTCTTCCGAAGGCTCCAGAGATATGGAGGAGAGACTTGTGCATCTACTTCTTCCCGGGTTGAACGCACAAGTTGCGATCCCCGGGAATTGAAGAAGAATGACAAGGAACTCTTTGCCAAAATGAAGAATCGAAGATCGAAGAGAAGAAATTGTGAAGACTGCAGAGCAGAGTGTTTACACGACCTGCGTAAACACTCTGGCTTTTACGCGGATTGAGTAAAAGCTCTCTGAAGAGCATAAATTTAGTATTTTGTAATCTTTTGTTAAAGATGTAGAGAGTGTATCCTTGCGATTTCACTTCCATTCCCCTTTCAAAAGTCAAGACTCTTGAAGAATCAAGCTAGATTAAAGCTGAAATGCAAGAGAAAGAGAGCGATTCGGATTCAGGAACTTTCCCTACTATGTCTCTATCATTGTTGGCAGAATGAAAGAAGGATAGGGCGAAGCTCTACTGAATTTTATTTATGAAGAACGTATTGTTTTTGTATCCATGTATATTCTATTCTAGAATCAAGGGGTGTATTAATGGAATGTAAAAGAACCCTTATACAATGAATAAGAATGATGAATGTTTCTCCATTCGGCATGTCAAGTGTTGGAATACAACTATTTCCCCTATCTATCAAATGACATTTTGTTGTGTAAACGAAATGGTGACTCTGCTGGGGAACCAGTTTGGTATTCTAATACTGACTATGTGCTAAAAGAGAGACATTCGTCATAATAAGGCGCCAAAAGAGGTGCTGTGCAAGTTAGATATTGAAAAAGCCTATGATCACGTGGACTTAGATTTCTCGACTACATGCTAGGACTTTTGGGGTGTGGCAACAAATGGCGGGCTTGGATCCGGGTGTGTGTTGAGTTGGCTAAATTCTTGTTAATTGTTAATGGGTCTCCGAATGGCTTTTTCTCACATTCGAAAGGACCGCAGTAAGGGGATCCTCTATCTCCATATTTGGTGGTAGTAATGGAGGTGTTTAGTAGAATGATCGATAGAGGTGTATCGACGGGTCTTCTAAGAGACTTTAGAGTGGATAACTCGGATTTTCATATCACTCATTTAGAGGATGCGGATGATACTCTTTTGCTGTGCAAGGAGGATGAAGGGATGGTGGACAATTTTCGAATGATTGTAATTTGGTTTGAAGTGGTATCGGGTCTAGAAGTCGTTATTAGTAAAAGCAAGTTATTGGGGATCGATATTTCTAGGGAAGAGGCATCTTCGTTAGCTAGTTTTTTTGGGTGTAGGGAAGGATCCTTTCCATCCACATATCTTGGTCTCCCTTTATATTTTGGAAAACCCACGAAACATTTATGGGATAAAGTTGTGGAGAATTCGAAAGAAAGCTATCTCAATGGAGGAGTAGGCATCTATCATTGGGAGGGAGGTTAAATTTTAATCAAGGTGGTGATATCAAATCTTCTGATTTATTTCATGTCAACATTCAAATGTTTGAAATCAGTGTTGGTTAAATTGGGAAAAAAATTAGGAGGGATTGTTTTGTGGCTAGGAGCAAAAGAAAAACATTGGTTTTATCTTATGAAGTGGGGGAATGTGTGTAAGCCATGGGATGAAGGGGGTGCCGGGTTGAGCAGTGTAGAAGGAATCTAGATGATGATGAGTTCGAGGGGTTTCTCAATTTGCTAAAGTTGTTTGCCAAAGTTCGGCTGATGAGAAACAAGTGAGATTTATTAATGTGGTTGAAAAAGAAATCCAGAAAGTTATCAGTAAGATCCCTCTTCAAGATGCTCAGTGGCGAAGGGGATAGTGGTGAGATTAGTCAGTCTACTTATGTATGGCAATATTGTGCTCTCCAAAGGTTGCTGCTTTTGCTTGGCTTTTGGGATGCAACAAGGTGCTAATGGTTGACAATCTCCACAAGAGAAAGATAAGTCTTCCAATGTTTGTTTAATGTGTTATCAGGATAAGGAAATGATGGATCTTTTGTTTATTCACTGCTCATTTACAAGAAGCTTGTGGGTAGGTTTTTTCTAGTTGTTCGCAATAGTAGGGGTATGGCCGTCTTCCATTGCTCAATCTCTCTCTCTCTCTCTCTCTCTCTCTCTCTCTCTCTCTCTCTATCGCTTTTGCTCACTAGTCTTAAGCTCCTCCATCTTTTAATACTTTGCAACCTTCAGACAAGAAGCTTGTGGGTAGGTTTTTTCGAGTTGTTCGCAATAGTAGGGGTATGGCCGTCTTCCATCGTTCTCTCTCTCTCTCTCTCTCTCTCTCTCTCTCTCTCTCTCTCTCTCTCGATCGCTTTTACTCACTAGTCTTAAGCTCCTCCATCTTTTAATACTTTGCAACCTTTAGCATATTTTGATCAGCTTACCAGTATTGATTATCTCGTCTTTAATGGAGACGAATTACATTGGGCATGCAATGGCCTTGGACCTGCATATGAGTCATTTATCAATTCTCTTCTCTTGTGTCCATTGTTACCTACCTTCAGCGAGTCAGCAAGAGTTCAGCTTCAACAGTGATCTATGTTGAAGTCCAGTCAGCCTCGGGCTCTTATAGCGTAGTGTGGTCATGGTGGTGGCTTCTTTGATGATTGTGGTGGCCTAGATCTTGTTGAACAGTAGGATGGCCAAGGAATATTAGTGTGCAACAGGATGGCCAAGGTGATTTTTTTTCCGTGGTCTTGACATATTCCAAATCCAGTCAAAATATCTGAGATATTGTACAATGAAGCTTTCACTAGCTCCTGGAAACAACAACAAATTGTCAAGGAACACAAGATAGCTATCAGACGATGAGGACTCCAAACATGTGTTTATTAGGGCTCCCAAAAGCTTACATTTCCCAAATTAACTAGTTAATCCATCTCTTACATGTAAAACAGGATCGGCCTTTTTGCTTATTTATTTGTTAAATAGGACAAATTACTTCACTTATTAATTGCTAATAAAAAAGGAACTGTTTGTTGAGAATGGCTAAATGTCCTCTTTCTTTGCATTCTTGTCCAAGAATCGAAAGATCATTACCCTTCCAAGCTTCATGTTATTTTCGGTGTGTTTCATTTTTCTATTAAATGTTACATAGTACAGATTTGACAATAATTTGGCTAGGCAATTTACTGTGGTTTGGGAAGAAATCAGGGAGTTTTGCCTAATATGTAGAAAGAAAATATATCTTTGTTGAGTTTTTAATTTTTATTACTTTTAGAGTTGCACATGAGCCGAGCTTGGCCCTGCTCAAGCTTAGCTTGATCAGTGGCTCACTGAGCTTGAGCTTGGCTTGGCTTGAGCATCGAGCTCAAAATAGTCGCTCGAGCTTGGCTTGCTGGTCGAGCCAAGTCGAGCTTTGTGTGTGTGTGTGTGTGTGTGTGTGTATTTTATAGAAGTGTATAACTACAAACTAATCACCCGACCCGACCCCAACCCAATCGAACCCAACCCACTGTCCTGAGTCACCTGACCCGACCCCAATCTGATCTAAAAAATTCCCAAAACTAGCCCCATTTTAGGGTATTCCCTTTTTTAAACAAAATAGACCTAAAATAACAAAAAAAAAAAAAACGAAAAAAAAAACCTACTTGTTTGGGAAGAATGAAACCTGGGGTGGGTGTGTGCCGGCCCGTGTGAGCAGGCTGAGCGTCTGGTCTGGGTCAGGCGTTCCCCGTTTGAGTGTGGTGTAGGTCGTGCGGTGCAGGTGGCCGGGGAGGAAGTTAAAACGGAGAGAAAGTGGTGTAGGTCGTGCGGTGCAGGTGGCCGGGGAGGAAGTCAGAACGGAGAGAGAGAGAGAGAGAGAGAGAGAGAGAGAGAGAGAGTAGGGGCGCGATGGGTTGGGTAGGAGTGAAAGTGAAATGAAAAAGGGAATGGGTGGGATCGGGTTAGGACTTACGGTTTTGTTATATATATATATATATATATATATATATATATATATATATATATATATATATCAAGCTCAAGCCGAGCCGAGCTCAAGCGAGCCAAGTTTTTTTCGATATTCGAGCCAAGCTCACTTGTGCTCAAGCTTGGCTTGTTTTTAAACGACCTTTCAAAATCAAGCTTGAGCTTGATCGAACTGCCCTACAAGCCAAGCCAAGCTGAGCGAGCTTTTCGAGCTAGCTTGGCTTGTGTGCAGCCCTACCTACTTTGTGATTAATTCAAATATTGTATGGAAATAACTTGCAATGTAGTTGGGAAATTTCTTTCTTTTCTTTCTTTCTTTTTTTTTTTCCCCCTGAAAAACACAAATGGTTCACGAATTATTGTTTCAAGAAATTGGAAAATTCGAACAAAGATTCAATTAGCCATATTTTGTTTCTGCTACAGAAATTGGTTGAAGATGAAACTGAGAGGATTAAAGGATTTGCAATGGACTCAACCATTCCTTTCAGAGAAAGATTGAAGATAATGGCTGGGGTGGTTAATCCGGAGGATCTCCAGTTGAACTCTACCGAAAGGAAACTCATGCATGCTTACAACGAAAAGCCAGTGCTCTCACGCCCCCAACATAGTTTTTATAGGGTAAGCATTCACATGCTTAAGTACCTTTTACAAATTCCAAGATGATTATATTTGCAGCAAGATTGTTTGATTAATGTGGCTCATGATATATTTGTAGCATAATATCCGCCAAATGGATGCTTTACTTCTAAAGTCCTCGCATGTACAATTAGAGTGTTTAGAAGTTGTATTGTAGACTTATGGCAACGAATTGCTTTAATACCTACATATTTTAAACTAAAAGTTCGTATTATTCAATTCATGTATGCACATATTACATTTTCTATAGAGGTATCCCTTAAACGTACAAATCACCAATCCATCCTCTCCTGTACTTTCTACTGATGAAATAATTAGAAAAATAAAATGAGAAAACATTTAAATTATGTGTTGTAATCCATGTTGTCCACTGTTTCGGTGCACGGGGCCCACCTTGATTTATGTGTTGTAATCCATGCCGTCCATCAGTTTTTTTAGTTCATTTTAGGCCATGATCCCAAAATGAAACAAATCCAAATCTCAGGTGGGCCGCACAGTAGGGATTGAATGCCCACAGTTAAAAACTTCCTACGGCCCATTGTAATGTTTATTTGCCATCGAACATGTTGATAAGGTCACATGGACCTAGATGAAGGGAAAACACAAATGGCAGCTCAATCCAAAAAATCTTTGGGCCCAGAAAGTTTTTAATGGTGGGAATTTAATCCCTATTGTGTGGCCCACCAAGATTTTGATCTCTCTCATTTTTTGGACCATGCCCTAAAATGAGTTGGCAAAAAGAATGGATGGCATGGATATACAATAAATGTTAGAGGTGGGCCCCACATTCAAGACATCACTCACTATGGTCCACCTAAGATTTAGATATGTCTGATTTTTGGTACCTACCCTTAAAATAAGTTGGCAAAATAATTGAGATGGGCCCCAAATTTAGGGCCTCACCCACTAGTGGTCCACTTTAGATATGGATCTACCTTATTTTTGGACCATGTCATAAAATGAGTTGGTAAAATGGATGAACGACATAGACTCGACTAGATTAATGTCATGGTTAAATTGTGTTTTAGCATATTCATGAGAAAATGGATGATTGATATGTTTTTTAATTTTTTTATCTATATATAATTATTTTTATTTTTTATGATATTTTTATGAAAAATCTAAAAAAGTCTTACAATTTACGATACGATTTACGATGCGATATGATTCAGACAAGAAAACGATTTACGATACAATTTACGATTTGATAACATTGGTAGTGATAAAGATAATGCAAATTTATATTTACAATGTAGAGATTGTACTTCTATTTTTTAGTTATAATATAACAGTAAACATGCGGGGGTCTACAACAATGATATTCATCATTTCATATATAAATTGCAAAAATGAGTTCAACCATATTGCATACACAATTATTTATTGGACTAACGCACATGATCCTACTACCCCTAGCATGCCACCCATCATTCTGTACCCAATGTTGTCAAAATAGTTATCACATTGCAAATCATAGTAGGGGTTGAATCGTATCAAATTGCAATTCTTATCATAAATCATAAGATTTTTCACAATTTTCTTAAAAAATTGAAAAAAAAAATGGAAAATATAAATAAATCAGATTTTTTTTTAAACAAAAAAACTCATCAATCTTCCTTTTTCCATCAATGTGCACCAACTAATACCATGTCATGATAGTGTTAAAGGATTCTTATTCCTTTATTTTTTTGTTTAGTCTTTCATGAAATTTCCCTTGAAAAAACCATACTAGGATCCTTTAATAATTTATGTTCTTGTTACCTTTCTTAGAATCACGGTGGAAAAGTAGCCTTTGATACTGTAGACCGATGAAAAAAGATATTTTGATTTCCAAACATCATTCCATAATGTACATATAAGTCGGCATGATCGTAACCATCCATAAAAACATTACAGTTAAGTTATACATAAATTTGGAGTTTTGACTAATTAAGAAGAAAAAAAAACATGACATTGAAGAGAATATATATATATATATATATATATATATATATATATATATATATATATATATATATATATATATAATTTAATCTCTTATGAAGAAGAAATAAAATAATTTACCTTTTCTAAACGATCTTAAAGCCCCTACCAATTTAAAAACATAAAATGAAAGCCAAGTGAAGCTTAATGTAGAAGAGAACAAGTATAATTTGAATCGTAAATTGTAAGATTCAAATCATAGAATCGTACAATTCATTTAAAAACGGATGCAAGGTTGGGATTCAAATCGTTTTGCTTAAGATTCAACTAAAATCGTATATCGTAAATCCTAAATCGTAGGATTTTGGCAACACTATTGTACCATGTACCAAAGCGACCCCCGATCTAGGTAACCCTCGATATGATTGTATTTGTACTCATAATCAAATATATTTATAATACTCGTATTATACAAGTATTTATCCTTTTTTGTGAAAAACATTTCGTACATTGTATTTTCAAAAGATATTGCTCTGCTTAATTCACAAATTTCTGACTGTGATGTATAAAACACATAATACATGTTTTTACTTTAATATGGTGTGCTTAGACAAAGCCCTAATCTATTTCACAAAAACAGCTTAGAGAACCGGTGTATTTTGCATTCCCTTTTTCTGCCATCTGCCCACTCCAACTCTCTGAATCGAGTGGCAGCTCATCTTTTGCCGGTTGCTATCCTAGCTTCTTGCCTATGCACTTCTCTCTCTCTCTCTCAAGCAAAAATGGTATTGGGCAGCTTGTTGGAAAGGGAAAAACTAACGAGAGGTTCTGATACTATGGAACAGAATGATGCTCAATACATTGGTGCCTGCAAATTATACATGTGCGATGTAGGCTCATAGCCTACCCATGGCCCACCATTGGGCTCAGCATGTGCTGATTTTGGACTATTTATTGATCGATTGAGGGGTTAATACCAAGAACTACAATTTACTATTTATGGAAGATATGAGGGGATGTGATTGAAGATACGGGGCTGATTCAAAGATGTGATTGAAGGATTTGTTTGCTCAAACTTGTACAGAACCCATTAGATTAAATATATTATAAGCACAAGAAAGGAAAAGGACTAATGAATAGTCGCTCAATATCTAGAAGCATCACTCCATTGGAAATTGTTAGAATCACTCTTTTAAACTCTTATCAGAAGAACCTCTGGCCCAAAACTTTTATTATCAATAGTGTATATATAGGATGTTTACTATAAGCTTTCCTACATTAACTATTAGCAGTGCTTTCTTGGCGAACAAGTTAATATAAAAATGTGAACTAACCACCGTTTGCTACGGATTAGGAAACCAAAATACTAATTGTGCTAATCCACGTGTGTATAAGGATGAACAATGCAACCTGTGAACAATGCAACTTGTGAACAATGCAACTGCACACAGCGCATGCATGACCATTGTGCACTTGTATATAGTACATGCATGCGTGAACAGTGGATGCATGTGCAGTCCACAACTTGATCAGACCACCTGTCGGTCCCCACCAATCGATTTAATGTCCTATAGGGCAGTCCAAAACTTGATCAGACCACCTGTCGACGCCCACCAATCGATTACGTCCTATAGGGCCCACTCATTTGATTCGATGATGCGTGCCGGTTGATTACATAAAAAGAGACTAGTGAATGGAAGAAACATTAATTTATCATCCGTAACTTGATATTGTTAGCATCACAACCTAGGTGTAGAGGAATCACTCCCCAAAGCAAAGACTAAAGAGAATATCTTTCTAAGCAATGAAAATTCATTTCTTCATCCAACCATCCATAGAAGGTTCCTGTAGACATATATACACTTCTACAAAGCAAAAGAAACCCAAGTATATTTCTGACCATCTATTTTAGTAAAACATTAGTAATGACCAATATACTCCAAAAACCCGTGACAACCATACAATTCTTCACTAAATCAGTCATAACTCACTCAATTTATGTTGGGATTGCATGATGTTGGATTTATTTGAAAGCTAAATCGCTACATTTTCAAACATGACTAATTTTGTGTCATTTTAGTGCTCAAAATAGTCAAGATGTAATTGACGAATATAAGGGTAATGCATGTTTGCACCGTAAGTACCTTTCATCTGCTTATGCTCTACTTCTTCAATTCCCTTTCATTGTTCTTCAAGTATTCTCTAATCGTACATGCATCATTAAACTGGTTGTTACTAGTTAATTTGGGGTGAATTGCTTACATTGGACTGCCACAATGTCTGACCAGAATTTATTATAACGATTGTCATTCTCTTTTGTTCTTTACAATTCCATATTCCAATGGATGCGTGCGTCAGTATCGGAAGGCATGAAGAGTTCTATTTTATTTAATTTTTACCATGTCGTCCTAGTCCCACTAATACTTCTTCCATGTTGCATTTGGGTTGGTTTTATTTGAATCATTGTTCTTATAGTACAATTATTATCCTTTGTTGGCAGTCTATAATACCCTGACATGCCATGCCAATCTATTGACTTGGTTGGCCCACTTCGGCCAAAATGAGAATGGTTCTCATTTTGGTTGGAGGGATTTTCTGAAATCCTGCAAATTTACAACAATTATAAAAATCAATCAATGTCAATTGTTGATTTCAGAAATTGAAACAATTAGTCTAATTCCAAAACTGAATAAAGTGAACTAGCAAACCAGGCATATTGGTTTCAGACTGCCTCTGCCACCATCCTTGATCCTTGCTTTCTAATGTAAATTCAAGAGTGGTCTGGACTATGTTCTAACTTGGTCTTGATCAATTGCATACTGTTAACACTTTGTAAAATCCTTCTGTAGTTATGGCAACTAGGATCTCATATCAATGGCATTATTGGAATGTAGCTAGTACCTAGGTTATGGTGGTTTGGGAAGAAGTTGGCTGATGCAACAAGCTGACTCAGGACTCACTCGAGGCAACACAGTTCTTTTATACTCTATCAAGTAAAAAATGATGCGGATTTGGTGGCAGTGAAAAGTGACAAATCGTGCGAGCTTTCCCATGTTGGACCAAAATAGGAAGAGTCATGCCTGGGTCAACTCAAAGCCTGGAGAAATTATACGTGTTTATGTATTGGTTTTTAGTTTTTTTAATAGTTCAGTTGGCATCTGAATCATCATCAAAGCCTTATTGCTAGAAATTGGGGTCAGCTACATGAATCCTGTTGCACCATTCAACTCTATAACCATCCAAATCCTCAGTCCAGCTGGTTGTATTAGATCTTGCATGCACTATATATATATATATATATATATCCTCTCAACTCCAGGGGCTTCTCTGTCTCATATATATGTGTTATTTTCATGCAGGGTCTGAATTACTTCGAGATTGACCTTGACATACATCGCTTCAGCTACATATCAAGAAAGGGACTTGACTCTTTCCGAGAACGTTTGAAAAATGGGATAATAGATTTGGGTCTAACCATCCAGGTATGCCACTATCATCTAATCATGTTTAAGAAATACAACTCGACTTGGAATTTTGAGTTTGACTTTGTCAATGACAAACTCCTAAATTGTTGTTGTGGCCGAGCCAAGCTGAGTTGATCAGTGATATTTTAAAATAATTCTTTCTGTTAGTACATCCTGACTTCGCATTGGTAGTTCTGAGGTAACCTCTCCAGTGTTTTATGAATCAAAGTGTTTCTATTTTGACATGTCCAAGTTGTTGTATTCTGTCTTTTGCAGTTTTCATTTTCTTCCTCTTATATTTTCTTTTTAACATGGATGTTAACAGACTCTTTTAAGGAACCAAGCTAGAGTATCTTTTCATGTGTTCTCTCACTAGCTTTATGTCATCCACTACATTGAAACTAAAGTTTAGAAACTCCAATGTTGACTTTAACTCGGTGAAGGACTGGTCTGATTTGAAGTGAAAATGACAAGAGCTCTCAGTTTTCTTCTTCTTCTTCTACTTATTCTTCTTTTTCTTTTTTTTAGTTAAGAAAGCTTATGTTTAAACAATTTATCGAGTTTGTGAGTCATCGATTGAGTCGATCTTATGTTTGGGTTATTTCTTATATTATATAGGTTATATACAATGTTGTAAAAATTGTCATCGTACCACAAATTGTAACAGGGGTTGAATCGTAATGAATCACAAATTGTAAGATTTTTTTATTTTTTTTATTTTTTATGATTTCTTAAAAATATGAAAATCATAAATAAATTAGAAAAAATAATTTTTTTTAACACTATCATGACATGGTATTACTTAAAATTAAATGATTCTTATCTTCTTCTTCTTTTTCTTCTTCTTCTTCTTCTTTTTGTCTTTCAAGATTTTTTTCTTAAAAAGCATATAAGGATCCTTTAATAATTTATGTTCTTGTTACCTTTCTTGAATGTAGAATCACATTGGAAAAGTGGCATTTGATTCGATAGTTTGATGAAAAAAGATATTTTGACTTCTAACCATCATTCCACAATACATATAAGTTAACATGATTGTAACCATCCATAAAAACATTCCAGATAAGCCATACATCAATTCGATGGTTTTGACCAGTTAAGAAGTAAGAAATCATAAAAAGAAAAAAAGCTCGAAATCATAAAAAGAGAAGAAAAAAAGCTCTTCGATTTAACTTTGAAGAGAATATATATCATATAATCTCTTATAAAAAAAAATTCTTATAAAGAACAAAATAAAATAATTTACCTTTTCTAAACGATTCTTGTTTTTTAAAGGATTTTGTTCTAAATGATTCTTAAACCCAATGTTGTCAAAATCGTACGATTTGCGATTCAAATCGTACGATTTGTATCGTATCGTTTGTATGGCTGAATTGCAATATCGTGAATCGTACGATTCAATTAATTTGTGCAGAAAACTGGCAGCGTTTGGTAGAAAATCTAGTTTTTTTTCCATTTTTTTGCAATTTTTTAGGGCTTTCTCTTTTAAAGGTATTTAGGCCCCACCCTATCTTGGAGAAAGAAGTTCTCATATCTTTTTCATTGTTCAACGGAATCAAACACCGCTTGTTTTATTGGTTTTCTACATTAAAATATGTATGAAAACATATAAATTAGTTCTTTAATATTTTCTTCCATTTTTTGGGTAAAATATGCATCAGTTCGTATCTTATTCATGTGTTAGAAAACTGTGCGATTTTACAATTCGCCTGGACCCCCCCCCCCCGGCTCCGAATAGTGGGGGGAGATCTCTCTTTTGTCGGAGTGCACTTAAAAGTCTAAGGAAATATAATACAAGACACAATCAATACCACCTGCATTAGAATATCTCATCTTTTCCTTGTTTAATCTTTTTTTTCCTTTATTTAATTTTTTAAATAAAATATCCTTTGGTTCATGTTTTGTTCATTTGTTTTGTTTTTTTTTTTTTTTTCAAAATTTTTAACATTTTCTTGTTTGACTTGTTTCTTATAGTTATAGATGATACATTTATACAAGGATACAGACATACAATTAATGAAGAGAATCATTTTATGGTTAAATTATTTTTTTTAAGCATATTCATGAGAAAATGGATGAGTGATATGTTTATAATTTTTTGATTTATTTACAATTTTTTTTTGTATTTTTTTATGATATGTTTATGAAAATCTGAAAAAAAATCTTACGATTTACGATATGATACGATTCAGACCTGATTACGATTCTCGATATGATTCATGATTTGACAACATTGCTTAAACCCCCCACCAATTTAAAACATAAAATGAAGGTCAAGTGAAGCCTAAAATAGAAGAAAACAAGTATAATTTGAATCGTAAATTGTGATTTGAATCGAAAATCCTAGAATTCAAATCATAAAATCGTAGGATTCATGTAAGAAGGGATTCAAATTGTTTTGCTTAAGATTCGACTCAAATCGTATATTGTAAATTGTAGGATTTTGATAACACTGCTTACATATTTTCTCAAATTAGAAGGTTTTTGTCAGCCCTTCTTTTCTAGAATGAATTACATGGTAACGGTATCTTTCTACTTAAAAAAAAATAAAAAAAATCAAGATATTAGAGTGTAAAGCTCTATAGTCGTCTCATGATAGGAATCAATTATTTGGTTGAGTGTGGACTAAGTCTAATTTAGCCAATGTGTTGAGTTCTTTTGAGTTCTTTTGAGTTTAAAATCTTAACTTCTACCTTTTTTTTTTTGTGATTACAACTAAACCAATACAGTCGGAATTTGAAAGCAATATTCTTAGTTGTGTGTTTTGATTTGTAAAATTATGACAGAAACTAAGTCTTGGATATTGGCTACAGGCGCAGAAACCAGAGGAATTACCAGAGCAAGTTCTGTGTTGCATGAGACTGAACAGAGTCAACTTCGTAAATCATGGTCAAATACCTACGATCATGACGCTCAGTGACAACTGATTTCAAAGCAAAACTCTGTTGTCTTGCCCTGCGGGTCTTCTCAGTTTAACAATCAAAAGGCTTGTTCTGTAAACATCATGGTGGTACCCTTTTCTGGCTACTTAAATGAAATGATCTTCTGCATTTTTTTAAGACAAAATGTTCCCTAATCCTAATATTTCTTCTTTTTAATAATCATATCTACATGTCCCAGTTAAGTAACAAAGTTTTCACTCTTTGTGATTAATAAACTGTCCTGTCTTCTATCACTTCATAAGACGTAAAATGGTTGGGTGCTTGTCAGCAATCTTTACCACATTTATGGCCTATGTACAGTGGTCGAATGCTTGATGTGCCTAGCCTTTGTATTCTACTAGTCTGAATCACCTGATGTGGAGATTGATAATCTCCAAAACACAACTTGAAATGTACAGTGGCACATGATTGCTTCTCTCTCACAGAATAACCCTTGTAATTAAGAAGCGTTAGACTCATACTCGTTTCATTAAATTACAACATTTGGTACATTTGGGGTTTACATATAAATCTATGTTGACTGTCCAAATTGGGGCCGTATCTTGGATGGTATGTGTATGAAAAATTACAGCAATCATCTCAATGATTTCAATAAATTAATTTTACCTATTGAAAATTGATGGGGACATCAAACCATCACGTTCATTTTCCAAAGTGTACCGGCGTAGGAGACGTGTTGTGTCCATCTCGTTGTGGTTCGATGACATATAAGGAGCACGTGTGGAGTGTGTGAGGGGAATATAGGATCGGGAGCATAGCAGAGGATTAGCATACAGACCAGATTATGGGTTTTATCAGACGGTCCGATAGAGCACAGTCAGGTGGTTCGACAGTGCCGTTGGACGGTCCGACCCGAAGCGGGGATTTTTTTTAGGTGTTGTTTTGTTACTTTCTTCTTATTTAGGCACTTTCGTGTGTTTTTTCAGACGCGGATGATATATACTTTGTGAGAAAACCTAATTATTATGATGTGTTTATGAATATTAGATAAAAATTCTTTCTTGCTTGAGATGAGCTTGAACCCTCCAGTGATTAGAGCCCTTTTGATTTGATGCTAACGGTGTGATGCCGCCTATCCCTCTTCTATCTTTCTTCTCTACGAATCGAGGTATTTTGATTGGTTACTTTCATCTGATTGATAGATCTTTAGATTTTTCTTAAATCCAAACTCAAAACCTTCAATTCTTGAACCCTTTTTCATTCGCAATAGGACCACAAGACCTTAAAATTTATTTTTCCCTAAAACCCCAACTTTTCTTCATCTGAATCATTCAAATCTAGCCTAATCATACACCACTTTCAAATTCGGACATCCCATTTCATCCAAATATGAATTTCAACCTTCTCGTAGACCTAAATTCCTAAATCCCCGATTCTCAAATCATCCTAACCCTAATCTCCATCAATCTCTATTTTCAGCAATACCCTTGGAATCTTAGAGCCCTATCCTTGGATTTTAGCATTAACCCTATGCTTGGACATGAAAGTTCTACCTTCCATAGGTCCCGACCTTTGAGATTTTAAAGTTCCTTTACTATTTGCTTGTAGTTTATGGTGTGGTGCATATTTTATTTCTTCTTTGAATTTTTGCACATGTGATTTAAGTAGATTTAATTTAATTATTCATTATTTTACATCTCAGCTTTAGTTTCATTCCACATCATATTGATAGGCCCAGTATCCCATGTCAAATTTTGGTAACAGAGTTTTGGCTCGAAGCATAAGGTGTCTAGAGCATGTCATTATCGCGTTTAGGGTTGGTAAGTGCATGCATCATATTGCCTAGGGTTTCATATTGCGGCGCCTAGGGTAGAAACTTTTTTTTTGTTATAACATAGAGTTGTAGGGTTATAGTTTTGGATTATACATCACCATTATGAGTCAGGATCCGGTTCTTGAGACTCTGAATACCATACTCTAGCGTCTGGAAGCCCTCAAGGTCTAGAATAGAGCCACTCAGAATCGTGTCACACAATTAGAGGCGCCTAATAAGGCGAACTTCGACCATGGGGAAGATCAATCCTAAGTAGGAGGTGTGGGAGATAATCTTGCAAGAGATCCAGGAGTAGGTGTTGGAAGAGTGGGAGAGGTTTAGGCCACTATGGGGTGTGTACCCAGCCACCCTAAAGGGAGTTTGAGGATAGGTACGATCTTAATGATCGTGTCCTTAAGAGTGTCAAGGTTGAGGCCATAAGTTTTGATGGTCGTTTAGACCCAAAGGCCTTCCTAGATTGGTTAGCAGAGATGAACCACCATTTTGAGTGGTATGCCATGTTTGAGGACCGTCGTGTGAGGTTTGCCAAGATGAAGTTAGTGGGCTAGGCTAAATTATTTTGGACCAATCTTGAGCGCAAATTAGAAAGGTCGAGTCAAGTTCCGCTTGCGCATTGGGTTGAGATGAAGGAAGCATTGAAGGAGAAGTACCTTCCCCTCTCATATCGATAGAGGTTGATGGATCAGTGGCAATTCCTTCGCTAGGGATCCATCTAGGGACAAATTACATCTCAAAATTCAAGGAGTATATGATGAGGTGTAATGTTCATGAGGATCATATGGTTACCCTTTCCAGATTCAAAATGGGCCTTAGATCTAATATACAACGAGAATTGCGTGCTTACGAGGCTAACACCTTAGAACATGCCTACCAATTGGTGCAAGAGCTAGAGTAGTACCTAAAACTGTAGATGGGTAGACAGTTTGATCCTCGAGAGTCCAATGCTATGGTAACCCTTTCTGAAGTTAGACCTACATTTGGGGGTCAACCAGAACCCACCACTAGCACTCCCAACTACTCAGAGAGATATTAAGGGCCTGTTTGGGTAGCGATAATAGATGGGATTAAGTGTTATGGAATTACATTTGGTCCCGTGCTAATTCCATCCTTTGTTTGATAATAAAGGAATCACGTATTCCAATGCCAATGGTGGATTCGGTTGGATTTTTTGTGGATTTCAAATCCACCATAGTTGTGGCCCCACATTGATGTGTGTATTTGATCAATGCCATCCACTCATACATACCTTTTATAATAGTCATTCAAGCTACATATGAGAATGGGCGATCAAAATCAGTTATAAAATGTGGTGTATTGATTGTAATCCCATGGTCCAGCAAACGTGGTAATCACATGAGCAAATAAATGAGCAATAAATGCTAATCCCATGGTATTGGCTGACATGTAATAAATTGAGCAATAATTGCTATAATCCCATCTAATACCATTCCATCTTATTGGATACCACTGCCCAAACAGGCCCTAAAGGAAATGAAGTTGTTGGTGTGGGCCTACAAGCAGGTGAGCTCACGCAGTGCTTCAACTGCCGTGGCTATGGCCATTTCGCGTATGATTGTCCATTCAAACCGCGAAACAAGGCCCTCATGATAGGGCAATAAGGGGAAGATGAAGATCAGGGTGATTGCGAAGAATTGGAATATCACCCCATGATAGGTAATACTAATGAAGAGGAGGAAGACACTACACTTCTTGTAATAGTGCGTTGCGCCCTAAACCAGGCTAAAGGTACAGATGATTGACGCAGAAGTACCATCTTTTATACATCGCCAAATGTGGGGAAAAGAATTGCAAGGTGATTGTAGATAGTGGTAGTTACACGAATGTGGTTTCTTGTAGCACTGTCACTCATTTGGGCCTGATGCCCACACCTCACCCCCAACCCTACCATGTGTCGTGGGTTGATGCGTCGTCCATGCTAGTTACACAGCAATATCTGATCCCTATCCAGTTCGCTACATATACGGAGTCGCTGTGGTGTGATGGATGTAGGCCACATCATCCTAGGTAGATCCTGGCTGTTTGACCGTGATGTGATCATCTACGGTCATTCAAATGTATGCTATTTCATGCATGAAGGAAAGAAGATAAAGTTGAATCCTCTTTTACTTAAGAATCGCTCAGACGCAAAGGAGGATGCGAGGAAAGGTGAGCAGAAGGTAGTGAAGAAATCGCAATCCAAGTCTCTCCACATATTGAACGCGAATGAGTTTGAGAGAGAGACTACAGGGGATGTAATGGTGTATGCCCTTGTGGCTAGGGAGGCTACACCTGAGGTTTTGGTAGACGTAACACTAGAGGTGAGTCTCATTTTAGAGGAATACCGCGATGTATTTCCAGTGAACTTACCAGATGAGCTACACCCATGAGGGATATTTAGCACACCATTGATCTTGTCCTTGGGTCGACCCTACCTAATCTTCTCCATTATATAATGAACCCTACAGAGCATGCAGAATTGAATAGGCTGTTTGACCTCCTTCATAAGGGTTTCATTCGTAAGAGTACGAGTCCATGAGCCGTGACAACACTTCTTATGCGGAAAAAGAATGGCACGTGGCGTATGTGCGTGGATAATAGGGCCATTAACAAAATTACTATTAAGTACCGGTTTCCCATACTGCATCTTGATGCCAGGTTAGACATGATGGCCAATGCCACCATATTCTCTAAAGTGGACCTCAAAGTGGGTATCACCAAATCCATATACGCCCGGGAGACGAATGGAAAATAACCTTCAAGACGAAGGATGAACTATACGAGTGGCTAGTCATGCCCTTTGGCTTGACTAATGCCCCGAACACTTTCGTGAGGGTGATGACCGAGGTGTTGAAACCCTTTATAGGTAAGTTCCTAGTGGTGTACTTTGACGATATCCTCATCTATAATACATTAAAGGAACAATATCTCGACCACTTGATGCAAGTATGCGGAGTTGAGAAACTCTATGCTAACCTTAAGTAGTGTACCTTCATATCCATGAGCATTATATTCGTAGGGTTTATTGTATCAGCTGAGGGGATGTATCAGAGAGTAGATGCCGAGAAGTTTAGGGCTATAGTGGAATGACTTAAATCACGGAATATTCACAAAGTGCGAAGCTTTCACGACTTAGCCACTTTTTTATAGGCGGTTCATTTGAGGATTTAGCACCATAATGGCTCACTTTACAAATTGCATCAAGAAATGGGAGTTCATTTGGACCAAAGTTGCCTCAAGAGCTTTTAAGGAAATCAAGGGTAAGATGAGTGAAACGCCCGTAATACGCCTTCCTGACTTTTCCAAAGTCTTTGAAGTTGCGCATAACGCATCAGGTATAGGTATAGTTGGAGTGTTGAGCCAGGAGGGACACCTCATTGCATACTTTAGTAAAAAGTTAAATGAGGCGAAGCAATGATACTCTACCTATAATAAAGAATTCTATGCGGTAGTCAAGTCGTTGAGACATTGGAGACATTAACTGCTACCATAGGAATTTGTCTTGTTTTTTTACCATGAGGCCTTACGTTATTTAGGCTCTCAGAAGAAATTGAACCCAATCCATGCAAAGTAGGTCGATTTTCTTCAAGAGTACTTGTTTGTGTTGAAACATAAGGTTGAGGTCGAGAACAAACCTGCAAACGCCCTTAGAGGTAGAATGGTTCTCCTTTAGACCATGAATGTTAGTCATAGTATTCAAGAACTTAAAAAGATGAATATCTTACGTGCCCCGACTTCGGACACATCTATACATCACTTTTGGATGATTACAGGAATAATGATGGGTTTATCTTATTCAATAGTTTCTTATTTAAAGGAGATAGACTTTGCATTCCTCGTACATCCTTATGGAATTTCCTTGTCTGGGAACTTCACGCGGGTGGGGTCGTCGAACATTTCGGGAGAGACAAGACCATTGCCTTTGTTGAGGACTAATTTTATTGGCTAAGTCTCAAGAGAGATGTCACCAAAATTATAGGGCAATGTCGTACTTATCAACTGACAAAGCAAAAGAGGCAAAACTCTGGGTTATACACACCTTTGCCAATGTCACATTAGCCTTGGCAGAATATCAGAATGGACTTCGTGCTTGGGTTTCCCAAGATTATTCGAAAGCACGATTCCATTTTCGTGGTTGTGGACCATTTCTAAAAAATGATCCACTTCCTTCTTTGCTCCAAAACTTCAGATGCCTCCAACATAGTCAAAATATTCTTTGGGGAGGTAGTTCGCCTACATAGATTGTCCAAAACTATAGTGTTTGACCGTGATGCGCGATTCATGAGTTACTTTTGGAAGACATCGTGGCACATTATGGGCTCAAGGTTCCAATTTTTGTCGGTGTACCATTTGCAGACCAATGGTCAAACGGAGATAGTGAATAGGAGTTTAGGAAATCTTCTACGATGCTTGGTGGGTGATTACACCAGAACATGGGACTGTTTTACCTGTAGTTGAATTTGTATATAATACTTCGATAAATAGGTCTATTGGTATGAGTCCATTCAAAGCCGTTCTTGGTTGTCAACCTAAGAAACCTATAGATCTCATTCCCATATTTGTTTCTCGTAGACCATTAGAGTTAGCTCAGTCTTTTGCACATCATATCTATAAATTGCATGATGAAACTGGGAAGCGGATAAATGTAAGTAACAAACAATATAAGCTAAATGTTGACTCACATCGAGGTTGCAAGAATTTCAAGTGGTTGATTATGTCATGGTCCACATAAGACCAGAGCGGTTCCCACAAGGAGCCGTTAAGAAATTACAAGCACGTAGTGCCAACCCTTATAAATTTTTAAAATGGTTGGGCATTAATGCGTATGTAGTAAATCTTTCACCTGACATAGGAATTAGTTCTACTTTCAATATGGAGAATCTAGTGGCTTTTAAGGGTCACCCAGATGACGTATCCACCCAACTTCTTACTCTATGGCCCATCCCTACCCAGTCTTCCCAGCCTTTACCCCATATACCACATGTACCTGAGAGAAAAGAAGAGATTGAAGACATATTGGATGAACAAGTGACGTCCTCAAGTGAAGGAAGGAACCAGAAGTATCTTGTCAAGTGGAAGAACATGTCAACTTCAGATTGCACATGGCTTACAGAGACTAAGCTGCAACGGGTTGATCCAGACATTTTAAAGCGGTATCAAAGTTTTATGTTGCCGGATGCAACTTCTTTTTAGTCGGGGAGAGGATCAGGAGCATAATAGTGGAGCAGAGGAGTAGAGGACCAGCGTACATACCAGATTATGGGTTCTGTCCGATAGTCCGACCCGACGTGTGTATTGTTTTTTTTTAGGCTTTGTTTTGTTACTTTTTTATTTAGTCACTTTAGTGCATTTTTTTAGATGTGCCTTATATGTACTTTGTGAGAAACCTAAATATGATGACGTGTTTAGGAATATTAAAGAAAAACTCTTCTTGCTTGAGATGAGCTTGAACCCTCCAATGATTGGAGCCCTTTTTGTTGTGATGTCGCCAATCCCTCTTTTATCTTTCTTCCCTTCTTCTTCTCTACGAATCAAGGCATTTTGATTGATTACTTTCGTTGATTGATAGATCTTTAGATTTTTCATGAATTCAAGATCGAAACCTTCCATCCTCGAACTGTTTTTCATTCGGCATAGGGCCACAAGGACTTAAAATTCATTTTCTTCCCAAAATCCTAACTTTTTCCCATTCGAATCATTCAAACCTAGCCTAAGCCCACACCACTTTCAAATTCGGATATCTCATTTCATCCAAATTCAAATTTCAACGTTCCCGTAACCCTAAATCCTTAAATCCCTAAATCCCCGATTCCCAAATCCTCTAAACCTTAACCCTAATTCCCATCAATCCCTAATTTCAGCCATACCTTCGGAACCAAAGAGCCATATACTTGGATTTTAGGTCAACCCTATGCTCGTGAATGTCGTCCTCGTAAAGAAAGCTAATGGCAAGTGGAGAGTCTGTGTAAAAGTACATCGACTTGAATAAAGCCGCGTCCCAAAGACAACTTCCCTCTTCCTAGGGTCGACCATCTGGTTGACGCCACAGCCGAGTACGCCCACCTCAGCTTCATAGACGCATACTCGAGCTACAATCAGATCAAGATGCATCAGCCTAACAAGCAGAAGATCATCTTCATCACCGATCGGGGCCTATACTAGTACAAAGTGATGCCCTTCTATTTGAAGAAGGCGGGAGCTACGTTCCAGAAGCTGGTAAATCAAATGTTCATTGAGTAGATTGAAAAAACAATGGAAGTCTATGTCGATGACATGCTCGTCAAGAGTGCGCAGTCCTCAAACCATACCGCCTACCTAAGAGAGATGTTCAATATTCTAAGGAGATGGAATGAAGCTTAACCTGACCAAATGCGCCTTCGGAGTCGGCCCAGGCAACTTTTGGGGTTTTATGGTCCACCAATAGGGAATCGAAGCCAACCTCGACAAGATCCGAGCTCTTGTGGACATGAGCTCGCCAAAGACAACAAAGGAGATTCAATGCTTCACAAGTTGGGTGGCGACGTTGAACAGATTCGTCTCAAGAGCAACCAACAAGTGTTTGCCCTTCTTTAAATAGCTAAGGGGCAAAAAGAAATCAACATGGACCGAGGAGTGCGAGCAAGCCTTTCGGGAGCTCAAGAGATACCTCGGATCCCCACCACTGCTCTCCAAGCCCGTGTCCGAGGAGGAGCTGATGATGTACCTGGCTATCTTGCCAACAACAGTCAGCTTGTCCCTAATTAGGGAGGACGAGGGCATCCAACGGCCCGTTTACTATGTCAGTCGCGCAATGGTCGAGGTCGAAACGTGCTACCCAGAAATTGAGAAACTGGCGATGGCTCTGATCACATCATCACGACGACTGAGGCGATACTTCCAGGCCCATGTGATTGTCATCCCGACTTACCAGCTCCTCTGACAAGTGCTGCAGAAGCTGAAGGCGTTAGGTCGACTCACCAAGTGGGCGATCGAACTGGGCGAGTTCGACATCACAGATCGTTCTCAGACAGCTATCACAGGACGAGCCGTTGCAGACTTCATTGCCAAATTCACCTACCCGATGAGTATTCTATCTAAGGATGACAATGTGGACCCTGCACGTCGATGGGTCCTCTAATGCGCAATGGAGTGGGGCGGGACTGATCATGACCTTGCCCGACCTCATTTGAATCGAGTACGTGTTGAGATTCGATTTTCAAACGTCCAACAATGAAGCTGAGTACAAGGCCCTCTTGGTTGGCCTTTGGCTAGCCAAGGCCATAGGAGCAGCGACTCGAAATCTACAGCGACTCTCAACTGGTAGTCAATCAAGTGACTATCGAATACCAAGCAAAAGGAAAAAAAAAGATGGCTTCCTACTTGCGTAAGGTTTGAGAATTGCTCTTACAATTCGAAAGTTACGAGATAAAGCAGGTTCCTCGATCCGAGAACATCAACGTGGATTCCCTTGCTCGGTTGACTTCATTCATCAACACCAACCTCGATAGGATAGTTCTGATCGAGTTCTTGCCAAAATCAAGCATCGACCTGCCTGAAGAAAAAGAGGCCCTCCGAGTGAACAATGAGTCGAGCTGGATGGACCCGATAATCCGATACCTTCAGTAGAGCAAGTTGCTTGAGAATAGGTTGGAAGCTCGGAAGATCCACTACCGTTCTACTCAGTACACCATGATGGGAGAAGAAGGGTTTCTCCTTGCCCTACCAGAGATGTCTGCGACTGGAGGAAGCAGACTACATTGTGAGAGAGATACATGAGAGCATCTGCGACAACCACTTAGGAGGACGAGCCCTGGCCCACAAGGTAGTCTGCTAGGGGTATTACTGGCCTTCCATGCAAAAGGACGCCAAAGATTTCTCTAAAAAATGTGACAAGTGCCAGAGGTTTGCCACCATACCTTGACAACTGCCAGAGTAGCTCACCCCCATAAGCAGCCCTTAGCCGTTTGCTCAGGGGGGGTCGATATTATAGGCCCTCTACCCATGGGCAAGGAGTAGACCAAACATGCGATCGTAGCCGTCGATTACTTCACGAAGTGGTCCAAAGTTGAGCCCTTAGCTAGGATCATTAAGCAAAAAACAACTGACTTCATCTGGAAGTCTATCATCTACAGCTTCGACATCCCGCACACCATTGTCACAGACAATGGTCGACAATTTGACAATGCAAAGTTTCGAGGACTGTGAAGGGCTTGGCATCATGAACTGTCTTTGCCTCTCCTCGGCACCCCAGGCCGAAGGACAAGTCGAGGCAATGAACAAGATTATCAAAGGCCACTTGAAGACCAAGCTTTAAAAATGCAAGGGGGCGTGGGCAGACAAGTTGTCACATGTCTTATGGGCATATCGAACCATGTCACGATCCACCACTAGGGAGACTCCTTTTTCGCTGGCCTTTGGCACATAAGTGGTGATCCCGGTGGAGGTTGGCATGCCCTCCTACCGAACAAGTCATTCTGACCATAGGAGAACGAGGCACTAATGTTGATAAGCCTCGACTTCCTTTAAGAGCTTAGATAGACCGCCCAAGTGAAGGTTTCTGCGTATCAGCAGAGAGCAGTGAGGTACTACAACTCCAGGGTGAAGCATTGCAACTTCAGAGTGGGAGACTTAGTCCTTCGAAAAGTTTTCGACAACAACAAGGAGTCCAGCTTTGGTGCCCTAGGATCGAGCTAGGAAGGACCGTACAGGGTCACTGACATCGTTTGACTAGGGACGTATCGACTAGAAGATCTACAAGGGAGAGCTTTGCCCCATTCATGGAATGTAGAGCACCTCAAGTTCTACTACTAGTTAAAACTAGTCAGAGTCGACGATGATTCTGAAATTGCGTCGGTAGTCTAATATGACACCCTACGCTATACTGCGGAAGCTTGGCGGAACAACTAAAATTATGGCTAAGTCTTGGGGGGGATTAAGGGGGGATTAAGACCTTTTTAAAAAAAAATTGGGTCTAAATGATTCACAATTAATACTAAGTAAGCAAGAACACTTCAGCTTCTAAGCCTAAGTGGGTCTAATCACAAGACTAGCATATGGATAAGCGATAAGTAACCTAGTCTAAGCACATAAATTATGAAAAGATTTAACTAATTAAGTAACTAATGTAAGTGCAAGGTCTAGGCTATAAATGATTAAGCAATCAAATAACTAGTCTAGAAGTGAAATTACAACTTGTGTATGTGAATCTACCTATCAAGTGCATATCATTCATTCTATTCAAGCATTCATAATTAAACAATTAAACATAAAATGTTAGAATAACAATGTCCTTAAAACATCACAAACATAACGATGTATAGTGGTTCAACTACGTATCTACTCCACTCCCGATTGCCGTACTCACCCCTTGAGTATACTGAATTTCAGTAGAGGGTTTTAAATCAAGTTCACCTCACAACCTAGGAGTTTAAATAAGATCATCCCTACCTTACAATCCTACACAAGGACCGAGTCCTATAACTGAACCTACACATATGCACCCGTATCGGTGGACTACGTACACACCCGTATTGGTGGCTCCCCCTTGGAGACTTGACAATTTAGGCTCTCTTCGAAAGTCAAGGTCCTACAACCGAACCTAGTAATTTAGGCTTCACTCATAAGCCAAGGTCTTACAACCGAACCTCAAAGGTTTTAGGCTCTACAACTGAGCCAATGTCTTACAACCGAACCTGGCGTATACTCTCGTAAGAGGCTCCCCACTTGGAGACTTGATTCAGCCATATAACGGGGCCTAGGTCCTATAACCGAACCTATCGAGTTTGCAATCAAACTCTACACTCAATTCCTCATGGGAAGAGAGTGGTTGGACTCAATACAAATGACAACCTTACTTGTTGGATTTGAGCCCTGTTGATGCGCCGCTTTGGGTTGCTTGATCTCTGCTCTCCCATGCTTCAATCAGCTCCCCTTTGTGCTCTCCCGATCACTAATGCCGATACGTCACCACTGCTCCAATTCCAAGATCAGCTACCTTGCATTTGATGTCTCTTCAAGATGCCCAGTTGAGGAGGTGGTGGATTCTCTACAACTTAAGGGTGGGAATGGATTGCAAGTTGGAGAATCACCTAAAGGATTCCTAGGGGGTGTTTAGACAGAGGTTTTACCTATGATCAAGGTGTCTAAACTCATAAGAATCAAGAGGGAACAAGTCCATTCTCATTTGAACTTCAAATGCTCTAAGCTTGTGATGAATCACAAGGAGAATGACTTACAATGGGTTAGGATTAGAGCTCCTAATGGTCTTCATCAATGTGGCTTCTAAATCCTCAAAATTCCTCTCTTAAGCCTAATCATGAACTCCCCCGCTTTTATAGAAAAATCTCTAACGGTAAAAAAATGGGCAGATTCGCGTATCTTCAATCGATCGGAATTACCCTTCGATTGATCTAAGGTAGTTTCGATTGATCAAAACATAACTTCGATTGATCGGAAAACTATTCAAAGAGTTCAACAATGTTGCTGGACATATTTTCGATTAATTGAACTAATCTCTGATTGATCGAAACATCATCTTCAATGTATCGAAGTGATATGTTTGATTGATTGAAGAACTGTCCAGAGAGTTTGCAATGTTGTTGGACATATGTTCGATCGATCGAACTTGTTCTCTGATTGATCGAAGTCCTATCGAGACTAGACTCTGATGTATCGAAATCCACTCGAAAACTGCTGTTTGGGCTATTTCATTTACATCAGCTTGCATATCTTTAATTAGCCTAACTTATCATATTGTTCTATATGATCTAAGGCTAATGATGACGACTAAGGGTTTTCCTAGTTGGTCCAAGTCATCTAGAGGTTTAGGGTGTTTTGGTTCAAATGATTAGGGTCACCAAGGCATCTCTTTTACCTGTTATTCTTCCTTGATGATGCTTGTCTACTTGAATCTTCGGTTTTCATCTTGCCAAGGCTCAACCGACATTACAATACATGGACGCACGTGATTGACAAATAAGGTGCACTAGTATGCCACAGAAAAGTGCACTAACATATTCTAAAAGCAGTACGAGTGCACATTACTTGATGAGCACTACGGTGCCAACCACTTGTAATCATTTCTTTATAATTAACAAAAAGTGGATTTTTCTTAGATATTCTACTATTCTTACATAACGCCGCAGAGGCTAAAGAGCCGATGAGGGAAAGACTGAATAGCCGCCCTCTACTGTGAAAACACTCAGTGGTGTGCTTTCCTCATCAAACAACAAAATTCAAGTTAGGAGGACCCAAGATGGGCCCCTACAGCTGAGCACATTGTCTTGATTGTGAAACCCTAATAAAAACTCAATAGCTAATATGCTGAGGAGTGAGCTAAGCCTATGAGACCACCCTACCGGCTCTCTCCAACTAAGTTAAGCCTGCAAGCGCAAGAGCATTAAGTAAAAAACTTCACCTCTTGTGAGAGTGGTATCTACAAGTACGAGCTACAAGAAGAGAAAAGGAAATTTCTTTTCATTTTAAAAGTAAAATTGTTTTTACGAAGGCCCCCATTTGGTCTGACTAGAAAGAGAGAGAGAGAGAGAGAGAGAGAGAGAGAGAGAGAGAGAGAGAGAGGAAGAAACATAAGGAAATCTATGGGGCCTCACCGCCCCCCTGAGTTGGAGTGTCTTCAGACACGACCTTAGCGGTAGCCCCCTGAGTCATGGGGTCCTCAGTCGCAGCACTTATAGCCTCCCCCTCCTTGGCAGCTTCGGGAGCATCCTCATTGTCGGCTACGTCGAGCCCATTGAGGTCAAGCACAGGGTGAATTGAGGTCAAGCACAAGGTGAAAAGCCTGAACTTCAAAGTGGCAAATGTCGTACTTGATGTAATAAATCTTCTCCTTCAGCTCCTTGAACTCCTCAGAGGCCCGGAAAGTCTCGACAACTGCTGCCTCGTAAGTAGGGATGCCCGCCTCCACTTCAACTATGGCCGCCTCTGCCTGAGTCTTCACCGATCGCTCCTCCTGCAGTTCGTGTAGCACCTCACTAAGCGCGGCTTAGTGCTCCTCCTGAGCCTTCTGAAGGGCCTTAACCAATGACTCCTTCTCAACCTCAACCTGGTTGAGCTCCAACTGGTGGTCCTCTTGGGCCTTCTTAAAGTCTCGTCCAAAGATGCCTTCTCAATGCCCGCAATCTCCACCAACTGCTTGAGGTTGGATAGCTCTCGCTCCTTGGCTGAGAGGTCGGCCTTCAGCATGGTAGAGACATGCCCAGTCTCCACAGACTTCCTCTTCGACTCATCTGCCTTCCTCTTCAAGTCATCCATGTGTTGGCGGACAAGGATGGTAGACACGACCTTTTACAAAAATCAAACATTAGCATACGTCAACAAAAAGAAGAGCGAAGAAAACTTAAGCGAATGCAGCAAGAGGTCGTCGAAAGACTTACCTGGAGACCGATGTCAATTATCATGTCCATAAGCTCGCCGGCCACATTTCGAGGATTATCTTCATGTCCTCTTACACCGTTGTTGACGAGCGGGCATGCGCTACAACCGTATCTAATCAGGACTTGAAGCAAAACTCCTCCCTTGTGGATGTCCTCAGCCCTCCGGTGGCTGGGGTCGCACCTGTACTTGCTCTCCTCGGGGCCTCCTTGGCCTGAGAAGGCCCCGCCCTCTTCAAAGGACTAGCCCGCAGAAGTGTTGTATTTGGCAACAACTACCTGCGGATGACCAGGAGCAACAGGTGCAACAATAGCAGCAGCGGCTCTCGTCGTCGATGTTCCTGCAGGAGCTCGGGCAGCCCCCGAAGCTGAGGGTTGATGAGCCCCCGAGCCTGAGGGCTGACCAACCCCCGAATTAGGCCTACCAGTCCTCGAACCGGGCCTCTCCCCAGCACTTGGTGATGCCACCTTCTTCTTTACTGGTTGTGCCGCGGAGACCCGTTGATCAAGGTCAGCAGGAAGTCCCGTCTTCCTCGCGGACATTCTTGCACAATGGACGATGATGCCAGAAGACCAATGACAACCAACCACGTGGACAAATCAAGATGATCTCCTACACTTACCAGGAACTAGACTGAACTGTTGAAGAAGCTCGGGAGTTAGAAGCTTCCTGTAATCTCGGTAGGACGCTCCCACGCCGCCCTGATCTAGTGGATCTGCGGGTTGGTAATGCCCGATCTGTTCTTTGAAAGAGCTACAAAATAAAAACGACTGCGTGTCAGCAACAAATCAAGAAATATGAAAGTGACTTGGCGGATCAAGTAAAGAAGCTCAAAGTGCAATCTGAGCTAGCAAAGCAAATTTGGTGCGAACTCGGTAGCCTAAGGGCTCTAGCTCGCCCTGCGACGCCTCCCATTCTTCGGAGGCATAGAACCACTTGTCCTTCCAACCTTTGGTGGAGGTCAGAAGACCAGTGATGATGGTGTCGCCTAGGCCCGACCGCGTAGTAAGATAGTACCAATAGCGGGCAGGGCTCCCCTTAGCCTGGAACATGTGAAGGAGCTCGTCCGACATGAACTCCTCATTCCTGACCAGCTGTCACAGAATGTAGTAGCCATAGATCGTCCTCCAAGAGTTGGGATTCAACTGACCTGGGGCCAGACGAAGACGACTAAGAACCTCTCTCACCATAGGGTGGAGAGGCAGGGGGAGACCTTAAGTAAAGAAGATCGAATAGAGCGCGACCTCCCCCTTTAGAGGTCGGCTCGGAAGCTCATCTACACGTGAGACCTTAAGACCTACCAGTCAACTTAGGGATTTGATAAATATTCCTAAAGTGATTCAGGTCAGCCCTGGTCACCCTTGACACGCACTCGTCTGCGACATATGGCAGAGGGACAGAGTTCGACCCCTCAGCCTCTACCCCTCTGACCTCTTCTACACTTAGAGCCTCTTTCTCACCCTAGAGGGTTGGCTCCACGGGACAAGACTCAACCTCATTGCCTTCTCCGCCCCTTCCTTACCTCCAACTCTTCGGACGATCTCTTCGCCTAAAGTCCCTGGAGGTCCCATACATCAAACTCCCCACGGCCAAGATCATGGATTGTGTTCTCGCTAGAACTCTCCTCAGACATGAGGGACAAACAAATGAATAAAAAAGGAAAAAGGGGAAGAAAGTGGAGGAAAGAAAAAGAAAAAAATAAAGGTCGACAAGATAAAAGTATCGTACCAAAGATTCTAGCACTAACAGTCAAAGGGACTCAATAGCGAAAATAGCTAAGGCCAAAGTGTGCTGAAAGTCCGATAGGGTTTGGGCGTCTTAGAATGCGAAAATGAAGTGAGGAAGAAGGAAATAGTATTTGTAGACCCTTCCCATGCCGCCTCATCCACCGTAGAACACCATGTGTCAACACGGATTGCCTTGAGCAGAGCACGACGTCTTGACTACTGAGCTCATCCATGTGGCATGATGGAGTTCGCTCGTACCGGGCATGACAACTCACTACCGAGTTGAACCATCGTCATGTGTCATGACGAGAGAGGTTGTAATGATACGACGGATCATACGACAGGTCGCCATCGCGTGTCAGACGCCCATTTGCCCAAGAACTGAAGTAGCTGCCGTACCGTACAAAGTAATAATGGCGACGATTTGGAATTCGAACCCACCTCATCATTCTCAAATCTCGCCATTAATGCCTCGTATCATGCCTTACAGTTGGAAAATACAGACAAAAAATGAAGTTCCCGCATGACCCTAAGGCAAGTTCGCCTCATAAAGCCTTACTCCTGAGCCCCAGCAAGCTCGGCCTCGAGAGTAAGGGCAATTGTTATGGGGATATTTCGAGCTTGGCTCGTAGATGTAAAGAAGCCCATTGGCCCAAGTATTAGTTCTCAGCTTGAAACCTGCCAATAACACTCTGCCTATGAGGCATACGCTACCGAAGACCTCATCTCACCCGAGGGAAGTCTATAGTCCGAAACGGACCCTAGTTAAGAGAGCTCGAACGTCGAGTGCCCCAAATGAAATTGGCTGACCACTTAAAGGCGGTCTGAGATGTCCAACCACCTAAAGGCAGTCCGAGATACCTGCAGAGATCCAGATATTCCGGGATCTTTGGAATTTACCCCTATTCCTAGCAATACCTCTTCGATAGGATCTGGAGGGTGAATCTTACTAAAATTGGAACTCTACCGACATATAATAGCAGGATCCGATTCTCCAGAACTGCCTTTAGGCTCTATAAATAGGACCGAGATCTCCACTTTCAAAGTACAAAATCTCTGAGCTTTAAATCCTTATTTGACTGGTCATGGATCTGACTTAAGCATCGGAGAGTTCCCTGCCACCCAGCAACACCTCCCCCCATATTCTCTCTCTCTCTCTCTCTCTCTCTCTCTCTCTCTCTCCCTCTCCTTGCAGGTCAGTAATCGAAAAAAGCTCTCACGTGCGGGTAAAAGCTATGTGGCTGATCCCAACTATTCATATCAGTTGTCCAAATCAGTGTGACAACACTACCCTAGGCTTATGCGATTGCCATTGTTAATTTCTTTATTATTATTATTGTTTGTTTGTTATAAATGGATTTTGCTTCATCTGCATCTAGATTGTGGGACTTATGGCTATGTATAGCAATTTGATTGGAGATATAGAATGACTACTGAGATTAGTGATGGGCACCATTTATAACTTACAAAGGTTAAAATCGGTGTATTCGGCACCATTGAAGCTTTGCTAATTCCACACACATGGGCAATAAAGCTCATGTACACGCCCACACATGTGCCATTATTGTCTGATAAGACCGAGATCCAATCAATCCATAAGAAAGGCAGCATTATCTTGATTCCCTACCCCAAGAGTAAAGTTGGTCCACTGGTTAGGTGGGTCACAGTTCGCAAATCAAATCTACAGCTCTGAAAAACTTGGCCCGACTTTTCTAACCCATCACTTATTTCCAATGTTGGGGCCCGCATGTTGAGTGAACCAGGTATATTTTTGGGAAAACATGTAAAAGCTAGGACCAGGCTGATGTATGGATGGATCTTGCACCTCTGTGCCATGCTGACACATGTGTAGTGTGTACATGAGCTTTATTAGCTTAGTAAAGCTCTGGACAGCCTACTACATATGACTGATGTCCGATAGCTACTGGACAACGTGTCTAAGTTTCAGAGAAAAGCAGCGGGAGTGCCTCAATAAATGCAATCATCGATGTCAGTAAAAATTCTAATTGCCTGTGGCCATCAAATATTTGACGCTCATCAGTTTCATCGGGATGTTACTCTTGAATGGCACAAGCTCTCCTTGATTTTAAACAGTCTGAAGACAGAGAACAAGGAACTAAAGCATGTTTCACACCACGAAGCAGGACACCTGTTTTATTTTATTATTTTATTTTTATTTCTTCCCTTTTATTCAAAGGGTTTTCGTTAGGGAAGTAATAAGGGTTTCTGCCCAATCACAGTCTGGAATGTAACAACTTTCAGATATTAATAAAAGTCATTCAAGCATCACTTATTTTTAGATGTACAATGTAAGCACTTCATTTATTCATAAACAGAATTCAAAGTACAACTCTCCAAGGGAAGTAATGATTCCTTAATGTAATTAAAGAACCGCAAACCCTTTACAACAAATCATTCATTCCGCATGCCTTGCTGCTTGTTAATAAGCTATCTAACACCATTGCTTCTAATGATCAAACCCATAATGTCAATCCTAGCTATACGAGATGCTTAATATCCAGTGACTAAAAAAAGGTTAGAACTATTCTCCAAAACTTCCAATTACAAGAATACATTGTCTAAAAAAAAATGATGACTACACTGGAGAAGTTAACCTTTCCCTAAAACATCATTGAAAATGTGTTATGTGATTTGGGGTGAGAGTGTCTTCGCAACTTTTTTGGTGCAAAAACGAATGTTGTTATATCAAGAGAAGTACAGAGTTTTCTCTTCTGCATGTCAGTGATGCATTGCCAACTCCTGGTATACTGATTGTATAATATTTGAGTGGCACTTTTGGTACATCTTTGGTGTAAAAAATGACGTCTCTTAACGGAAACATTCCTAAACTTCTAAGAAGACCTTGTCATTGTTCAATTTACATGTGATGATATCGACCCTCCCTACAACAATGGCATTCACTCCTCAAGAGACCTTCATGTTCTCCCTCCTCACCAAAGGATTCGCGGTTGCTATTCTGCTTGGACCGCCCTCAGCATCTATTAGCATTCCTGCTCAGGCTAAGGCCACCATTTTAGCCAAGGACACTCAATGGCCAAGGTTGTTCCGAGGGTAGGTGTTGGCACAATGGCACAACCTGCTGTTAAGGCATCATAAACAAGAAGCCACCTCATCAGTCAAGGGCCTTGCTCGGGTTGGCGTTACATCACTAAGCTTGCCTTCTCCTACAAGTCGGCAACTTGGGTCAATGCATGTGCAACGGTCAGAACTTTGGCCCTCACCATTGAACCCGGAGATATGCTGATTGTTGATTGTGCCCATGTTTTAGTACCACAATGACTCAAGACTTTCATTCTGACGATCATGTGGGTGCTGCAATTTTGATGCCGCATAGCATGCCCCAATGTGGTACTCAGTTTGAAAGATATGTGCATGTGCATAAATCGAGGGGGAGGGCGCACTACGATGCACGCACGTATGCGGCGGGGCCCACTTGCAATTGAATCTAATAAAGCTACCCTTTTCAAATTCCTATTCTGCCCCTCACCTTCACACATACTACCACACTAACCCTCATGGCAAAAGACCTATAATGCCCCTACGCTACCCTCACCTACCACCTATTCTACCCAAAATGCCCCTAACCCCATGCCTTCTCTCACCAAAAGTCCAAATTAGCCATGCTAGCCCATGCCCCTCCATGCTCACCCATTCCTTCCTCTCTTTCCCTCTCCCTATCCTACCCCTCTTTCTTCCCTCATTTCCCTCTCCATACCACTGGTTTAAGAAAATGAAAAAAAGAAAGAGAGAAAAGAAATGGAGAAAGAAAGAAAGATTAGAGCGAATGAGAGACATTTTGTTATGAACCTAACCAATGCGCCAAAAGCCCAAGGACTGAAGGAACGTGTAAAGTTAAGCTCTTAAACTCTTGGGATCATAACATTCCACCATGCTCTGCAGCCGACGACTACGACGGCCCACTCTGTGGTGGCACTCATTTTGGCCTCTATTCTAGGTAGCCCTTTCCAGGGCATGGTGGCTGCACTATGGTTATCCAGGTAGCCCTTTCCACTTGACGGCTTCACTCTGGTTGCTCAAGTAGCCCTTTCCATGCCGTGGTGGCTTTCACTCTGGTCAAGGTTGCCCCTTCTGTGACTCGAAAACGAGACATGGACCTAGCTTTGATACCAATTGTCCTTCCGTGACTCAAACACGAGACGTGAACCTGACTTTGATACCAATTATAAAGAACCTAACCAATGCGCCAAAGCCCCACGATTGAAGAATATGTAAAGTTAAGCTCTTAAACCCTTGGGATCGTAACAGATTTAGAGAAAAGAAAGAGAGATTAAGGGAAAACAGAGAGTTAGGGGGAGCCTAGGATGATCCGAGCCATCAGATCGCACCATCCATCCGCTTGTAGAGTGAGTGCATGAGTTGTTTAACCCGATTTCTTGATTATGGTGCCCACCGTATAGGACCCATCTTGATGTATATGTTGTATATCCATGTTGTCCTTTTTGTTGAGGGTAGGACCCACTTGTACACGCTGTCCAGCGTAACAACGTGCGGTCCACCTTAATGTATGCGTTATATACGAGTGTGGGCCCACCGTGCTGCGCCTTCTTTTCCCTCCCTTCCTTTTCCTTTCTCTTGATCAGTGGGGCCCACCCAGGGTGTCCCACGATGTCAAGACAGCGTGGACACGCTGTGGTGGCCCATCGTGATATTTATCTGCTATTCAACCTGTTGATAAGACCACATAGATCTAAATGAAGGTAAAATATAAAAATCAATTTGGTCCAGAGTTCCTAGGGCTCACCGCAGTATGACCAAACAAATGGACGGAGTGGATCGTCCTAAGAGGACCCCACCTGACAAGAAAAAATATATACAGGCAGCAGCCACACCATGATGTATCTGTTCAATCCACACCATCCATCCGTCTGGCCAGATCATTTTAGGCTATGGCCGCAAAATGCCGCAAAATGAGGCAGATTCCGATTCTCAGATGGACACCTAGGGAAACAGTGGGAGAGGCGTCCACTGTTAAAACTTTCATGGGCCCACTGTGATGTGTATTTGGCAATCAACCAGGAGCCATGGGTCCCACTGAGGAGTCCCACCATGACGTACGTGCTTAACCCAGGTGGCCCACCCTATTTGCCCAATGAAAAGGCCCATGGGCCTTGGTGGGCCAACCTAAGTTGAGACAGACCCAAATTTCAGGTTTTATGTAAGTGGGGGCTGGGCCCCCTTGGTTTTCTTTTCCCATTGCTTCTAAGCGCCGTGGGCCCACTGTGAACTCCCGCCGTCGTGTAGGTGAGATGCCCCAGGTGGAACACCCTGCTGTCCAGCAAGTTCTTCCACGTGGTGGGGCCCCATGAGGGGTCCCACCTTGATGTGTTTGTTCTGTCCACACTGTTCATTTAGTGAGCAGGTCATTGTGGGGGTGTGGGGCCCGAATTTAAGTGGACCACACCCAGGAAACAATGGCGATTGAATGCCTACATTGAAAACTTCCTAAGGCTCACCGTAATGTTTATTTGCTATCCTAGCCTGTTCGTGGGGCTGCTTTGGACCCCACCATGTTGAATGTGATTCATCCAACCGTCCATCAGGTGAACTAGGTGTTAACACTAAAAAGGGTCAATAGATGATAATGAGGGATCAACGGTAGATCTTCGTCGTTCGAGGACTATACAAAGATAGACGGTGTAGGACCTACAATCACAAGGCAAGATCGTGAGGGGAGCCGTCGATCGTGCCGGCTTAGGGCCCTCCAATGCTTAAATCAATACGGATGTTGATGGGGAGATAAACTCTTTAGAGTATGTGTCATAATATATTGTATACTTGGAGAGAGTGCGGAGGGCCTTATATAGATAATTATTGAAGGGATAATGCTTATTACGTTTGAATCATGATAAGGTTGGATAATACTTATCACGTTAGGATCATGATAAGATTGGATAATGCTTATCACGTTAGGATCATGATAAGGTTTCTTGTGTATTCTACTTTCCTTTGGATTTGCTCTTGGATTTTCATGCGCATTTATGGCGATTTGGGTTTTGATTAGCTTGAATTTACCCATAATAGTAATCCCTCAAGTTTCGTGGTCAGGAAGTTTGAGCACGAAACTTTGAAGATGTTATTACTGAAGTGGTGACCTTTGTTAATGAAGCCTCTACTCCTGTTTTGCATCGTTGATTGCCTCTTAGGGTTTAACTTACCAGTTTAATAGGTAAGGGTTTGAATTTGCCAGCTTGTCTGAGCAAACTGTGCTCATCTTACTAACCCGTCTGAGCAAGCTGTGCTTATCTCGCTAGTCTGTCTAGCGAACTATGCTCATCTTGCCAGCCTGTCTAAGCTCATCTTCCTAGCCCATCTAAGTAGGCTATGCTTATCTTGCCAGTCCGTCCATCAGACTGTGCTCATCTTGTTAGTCCGTTCAGCAAACTGTGCTCATCTTACCAGCCCATCTTAGCAAACTGTGCTCATCTTGGTAGCCTATTCGAGCAGCCAGCTGAGGCTTTTGAAGTTGGTTGTCTAACAGTACAATCTTGGACTTGGACGTCCAGGCGATCAATCATGCCGTGGTTGGTTCAGCGGACACGGAGAGTTGTCTTGTCTTTTAGGGGAGTAGTCTCGTCGATCTTTGTTTTTTGTCTGAGGACGACGTCTTTTCAGTCTTTCTCTTCTTGTCGCTGAGGACGAAGCCTGACAAATAAAGTCGATGGATGAGGTCGAGGCCGACAGATGAGGCCTTCGGACGAGGCTAAGGACAAGGCTTTCAGATGAGGGCCTTCGGATGAGGCCTTCGAATGAGGGCTTACGGATGAGGCCTTTAGATGAGGGCCCACGGATGAGGGCCTTCGGATGAGAGCCTTTGGATGAGGCAAAGGATGAGGCTGAGGGCCTACGGATGAGGCTGACAAATGAGGCCTTCGGATGAGGCCGACGGATGAGGCCGACGGATGAGGCCTTCCCTTATAATTTGAGAAGGCCAGTCACCTGGATTTGCTTCCAAATTAAGTCAGCGAAAATCAGAAAACTTTCAAACAGTTCATCTTGTTTTGACCGCCACGGTTAATCTGTAGCCCGATAGACGTGAAACTTCTTAGGGTTTTTTTTTTTTTTTTGCATTGAGCTACTCTTCAACATGGATGAAACGTATTTTAAAAAATCATTAAAGAGGGCCTCACAAATTGGCCCAAAAATTAAAAAACGAGAACAAATTCTTTGGATCTTGCCATTGATGAGGTGAAAAATAAATCAATGAAGAAAAAGATAGATGAGAACGACCTAATCGTTCCCACAGATAGTGCCTATCTGTTGACGCTAAAAATGGGTCAGTAGATGATGATCAAGGATTAACGGTGGATCTTCGTCGTTCGAGGGCCACGCAAAGATGGATGGTGTTGGATCTGCAATCACAATGCAAGATCGTGAGGGGGGCCACCGGTCGTGCCGGCTTGGGTCCTCTGATGCTTAAGTCAGTACGGATACTAATGGTGAGATAAACTCTTTAGAGTATGTGTTATGGTATATTGTGTACCTGGAGAGGGATGATGTTTATCACGTTAGGATCATGGTAAGGTTGGATAATACTTATCACTCGTGATAAGGTTGCTTGCGTGTTTCGCCCAGTACAACACTTCTCGCACCATTTACAAGGTCCAACATAACACTTCTAGCACCATCGACAAAGCTCTCCTCCACTATAAAAAGATCACTCTAGTCTCTATCTCGGCAGACTATTTTCTAAGCTCATTTCCTTTACCAAGTTCTTCTTTCCCTGTTGTTACTAAACCAGCCTCTTCTAACCATAGATCCCTGTTTTAGAAATACCCTTACAAGATCCTAACCTTGTAATTTTGAAGATTAGCTTTTTATTGTAAGTATCTGTTTTTGCAGTTGTAATAATTTTTAGTTTTTAGTAAACATTTAGTCGTTTCTTATTTCAATGGTTTACATAATTGGTGGAATAGTTCTTTTACTTTCTTTATTCATAGTTTGTTGTTCTTTAGTAATACACATATATCTTTACTTTTTATCTTTACATCTTAAACATACTCCATATTTGGATTTATTTTCTAAAGATATTATACTACTATTATCAGAATCTGATGTGTTTGAGTGTATTTGATCTATTTCATTCTCTGATGCAAAGTATTTATTATCTTGTTCTGACTCTGAACTTGAATATATTTTTAATATATTATATAAATTTTTCTTTAAGTTCTCATCTAAGTCTAAATTATTTATTTTATTTTTAAGAGGGCAATATTTTTATAGTGTCCTAGCTTGCCGCATTTGTAACAGACTTGGTTGTTTATTAAACTTATTGTATTTTTTATATGGTCTATTGAAAAAATTATAGAAACAAAACTGTCATTTTACAAAATAACACATTACCGCAGTAATTGGTAATCCAAACACGTCGTTGTAGATAGAAAGTTGTTTTCAATGTATAATATTTTGTTTTCAGCATACAATATTGTTTAAAATTTGTTTTGCTATGTAATATATTATTTATAAATAATTATTGTTTTCACACCACATATATGTTGGGGTTAGGAGCCCCGCAGCGGAAGCAATCAAAGCAGGCGAGGAACACACCACAATGGCAATCAACAAGCAAATCATCATACACAAGAAGGCAATCCGATTTTTATGTGGAAAAACCCCTCACGAGTAAAAAACCACGGCACAAAGCGACACCAATCCACTATGATATCAGAAGTTACAAGAGATTACAGAAGAAAACCCTGGATCACAGCTCACAAGAGAAATCTCAAGCTACCCGAAGCTAATCTCACATGAGGAGGACAAACCCATCCCTTTCCCTCAACCCAGAGAACTCTAAGCTTCCTCTCTAGCTTTTTCTCTCACCCTAGAACCCTCTCAATCCCTTGACCCATAGGCAGCAACCCTAATCTCGGATTACATCTCCTTAAATAGGAGAAAAACCAGAATTAGAAACTCCTTACGCAAAACCGCGCAAGAAACCAAGTCCAAAAAGGAAACTGCCGACCGGTCGTCCGACAGGTCGGACCGGCCGGCCGGATGGCCCAGAAAAGTTCTAGCAATACTTGCCGTCTTGATCCAACGTGACCGACCGGTCGGTGGTCTTCATGCGTGAAGAGTAGAGGCAAGTATTATTATGTCCTGGAGATGGCGATGATCTTCATGCATAACTTCGACACCCTTCGCTTATTTTGGGTCAAAGCTGCATCATAGATGTCCAATTAATCAATTATTTTTTATTTTTTATCTTAAATTACAAAATTCACTACTATTTATTTCTCCGAGTGCACTTGTAACTATTTTAAAATGTCTCTAATTATGTATATTTTATACATGTTACGATATAAGTGGACAAAGTTCTTATTTCTAGTGAGCTATGTTTTTTGTGGACTACAACATATAACACATGTGCTTAAAATGTTATTGTCAGTGCACGCATAACATATGGCCTTAAAAAGATATTGTCAGTGGTGCAGTGTATTCGAATTTCTTGTTATGTCACATTTTCATAAAATATATTTAATTTCTTATCTATTGAAATATCTTGCACATCTAGGGCTGTAAATGGGCTGAGCTGACCCGACAGACTTTCGAGCTTGGCTTGACTAGGGCTAGGTTTAGGCTATAGTATCAGGCCCTAAGGCTAAGTTCAGGCTTAAACTTAGAACCCATTTATTAAGCGGGCCGGGCTTGGACGCAAGTGTCTAAAAGCTCGTTAATACGGCCCGGCCAAACAATTTTTTAAATCATTTTAAATTTAAATAAAAAAAATTTCTCTCAAAGTTCTAATATTTCACTCCTTCATAAATGACTAGCCTGTCATGGCTCAAAATTAAACCACATATTTCCTTCAAAGCCACAACAAAAAAAGAGTATCTCTCACATGCGAAGATCCAAAGTATGCGAATATCTCTCTTATCATTTCTCTGCATGCATACCACTCGTACCTGTGACGTGCTAGCACTATCGAAGAAGATGGGAAAGAAGAGCCCCGTTGGAGATGTCACGGGCATTTCAATCGAGGTATGTAAATCAGGTTGTACGATGGTGATCTATGGGTCCCACCATTATGTATGTGTTTTATCCACGCCGGCCATCCATTTTGGATCATAAATTTGGAACATTATCTAAAAGATTAAGTTGATTCAAATTTCAGGTGGACCACACTACAGGAAACAGAGGTGATTGAATGTCCACTATTGAAAACTTCCTAGGGCCCACTGTAATGTTTATTTGCCATCCAACCTGTTGATTAGGTCTTACATACCCCGATGAAAGGAAAACACAAATATCAGCTTGACCTAAAACTTTTGTGGCCCCCAAGAAGCTTTTAATGGTGGTCGTTCAATCACCACTATTTCTTCTGGTGAGGTCCACTTGAGATTTGGATCAGTCTCATTTTTTGGCTCATGAACTAAAATGAGCTGGACAAATGGATGGACGACATGGATAATAGAGATACATCATGATGAGGCCCATATAGCACCATCTAGTGGAGACTCGCTGGCTACTCACCGCCCAAGGATGTAATCATGACATTTCGTTAACATTGCGACTAATATGGGTAAAATGTGTCATTACTTTAGGCCTACATTTTGTGATGGTTTAGTGGAATGAACTGTCTATGTTTTGGTTGGTACTCTATACTGGTAATCAAGATAAAACGTTATGCTGAACTGATGATTTCGGCAATCATGATGTGTAGATGAATGTTGAACATTGAAAGGAATATTTTCAATGGGTGGAATTCCATTGCAAATATCAAAGGTCAGTAATGTTTTTAAAGTGAGATTATTCTTATGCAACGTATTAATAAGTAATAAGGCTAAGAAAGACAATTCAAATCATTGGACCATACAAGCATGTGGCCACCAACTAGTGACATGTTAATCACCTAGTGCAACAACGTAGGAAAAAAAAAGTAGGTTTTAACTGACGCTGATTTCACCTTTCTTTGGCCTCCTTGACTGGGAGCTAGGTGGGGCCCATGTGATGTTTGTTGGAAATTCAACCTGTCCATTCGTTTCGCCAGATCATGTTAGGACATGGGCCCAAAAATAATGCAAATCTAATACTTAATTGGGTCATACGAAAGGAAGAAAAAAACAAATTGGTAAATGCTTACTGTTGAAACCTCCCAGTAGTCCACCGTGATGTTTATATGCCATCTATACTATTCATAAGGTCATTCCTACTAGGTTGAACTGAAATAGCCTAATCCAAAACTTCTATGGCCCCAGGAATCTGGACGTTCAATCTTCTTTTGTGGGGCCCACTCAAGTTTCGGATTTGCATCACTTTTGGCCCATGTCCTAACATAATTTGAAAAAATAAATGGATGGGGGTAGATTTCTCATAAACATCATAGTGGGCCCCACTTACCTTTCCGCACGAAGTTCGCAGTAAGGACCATTGTTTTAACTTTTTAAGAAAATGTTACAGCTGTGGAGAAAGCTCTAGGGTTCGGGTCATGGCTGGGCTCGGGCTGGGCCCCGCAGTAAGAATTGGGGTTGGGGTTGGGCTGAATTATTTTGGCCCGTCATGGGCTCGGGCCAGGTTTGGGTATTGATTGAAAAATGTGGATTGGGCTTGGACAAGGCTTGGCCCAGCCCTAACCCAACCCATTGACACCCCTATGCGCATCATGTTGTCTTTTTACTTGATTTCTAAAAATCGTAAACACCATCTCCGCATAATGATAATTTTGTCAAGCTTGCTCTACCGAAATTTCAGTTTAATCGACCATAATAAGACAAACAATGCTACTCTTTTGATCATTTTGACCATCATCCAAAACAAGACTATACTTCTACTTCTGTTTATGATGTTGTTCATCTTCACATATATTATTTCAATCATACCTCTCACCTTCTAATCATTTATACCTCTTCGCATAATAACATTCTATATTATGACTTTTAATACAAATGATGTTTTCTATTTTTATCAATAAGCCTAAAAAAATCACATTAAAAAGAAGTTATAGATGTTGATATAAATTTTATGTTAGAGAATAATACATGAGATCTTATACCATTTGAATAAGAAGATTGAGAATTATAATGCTCGGTTAGTTGTCTAATAATTGAAATAAAAATATGGTGTTAACCATTAATAAATATTTGCTTTAGTCACTAAAATGGTCATTGTCTGTATCATCATTGTTATATTTTTTATCCAATAGTGAATTAGTTTTTAAATTGATGTGAAAAATGTTCCCTCTATAGTAATTTGAAAGTATTTATGGAGCCATTAGGCCGAGTAAAAAATCATTAAATTATGAGTGGCTTATTAGACCAATTAAACTTATACATATGTCTTTATATACTTATATTTAATCTTTGACAATTTTCTTTATAACCATTCATCTTTCATTTATGGTTTTTTTTATTGACGGACAAGCACATGTTTATGTTCAAAATTATCATGCTACATTATGGTATGATAGAATGTAACAACATTACAAAATTTTAAATTTTAAAATTTGATTTTGAAATACATGCTAAAATTTTCACCCCTATAAAATTTATATACATTAATTTTTTATGCTTACCATTTCTTTAAAATTTTATTTAATAAAAAGTCGACCACTTGGATGAGAAAAGTATAATTTTGTAAGATACAGTTGATCATACAACCCTCGTTTGGTATTCCGACTAATTTTCATCCTCTAATTACATTCTTAGATTGATTTGAATTATTCACATTCTCAATAACACCATATAAAAGTTATTTTCTTATATCTTACTTCATTGATAATCCCACATTCTAAATTTTATATTTGAATTTAAACCATTAAATATTCATATGGAACCCCTCATTCAACAAATGTTTCTTACTGTAGTTTTTGCAACATAAAATCTAAAATATGAATAGCTCAGATCCTCATTTATAATGCAGACCAGTGGTGAAAAACAGTCACCATACCATATTGACGCATGAATTTTCAAATGAAAAAGTAATAAAAAAAAAAGAGTGATAAACAATTCACTTTGTTGAACACACGAACATGCATAACAAAATAATAATAACAATTCCAGTTCTTACCATCTTTTTTCCTTCATATCAGCATTATCTGTGTATTTTTTTATTAAATCATAAAAACTCTTATGTATTTATAATGACACACATAATTACTTATCTAGATTGTTACCTTAAATTTTTCTTATTTTACTATTACAAAAAAATCCCTTACTTTTAGAAATTTATTAAAGGACTGATAATTATATTGGATGTACCCTCAATGGATATAGGGATCCAAGATCTCTATGGGGCCTATCATGATGCATGTGTCTTATATCCAACCGTGAAAAATACATGGATATGTGAAAAACTGATTTCCTCTGTAATAAACTAAAAGTATTCATGTAGTTTTCGAACCGAGTGAAAAAATATTAAATTATGTGTCGCTTATTAAACTAGTTGGTCGTATACTTGTGTCTTTATATACTTACATTTAATATTTGACAATCTTCTTTGTGGCCATCCATCTTTCATTTACAATTTTGTTTAATTGACGAGCAAGCACGTATTTATGTATAAAATTATCATGCTACATTATGACAGGATGAAATCTAACAATATCGCAAATTTTGAGATTCTAAAATTCAATTTTAAAATACATGTTGAGATTCCCACTTTTAGAAAATTTATGCACAGTAGCTCTACGTGCATATCATCTTCTTAAATTTTTATTTAACAAAAAGTTAATAACTTCAATAATAAAAATATGATTTTGCAATAATACAGTTGACTGTACAACACCGTCTGGTATGTTGAGTAATTTTTATCACCTGATTGCATCATTAGATTGATCCGAATTGTTCATATTCTCAATAATATAATACAAAAGTTATATTCTTGCAACTTGCTTTATTGATAATCATACCCTTTGAATCTTACATTTGAATATTGGCTATTAAATATTTACATAAAATTTTATGTTCAACAAATGTTTTTTACCATAGCCTTTGCAATATAGAATTCAAAATATGAATGGCTTAAATCCTCATTTACGATTTATTTTAAGAGTGAAAAGCAATCACTGTACCATATTAAAGCATGGATTCTCAAATGATAAACTAACAAAGAAAAAAAATAGATACATAACTTACTTTGTTGAACACATGATCATGCATGGCAAGATGATAACAACAATTTCCGCTCTAGCCATCTTTTTTTTCCCTTCTTCATATCAGTATTAGCAGAGTGTATTTTTTAATATAAATATTCCTATGTATTTATAATGACACTTGTAGTTACTTCTTTAAATAATTACCTTAAATTTTTTATTTTATTTTATTAGTACTTATAAAAAATTCCTTACTTTAAAATTTTTATTAAAGGTCAATAATTACCTTGGGTGAGTCCTCGATAGATCTAAGGATCTAAAATCCCTGACTTTTGGGTCTATCATGATGTATATGCCTTATATTAATGCCATAAAAAATACATGGATATGTGAAAAAAGCTTTCATCCACAATAATCTGAAAGAATTTATGGAGTCTTCAAATCGAGTGAAAATTTATTAAATTATGTGCAACTTATTAGATCAACTTTCCTCCACAATAATCTGAAAGTATTTATGAGGGTCAACGATTGGATATGTACTTTGTCTACACTATTAAGCCAATGTTTTATTTACTTCTCTGGGCAGTTTTGGACTAGTTCAATTGATCGACTTTCGATATTCGATCGATCGAAACTAGTTGGAATTCTTCGTAAACTCTTTGGACTATTTTAGGCATGTTCGATCGACCGAACATGTCGATGTCGAGCAATTGATGGATTGTTGATTGATGTCGATTGATCAACTGATGATGCGCATTATTTTATGTAAGTGTGCGATTTTATTCCTAATTCCATATGTAACACTATATATGTAGGTGTAATGTGGGATTAAGGTATTCTGAGGAGGGTTAAAATGTTTATAGGGTTTGTGAATGAGGATGCTAGGATTTTTTATCATTGTATGTTCAAATTTTCATTTCTTGTAATTTATTTTTATAGTGGATTATTGTCTCTTTGTGGCATGATTTTTTCTCGCAATGATTTTTCACGTAAAATATGTGGGTTCTTTGTGTGCTTTATTTGCATTTATTTATTGCATGTTTGATTTAACTCTGTGATTGCTTTCACGATGGGCCAGCAAATGGTATCAAAGTTCTATATTGGGATTAAGGTTTGAATATGAGACATGGTAATGAAGGGATCAAACGTGAAACATGAAACGAAAAAGTTCACAAGAAAAAATAATTTTGAACTATGGAAGGTAAAAATGAGATGCCTTCTAATTCAACAAAGGCTGCAACAGGCACTCTTTGGCATAGCAAAATTTCATGCAACTATAAATGATGAAGAATGGAAAGAACTTGATCAAATGGCGATAACCTCGAACTAATTATGTTTATCTAATGATGTCCTCTATAATGTCCTTGATCAGAAAACCACTGTTGAGCTTTGGACGAAGCTAAAAAGTTTGTCAATGATGAAATTTTTTATGAATTTTTTGTATCTGAAGATGAAATTCTATAATCTGAAGATAAGGGAAGAGTCAGACCTCAATGAATAAATCAACAAGTTTAATTTGCTACTCTGCAAATTGACAAACATGAAAGTTAAAATAGAGGAAAAAGATAAAGCCATAATCTTATTGAAGTCTCTTCTGTCATTCTACGGGCATCTGGTAGATACTCTGTGTTATGGTAGAGATACCTTGGATGTTAAGATTGTTATCTCATCCCTTCACTTGAAAGATATGACAAAACAACAGTGGCGAATGGTCTTTTACTGATACATTGTTTACTTGGGGTAGACAGACTAAGAAAGAGAAAAGAAATGCTCGATCTAGATCCAAGTCTAAGGGCAGAGGGAAGGTAAAGTGTTGGAATTGTGGAAAAGTGGAGCATATGAAGAAGGATTGTAAGAATCCGAAAGAGTAGAAGGGAGATAAATTAGATGATATGTCGAAAGAAGCCAACACAATAAAATCTGTTGAGAAGATGGGTGTATGTAATTTGTTAACGGCATCTAATTTTGGTTATCTCAATTGTGAACTGATTTTGGATTCAAGGGCATCATTTCATGTGTGCCCTCGTCGAATTTGGTTCATCACATACAACGAGTGTCACGCCCTGAAATCCGAGACTCGAGTACAACAACTCAAGGCCCGAGTTTCAGAGTGCGAATTTAATCCAAATATAACCTTTAGAGAAATTCCATTCCACATACCACAATAATACCAAACTAAAGTACTTTAATAACCATTAATTAAATCCCAAATGGAAATTAAATCAAACAACTACATCTACTCTGCAAAATATTCAAATCTACTAAAGTCCGTTTTCAATCATCTTCCAAAAGAAATAAATTCAATACCTAAGCTAGGATAATTCTTCTAATAAAAGTAGTCGTCTAGATATTCTGCTTCAGCCGCTCCTCCCTCCTCCTGATATCCTGCAGGAACTGTGGTGATTTTGGTGAGCTAAAGCCCAGTGAGGTCATTTCCATCACAGGTAATATTCCAGTTAATAAGATGTTAGATGTGAAATATCAACAGCTAGAATCATACGAATATACAAGGCTATGGTGATGATTAACACACTTTATGTCTTATTATGAATGAAACATGATTATCATGATGTCATGTATGTTATGATACGTGTGAGAGCAACAAACGTTTAGGAACTCGTTACCTCTGAACATTAGGAACCTGTCGCAAATCAACCATGCTCACCTAACCGGTACAACGAGGCGGCAAATCAACCATGCACGCCAGTGGGCAAATCAACCATGCACCACTAATCTAACCGAGCAAATCAACCATGCTCAATAAGTGAAACGACCAGAACTCGCTGCCACTGAACATTAGGAACCTGTCGCAAATCAACCATGCTCACTTAACCGGTACAGCGAGGCGGCAAATCAACCATGCACGCCAGGAGTCAAATCAACCATGCTCCTGTTCTGTCGTAATCTATAAAAGATGTATATGACATGAGTTATGGAAGCATTCATCAAGCATACAATGCATCTCAAATTCAAATCCAATCACACTGTGCATGATTAATCTTTATTCAAATAATTTATCATCTAAATGTTTTATTCTATCGTAAATAAGGTTTTGTACTAACATCACTGTCTTGGTGCTTCTAAGTTACGTTTTATCTAGAATCTAGACTTGTGCAACTAGGAAGGAACAATTGGAACTTAAGAACGCAAATAAGATATGAATCCATTAGTTACGACCTGATATGTATGGCGGGAAGAAAGAATAATAACTCACCTCTAAGACTTAATTAAGAAAGAAAAAGAAGAAAACAGATTCCTTACCTAGAATTGTATTACAAACGAATAAGGAAGGCAAAACTTTGAATGAAACAAGGAGCAACTCAAGAAAAATCAACAAGCATAACCCAAGATGAATCACTCACCGACTTGTTGATCTTTTAGACTTCAAATAGATCGGCCCAAATCCGGATTGACTCAGCGAGTCGACTCGGACCAAGAAAAGAAATCTTTTTCTTCACCTTCTTTTCTTTCTTCCTTTCTTCTTCTTTCTTTCTTTTTCTTCCCTTTTTCTTCTTCTGTTTCTTCTTTGCTGGAGGATTCTTCCAGCAGCAATAGGAATGCAACAGTGGATGGATCCCCCACTGGATAGAGAGACTACACGACCCCTCTCTCTCTCTACTCTCTCTCTAAAGGCTCTCTCTCTCTCTCTCTCTCTCTCTCTTTCAACTAGCTCTCTCTATTTCTCTACCTGAACCCTCTCTCTCTTTTTAGTGTTTCTCTGAAGGACGCAGGGATGGACGGCAAGCTTTATAGCCGTGCGAGTCCGACGTGGGTCAGTTTGCGTATCCGGTCTAAAGAAGGATTCGGTTTCCACTTCTTGTAGACTACGACACGTAGAAGCCGTCGGATATGTAGGTGGGGACCACATGAAGAGATTGGTAAAGTCGGGACAGTCCATGCAAAGCAACGGACCGGATCTTGGTTTTCTTTGATTTGAACAGTGGCTTGAGGAAGATCGGATAGACAATTGTTGAAAGAAAAACTTGGAAGGTGTGTACTTGTCGAAGGTACAAAATCAATAGACGGCTTGGATCGAACTATGGGGCCCATCCCGATGATCGCATGGGGGCCCACTGTTGACAGCGTGCGGACGCTATAACAGCGTCCGCTGTTTCAGCGGGTGAAGAAGCGGGTGAGGGAGGAGTCCTTTACATGGACTGATACGTGCGGTGCACGTACACCCACACTTGGTGTTCCACTTTCATGTGGGGCCCACCCGCAATGGTCCTGAACGGACGGCATGGAGGAAACCAGCGGACAGCGTCCGCTCACAGCAGCGGCTGCGAATGACGAACGAAGAAGAAGAAGAATTTTTCTTCAAACACGCGGTCAACGCGGGTTGACAGGGCCTGTGTGGTGCACGCGGTGCACGTCGGTCCCACCGTGATGTATATGCAAAATCCACTCCAATAGATATGTAGGCCACATGATTTTAGGCTATAGCACCAAAAATGAGACGGTTCCGAAGTCAGATGGCCCACTTATGGCCCAATTTCTGATTAGGGCGTTTGTAGAATGATCGGAGGGTTGAAATTTGACATGTATGGTTGGATCGTGTCCTAGAACTAGTATATAAGGTTTTGTACAAAAAGATCTCCAGAAACCATGATCTTTGAAAATGTCTTGTAACTTAAGTTTAATTAATAACACATACTTCTTATTTATTGTAAATTATGTGAAACCTGACACTTCTACATTATTCTAGTGTTCATGTTGAGCACTTCTAATAAAAGAATCATACTATAATCCCTACAGATCGTTTAATATTAATTTATTCATTATTTAAGTTATTTAATTACTTAACTATTAAATTAAGCTATTAATTAAATTATCTCTGAAATCTAAAGCAACTAAAGTCATATTTTAACTACTGTAAAACCAGGGTTATTATAACGAGTGTAATGGTGGTCAGGTGTTTATTAGTAATAATCATGCCTATAAGGTGATCGGTGTCGGATTGGTGCGTATAAAGATGTTTGATGGGCTAGAGCGGATTCTGACTAATGTACGACATGTTTCAAAACTACATAAGAGTTTGATATCTATGTGAGCTCTCGAGGCACCTGGGTACATGTTCATCAGTTTTGATCGCGTCGTATGACTTTCTAAGGCGACACTCATTATGATGAAAGCATAGTGAAGCGGTAACCTCTACGCGTTGATTGGGAGTACTGTATCTAATGGAGGTGTAACGTCTATAGAAAAGTCCACGTCGGCACGTTTGTGGCATGTGCGCCTACGCCACATGAGCGAGCGTAGGACGAAAGTACTTTTTAACCGATATTTAATTCCTGTTTTAAAAAGTGTAGATTTTAATATATGCAAGCATTGTATACATGGTAAACAATCTATACTGTCTTTTAAATAAATAAAAAGAAAATTAGTATATGTGTGCTTAATTATATGTATTATGATGTATGGGGGCCGTCGCCCGTGTTTTTTGGAGGAGGGTCATCGTACTTTGTCACTTTTATCGACGACTTCTCTAAAAAGGTATGAGTTTATTTCTTAAAGAATAAATTCGATGTTTTTACCACCTTCAAGATATGAAAGGCAATTGTTGAAAATTATCAAGGACAGAACGTGAAAGTGTTGAGGATAGACAATGAAGGTGAGTTCACATCAAATGAATTTGATCAGTACTGTAAAGATGAAAGGATCGTGAGGCACAACATAGTCAAGCATATACCTGAGCAAAACGGTGTGACCGAAATGATGAATTAGACTTTCTTGGAGAGGGCCTGAAGCATGTTGAACAATGCTGCCTTGTGCAAGGAATTATGGACTGAGGCTACGAACACGGCTTGTTATTAGTGAATCAGTCCCCATCTATAGTAATAAATTATAAAATTCCACAGGAGGTCTGGAGTGGCCATGAAGTTTACTCAGAATTATGTGTATTTGATTGCGATGCTTAGTCTTATGTACCGTTAGTCGAAAGGAATAAACTGGACCAAAGAGTGAAGAATTGTGTTTTTATTGGTTATGCGGATAGTGCGAAGGGATACGGGTTGTACGACCGGATCACATGGAAGATCACAGTTAGTCGAGACGTTAAATTTGATGAAGAATCCTTGTTTCGCAAATATGAACACAATAAAACAAAAAAATCAATAAAGATGGACGTTGAAATAGACAAAGTTGAGACACAGGACGAAGTAGAGTTGTAGACAGATGTATAAGAACAGGTTGAGCCACCATAATGTGAGGAGAAATCTACCTTAGAGATCATAGGTTGCCAGCGAGATAAAAATTACTCGAATATTGCATTTGATCTCATTATGGATGATCTGTCTACCTTCCAAGAAGTATCGGACGATAAAAATGCTGATAAATGGATGGCAGCGATGCAAGATGAGATGGATTTCTGTATAAGAATGAAACGTGAGAGCTGGTGGAGCTTCTCGTCGGACGGAAAGTGATCGGGTGTAAATGAGTTTTCAGGAAGAAGCATGATGCATATAAGGCCAGATTGGCAGTGAAGGGATATGCTCATAAAGAAGGTATTAACTTCAGTGAGATTTTCATGTCAGTTGTCAAGCAGGTGTCTATCAAGTTTGTGTTGGCGTTGGTTGCCCAATACAACCTTAAACTAGAACAGATGGATGTGAAGATTGCATTCCTATGTGGGGAGTTAGAAGAATATATTTTCATTGTGCAACTGTACAGGTTCGAGATACAGGGAGCAAAGAATAAAATTTACAGGTTGAGAAGGTTGCTTTACAGTCTGAAACAGTCGCCTAGGCAATGATATGAAAAGTTTGATACTTTCATTATGAGTTGACGGTTTACTAGGAGATGAACATGATCATTATGTCTACTTCAAGGCACCGAGTGATGAAAAATTTATCTTACTAGTATTACATATTGATTCCATGCTTACCGACAATCATAGTGTGTCTAAAATCAACATATTGAAGACTCGGTTATCAGGGACATTTGAGATGAAAGATTTGGGGGTCGTAAAGAAATTTCTCAACATTGATTTACACAAAGATGGAGAGGAGCATGCTATGGTTGTCTCAGGCATGTTACATTGAGAAGGTCTTGGTCAAGTTTAAGATGGACAAGGTTAAACCGATTAGCACACCCCACGCTGTTCACTTTCGGCTTTCTTCAGAGCAACAACCTACTATAGATGAAGAAAAGCAATTTATATCTTGTGTGCCCCACTCGAGTGCGGTTGACAGCTTGATGTATGCCATGGTCTCTACGATACCAGCTATTTCACATATAGTCGATGTTATGAGCAAATACATGTTCACTCCCCAAGTGTAGGGTTGCGAAGTAGTAATAATTCGGAAAGACCGAGTATCGTTCCCACAGAGATTTATGTATGGGTATTCTCAGAATTTGTCTAAAACAACTAGTAATTAAGATCCTATTAAGAACTAAAGCTAAACAAATAGTGATTTGGGTTTAAACAGTGAATGGTTAAGGTAATTTCAATCTAAAAAGGCACTAGAGCGCCAAGGATCCACTTTTGATAAGTTTCAATGCATCAACACAACTAGGTCTCTCATAGCTTAATTGGAGTCAAATTCCTATCTCCATCCGATCGGAATATAGAGCGTTTCAATCACAATTATCTAAAACAAGTGCTTATTCATTGATTTGATTCCCACAACCATGCTCAGGCCTTGGGCACACTCAATTGTATAGGCCAAGCCTCTTTCCAATCTAGTTGAGATTCACAACCATAGTTTTCACCAAGTCCTGTCACTAGACCTGATTACGACTCATGATTTGAACTCAAATTAAATCAAAATCAATCACTAAGCAACTATTCCAGATTACTACAAAAGATAAGAATTTTAGTTGCATGAGTTCCCACATGAAAATCAGGCCATTGCATACAAGGCAATCAAAGCATCTACCATGCCCGGAGTCGATGGTAGATCAATGCATTACACAAGCATAAACAATACTCAAAAGCTAAGATACTAAGTTAGGATCTCTAAGAATCACATGAGCCCGGAGTCATTAAGAGATCAAAGTAAAAAACCAAAATAGTACTTGATTCAAACTCATATAGAACTAAAATTCATCAATTAAAGCACAAAAGGAAACCTAGGTTGTGTTAATCCATAAAAAACGAATCAAAAGCTTCACCTCTTAGCCCTAGTTAAGAGGTTTTAGTTCATCTCTAACATCCTTGAACTAGAAGCCTCTAAAAACAACTAAAACAGGAAGAAAACTAGAAATCCGAAGTAGAATCCGTCTCCTGAGCAATCCTCACGTCGTAGCCTCCTTTGGTATGAAGGGAAGACATCCTTTTATAGCTTGGAGGAGTCCAATACGCAAGAGAACTCCAAATTTTGCGTAAAACTACGCACTTGCGCAGAAAATCCCGGAGATCCAAAATAGAAACAAGCTATTTACGCTGGCCGACCGGTCATGACCGGTCGGACTGGCTTGGCTCTTTTCCAGCAGCAATGGCCGACCGGTCATGACCGGTCGGCTGCGTTCATGAGTGGTCCAGCAACTATGCCCGACCGGTCATGACCGGTCGGGCTGGGCAGTCCTTCTATTCTTGGCAAGTGAATGGGTGGCCGACCGGTCTTGACCGGTCTGGCTTGCTTGGCCGACCGGTCTGGCTTCTTTTCCTCTCTATTTCTTTCTTTCTTTCTTCTTTTCTCTTCTCTCCTTGCCTTGGCTTTCTTTGGTCCTTCTTTTCTCTTCATCCTATGGTCTTCAATGCTCTTAAGGAGCTACATTTAGCCTTCAATTGGTGACATCTTCATCTTGTTCCTGCAATCACAAATCACGCCTTAGAATAGTCCTTTAAACATGTAAACTGTGCATAATGAGTGATGAATTGGGGTTAGAATATGCACAATTAAGAGCTCAACACACCCCCCAACCAGCATTTTGCTAGTCCCGAGCAAAACATGCGTGAAACTAGTTTCATTCTCCAAAACCCAACTCTCCTCTAGAAACTACTCTTCTATACATTCCAAGACACATAAGCGTAAGAATCAGAGAAATTCAGTGATAAAGGTTGAAACCTAAAACTCTCAGAACATAATAAGTATTTATATGAAATTCCCGCTGATTGATTGATAGATAGAAGAACTTGAACAAATTCAACCTAGTGTGCATGGTGAAAGTTCATCTCATGAGTTTCCGGGATTATCTTCTTCATAAATCAACTAAACTATGGATCTTAAGGTATATAGAGCAACAACAAGCCTATGACAGGAATTTGCCTTACCGTCCTTCCGACGACTTTCACACTACGTCCCATTTCTGGCTTTGGTTACGAGTAGACCATCCCCCGGTTGGTAGTAGGTGGCCCTAATCGGAATTTCCACCATTTTTTTCCTTCCCGATTTCATCCTTTCATTCCTTTTTCTTTTAAATTAGATAGGATTTTTAGAAATCCATATCTTCCGTTATTTTTCCATGGACAAGGATGGACAAAATACCCCGGCTTGGTTTCTCAATACCTCAATCAAAGTCTAGCTAATCCTTAAATCACATAATCCTTTCAAATCATGAAAATCGTGTAATGTGAACTAGGTGCAAAATGTGTTCAAATTTTCTATCAATCATAAAAATAGGTGAATTCACATATAAAACCATTATATTAAGAGAAATTCAAAGCTTGCAACATCCCTCACTTCGTATGTCATCTTCTTATACCCATGCTATCTCGAATGTATAGAATCAAAGTTTTCCAAAAGAGTTTCGAATTTTAGAAAATCGAAAAATTTCTACATCTTTGCTCGACATGTCACAAAAACTAACAGATTCATCATCTAAGGAATCTTTCACCCCCCAACCAAAACTTTGCATTGTCCTCAATGTAATAAGATATGCAATATGTATGACATGAGAGCAATGACATAAAATAAAGGAGAGTGAGAAAGAGAGATATCACCTGAAGCATACAGTCCATGGCAAGATTAGCTTTTGGAGATGGATTACTTCACAACTAAATCAACTATCAAAGCAAATCCTAATGGGAAAGCATTCTAGCAAATCATCCTCCGTCAGACTAGGAGGTTAATCCCAACAACTCATCCAAAAGCATAAAGTCAAGCAGAATCATTAGATTGATCAAAAGGTTTCGCAGTAAGGTCATCCAATAACCTGCTTTACAATGTACATGTGTGTGAATGATCGAGATAGGCCACTTAAAATCCCAAAGAGGAATTTCAGCGGGTTCCTTATTGTTTTCACCACATGTATAAGAGGAGACATCATCATATTTATCAGAAAAAATATGTCTCCAATCAGATTTTCCTGGGCAATGAGATTGTAAGTAAGGATCATCCTAGGGTTGGTGGAGTTCGGTATGCATGAGCCACAAAGGAGTGGAAATATGAATTGATTTCTCAACACAACAAGGTATTGTTTCCACATCCTTCTCTTGGCTAGTGTCATATGCCGATACCGACTCAAAAAGTGTGACCATATCCCTTATCATATCATCGTTCTCATCAAGGGAGTGAGTCACTTCTTCCTCTAAGGGACCGGAGTAAAAAGGTGAGAGGGACTCATCTTCCACGATAGAATTGATCATGTTTATTTCGTACACCTCATCATCCTCATCCTCTTGTTGGTTGTCAATATTGAAAGCATTCAACTCGATCGTCATATTGCCAAAAGACATTTGTATGCCCCCACTCCTACAATTTATGATAGCGTTTGATGTAGCTAGGAATGGGCGGCCAAGTATGACAGGAATTTGAGGGCCAATATTAACCATGGGTCGTGTGTCCAAGACAATAAAGTCCACCGGGTAGTAAACTTTGTCGACTTGGACAAGAACGTCCTCAATCACCCCTCTCGGAATACGAATCGATCGGTCAGCAAGTTGTAATGTGGTTTTGGTGGGTTTTAATTCACCCAAACCCAATTGTTCATAGACCGAAAAGGAAATTAAGTTTACACTTGCCCCTAGATCAAGTAGAGCGTGTTTCACCCGGTAGTCGCCAATCACACATGATATTGTCGGACAACCGGGATCTTTGTATTTCTTGGGCAACCCGTGGTTGATAATGGCACTCACATTCTCTGTAAAAAATGCCTTCTTTTGCACATGTATTTTTCTTTTAACCATGCAAAGGTCTTTTAAAAATTTTGCATATGACGGTATTTGCTTAATGGCATCCAACAGTGGGATGTTGATTTTGACTTGCTTGAAAACCTCCAAAAATTCCTGATATTTATCTTGAGGTTTGGCTGGAATCAAGCGTTGGGGGAATGGAGCAACGGGCCTATATTCTTTCAGTGGCTCTTTTTCATTCATGGTGGTGCTAGGTCCATCATCCTCTTTGGAAGATACCGGATCATTAGGTGTTGAAACCTTCACCGGATCAGATTTTTCAATGATTTTACCACTTCTAAGAGTGGTGATAGCCTTAGCATGTTCCATATGTTGGTTAGAAGAACTAGGCACGTTTATTTCGCATTGTTGTTTTGGATTTGGTATGGGTTGGGCTGGAAGCATCCCTTCCCTTGCGTTTAAGCGAGCCTTGATTTCCTCCACCGAATTTTTAAGCTCAAGCATTATCGTATGGTTGGATTGATTAATTTGAGCTTGGCCTTCCATGAATGCTTTCAAAGTATCCTCTATAGGCATTTGAGGTGGGGTCATTTGCATTGGGGGCCCCCTTTGAGGATTATTTTGATTAGCCGTGTTTCCACTCGCCCAATTGAAGTTTGGGTTGTTTCTCCAACTAGAATTGTTCGTGTTTGGATTTGGAGTACTGAAAGGTCGTTGATAACTATTCAAGGCATTCGATTGTTCAAATAAAAGTTCTCGAAACGCATAGATTGTTGGACAATCCGGCGTTTGATGCACATTGGAAGCACAAATACCACAAATAGTTTCAACAACCCCCTTTTGTTGGGTTGTATCCACCTTCTTTAGTTCCATCTCCTCGACCTTTCGTGTGAGTTTAGCCACTTTAGAACCTAGATCATCTTGCTCATCTAAAACATAAATTTCTCCATTTTCCTTGGTTTGGGGTTGTTTTGAACTTGTTGGCTTAGATGTATCCCATGATTGTGTATTTTCAGCCAACATGTCAAAGTAATCCCAAGCTTCCTCCGTTTCCTTGTTCATGAACTCCCCATTGCACATCATCTCCACAAATTGTAGCATGGTTGAGTTTAATCCATCATAGAAGAAACTAATCAACCTCCACCGTTCATAGCCATGATATGGGCATGCGTTTAATAGCTCATTGTATCTTTCCCAACATTGGAAAAAGGTTTCTTCTTCTTTTTGGGCGAAGTTCATTATGGCCCTTCTTAATGCATTGGTTCGATGAGTAGGGAAGAATTTTTTAAGAAACTCCCTAGTCATCTCAGCCCATGTCCCAATAGATCTTGGCCTTAAGGAATGTAGCCACGATTTGGCCTTTTCTTTCAAGGAAAAAGGGAATAATTTAAGTTTTATAGTATCCTTGGTCACATTGTCATAATTTATTGTGGCAATAACCTCTTCAAATTCCTTAATATGTAGATATGCGCTCTCAGAGTCGAGTCCATGGAATCTAGGAAGAAGTTGGATCAACCCCGGTTTAAAATCAATATTTCCCACATTGTGAGGGAAAATTATGCAAGAGGGAGTACTCGTCCTAGCTGGTTGTAAATAGTCACGTAAAGTTCTAGGTTGAGGTACATCCCCCACTTCATTCCCATCTAATTCAGTAAGGTTTGGGGCTGGATTTTGATTAACCCTTTGATTTGTTTAATTTTCAGCCATCTCTCTAGTAATTTCAGGAAAACTTTGACGTTTCCTAGCACGAGGCTCTCTATCAATCCCTTCAACAATTACTCCGTCCCTTACAAGTCGGTTATTATAAGTCCTAGCCCAATGTGGCATGCAAAACCAAAAAGAATGAGTGAAAAGGAAAAAAGAATTCTTCCTTCCTTCCTTTACTCCTCTCTAAAACTTAAGCACAGGGTGTCTTGCAATGGCTGAGCCAGAAGCAAGGATAGAGACCGATTTCTCCTGGTCAATAGAGTTTCAAAGAACTCCCCACCCACTCTTTGAGTCTTTTGAGAAAAAGTATAGAAAAAGAAGAAAGAGGTATAGATTGAGAAGAGAAATCTCTGAGCACAAGGTGATCCAAGGCGGCAGAGCCGACCAATAGGAATCCAGGTGGCACAAGGCCTACCTTTCAGAGATCCAAAAGGAGTCTCCACCTACTCTACAAGAGATGAATATGATAGGAATGAGTAGGAGAAGAAGAAGAGTAAGGTTAGAATAATAAAACCTGATTTGTAACTTAAGATGCCTTCTTCTTCTTCAACTTCCTAAAAATCCCTGGATTAGACCTATGTTAGAATCCTACAAAAATCAAAACAAAGTAAGTTAGTAATTAGAAGAAAACCTATTCTAGAAAGCAAAACAAATCCTAAACCTATCTTAACACAATCTCAACTAAAAATTATTTCAGAAAATTCTAAAATACCGCATAGAAATCCTCGGCAACGGCGCCAAAAACTTGTTCACTCCCCAAGTGTAGGGTTGCGAAGTAGTAATAATTCGGAAAGACCGAGTATCGTTCCCACAGAGATTTATGTATGGGTATTCTCAGAATTTGTCTAAAACAACTAGTAATTAAGATCCTATTAAGAACTAAAGCTAAACAAATAGTGATTTGGGTTTAAACAGTGAATGATTAAGGTAATTTCAATCTAAAAAGGCACTAGAGTGCCAAGGATCCACTTTTGATAAGTTTCAATGCATCAACACAACTAGGTCTCTCATAGCTCAATCGGAGTCAAATTCTTATCTCCATCCGATCGGAATATAGAGCGGTTTAATCACAATTATCTAAAACAAGTGCTTATTCATTGATTTGATTCCCACAACCATGCTCAGGCCTTGGGCACACTCAATTGTATAGGCCAAGCCTCTTTCCAATCTAGTTGAGATTCACAACCATAGTTTTCACCAAGTCCTGTCACTAGACCTGATTACGACTCATGATTTGAACTCAAATTAAATCAAAATCAATCACTAAGCAACTATTCCAGATTACTACAAAAGATAAGAATTTTAGTTGCATGAGTTCCCACATGAAAATCAAGCCATTACATACAAGGCAATCAAAGCATCTACCATGCCCGGAGTCGATGGTAGATTAATGCATTACACAAGCATAAACAATACTCAAAAGCTAAGATACTAAGTTAGGATCTCTAAGAATCACATGAGCCCGGAGTCATCAAGAGATCAAAGTAAAAAACCAACATAGTACTTGATTCAAACTCATATAGAACTAAAATCCATCAATTAAAGCATAAAAGGAAACCTAGGTTGTGTTAATCCATAAAAAACGAATCAAAAGCTTCACCTCTTAGCCCTAGCTAAGAGGTTTTAGTTCATCTCTAACATCCTTGAACTAGAAGCCTCTAAAAACAACTAAAACAGGAAGAAAACTAGAAATCCGAAGTAGAATCCGTCTCCTGAACAATCCTCACGTCGTAGCCTCCTTTGGTATGAAGGGAAGACATCCTTTTATAGCTTGGAGGAGTCCAATACGCAAGAGAACTCTAAATTTTGCGTAAAACTACGCACTTGCGCAGAAAATCCCAGAGATCCAAAATAGAAACAAGCTATTTACGCTGGCCGACCGGTCATGACCGGTCGGACTGGCTTGGCTCTTTTCCAGCAGCAATGGCCGACCGGTCATGACCGGTCGGCTGCGTTCATGAGTGGTCCAGCAACTATGCCCGACCGGTCATGACCGGTCGGGCTGGGCAGTCCTTCTATTCTTGGCAAGTGAATGGGTGGCCGACCGATCTTGACCGGTCTGGCTTGCTTGGCCGACCGGTCTGGCTTCTTTTCCTCTCTATTTCTTTCTTTCTTTCTTCTTTTCTCTTCTCTCCTTGCCTTGGCTTTCTTTGGTCCTTCTTTTCTCTTCATCCTATGGTCTTCAATGCTCTTAAGGAGCTACATTTAGCCTTCAATTGGTGACATCTTCATCTTGTTCCTACAATCACAAATCACGCCTTAGAATAGTCCTTTAAACATGTAAACTGTGCATAATGAGTGATGAATTGGGGTTAGAATATGCACAATTAAGAGCTCAACAATACATGTCTAACCCCAGTAAGCAACATTGAGAGGCGATAAAATGGTTACTTTGGTATCTATGAGGTATGAAGGACTACGTCTTAACATTCGAAAAATCAGATGAAAAGCTTGTAGGCTACATGGATTCGAATTACGCAAAGAACATGGACAATAGAAGATCGACTTTCAGTTACTTGTTTGTGTTAGCAGGTCGAGCGGTCAGTTAGATGTCGAAGCTTTAGTTTGTGATTGCTCTTTCCACAACAGAGGCCTGAGTATATGGTGGTGATTGTGGCATTTAAGGAAGGTGTTTGGTTGAGGGGTATGATGAATGAATTGGGGCTTCAGCAGGAAGCTGTGCTGGTTAATTGTGATAGTGAAAACACGATCAACTTGGTGAAGAATTCTGTCCATCATTCTCGCACCACACATATCAATGTTTATCATCATTTTATCTGATAGGTGCTTGAGGAGGGCAGAGTTACTCTTGAGAAGATTCACACAAGCATGATTTCGGCAGACATGCTTATGAAGGTAGTTTCTGCAGAGAAGTTCAAGTTCTGTTCAACTTTTCCAGGTATGACATTGAAAGAATGAGGACGAAGTGTGTGCGAGAAGCAACATCGACAGGTAAAACTATGATGGAGACGATTAGAGATAGATGAAGCAACTTGAAGTAATGAAGGATTGATGGAATATTGAAATTTTGGTGGAGATTGTTAAAAAGAGACTTAAATCTTTAGTTTTGGGCGTCATCGATCAATCAATTGTTGTGGTTGATTGATAAAAAAAATACCCTAGATGAGATAGTTTAGTCTCTAGACGGTTTTGGACCGGTTCGATTGATCAACCTTCGGGGCTCGATCAATCGAAACTAGTTGAAATTCCTCGCAAACTCTCTTAATTGTTTTGGGCATGTTTGATTGACCGAACATGCTGGTGTCGAGCGATTAAGGAATCATCGATCGATCGACTGATGGTGCATGCTGTTTCTAATTTCAGTTGTAACACTATATATGCGGGTGTAATGCGGGATTATGGTATTTTAAGGAAGGCTAAAATGTATCTAGGGTTTGTGAAGGAGGAGGCTAGGGTTTTTTGTCACTGTAAGTTTGGATTTTCATCTCTTATAATTCGTTTTCATAGTGGATTGTTGTCACTTTGTGCCATGGTTTTTTTGTTGCATGGATTTTCCATGTAAAATCTGTGTATTCTCTATGTGCTTTGTTTGCTTTTATTTATTGCTTGTTTGATTAGATTTTGTGATTGCTTTCGCGGCGGCCTAACAATAACTGACAAAACTAAAACAATTGAAATAGTTTATTAGTCTAATTACCTACAATGGCAACCAATCCTAACACTTTATATGATAACTAATATGTCACTTATCCTATCATAATAGGACTTATTCAAAATTATACCACCCAATCTCCATCTAGCTGGGTTGCTATTCTTGAATCCTATCATTTTACCTCCCTTAAGGTTTGATTTACCTTTAATACCTCTCTCGTTTTGATCTTTTCTTCGGTGTCATCTAATAAATGGCAATTTTGTGACTTATAGAGATTGTTTGAAAAGAACTTTTCATCATAATTATAACGCAAGCATTTTTCTTGATGTCTTTGCATCCCTGGGCATGACATTTTCTATTAGAGCAACTTCTACTTTGGGTATCATTGGAAGAATGTTGTGTTGGTTGGGCCTCCTTAACGCATAAAAAACATTGGAGTTTTTCTTTCTGTATCCATGCTAGCCAATTGTGGCAGCAAAGTAATTGGTTGAAACATTCAATTTCATCCTCAATAGTTCCCTTTAACCCTTCGATCAAGTAACTCACAACTGCATTTTTCATTCATTTTTAACTCAATTTGTAAGGTACTTAAAAGCTAGTTTGGCAGTCTTGAATAATTTTGATATGTTGTAGTTCCAACAAAGCGACAACATAATCCTTGTTTGTAGCTGGTCTGAAATGTACGTACAAAGCCTTGATGAAGTTGGCCTATGTAGGGCCGCTCGTGTTTTATAATACCATTGACACTATAGCATAACATCTCATTCCATTTGGAACGATGACTTGGATCCCCTTGTTGGGAATATGGATGCTAGTAGCGGAAGTGGAAGCCGAACAAACACCACAGCAGTATATAAGATTAAACGAGAAACACAATGAAACCAATCCACACAAACATTCAACCACAAGAGATAATTCGATTTTACGTGGAAAAAGCTCTCAACGGGTGAAAAAACAACGGCACAAAGCGATCTACTATGATCAACAGAAGATTACAGAGATTGACAGCCCACTAGCAAGGAAAAACCGAGAAAACCCAAGCTCTCCCCCTCTCAAAACACTCTCTCCTCTTCCTAATGCTATTAGGAAACCTTGGATACCTTAGGATTACTTCTAATCCCAGATTCAAACTTATATATCAAGCAACCTCGAATTAGAAATGCCTTACGCAAATCTGAACAATAACGCAAGAGAAACCTTGCTACGCAAGTCACGCGTAATTGGCCAACCGGTTGGACAAGCCCAAAAACAGTCCAGGGGCTAGAAACTTTGAAAAACACGTTGCTTCTTCATTGGCTGACCGGTCTTAACCGATCGGCTCCCACTGCCCTACTGGTCATGACCGGTCGGTGGCGGTCCAGAGAGCCCAGTTTGAAGGCTCTTCTTCCAACACCTCTAACATTTTTTGAAACTTGAACATCATTAAATCCGTTGTATTCACTTTTGTATCATGATTGTTGGTTTGATATGTTGTATCTTTAACCCTTCAAGACAACATTGGCTCACATGGAGGCTCATGGCAGCAAATGTCTCTTCAATATCCTATAATAATGTTAAATGTTGCTACACTTTTTATTTATTTATTAATTTTTTTTGGGTTATTACACACATCCCACTGTTTGTACACACACCCACACTGTTAGTCACACTTCAACGTTAGCCACCCCCACATTGGGAATCAATACCAGGATCACAATGTTGAAACGAGGTTATCTTCACTCAGTCTACCACTGTCCCAAATGTTGCTACCCTTCTTCCAACTTTAACCTTAATTGTTTTCATTTGTTGAGCTTGCATTGCATTTGGTCATCCCATTGATTAGTGCTTCAATGCCAAATGCTGCGATCCTTGCTCGAGAATGAGCAGGATCTACGTGTATTGATACACTTCGAGGGTATATCTGCCTCCTTTTGTGAGAAGCATTGTTTTAAGTAAAAAAATGCTTAATAAAATATTTGGCAATTAACAAAATCGAAACAACCAAAATAAGTGACTAATATGATCTACTCGTAGTCACACCCAATCCTAACCCTTTATATGATAACCAACATGCCACGTGTCCTGCTGTAGCAAGAACATAACACTTTCTAATCCTCATCTAGATGGTTTTCTATTCTCCTATAAAAACTTTTCCTCAAATTTCTTAAAACTATAAATACCATCCTTCTATTTTGATTTATTATATACATCCCCCTTAATTTTCAAATTCACTACATTACCATCATTATTTTTAACAAATAGACCATTTTACCCTAACCATGCAAGTAACTAGTTGAAGCAGCATGGGCCCACAATGGTGCACATATATCATTCAACATATCATTCCACCATGAGAATGGAATGGCCCAAGAAATAGGCTGATCCAACTATTAGGTGGCCCACCATCGGGTGGGTGCACCGTCTGACTAACTATGTGTGTTGCGCAGCTAATAGGGTGTGTGCGTTGCATGACTAACAAAAAAAAAAAAGTGCCCCATCATGCATATATGGAAGTTTTTGGGTGTGTGTGGCCCATTGACGATTGGATTAACCTGATTTTTTTGGAGTCCATTATTTACGTTGGATAAAATATCTCTCATAAGTTTTAGATGCCATTTATATATCATAGTTGACCCCACGGACAGCCAAAAGGAAGAGGCGTGTGCAATAATCGGAAGCAGAAGGTTTTTTTTATAATTGTCAGAAAACGAAGGGTTGTGTTTACAATTATCTCAACCTAATATCAATATCATTTCGTTAAAACAAACATCTGCCTGCAGCTTATTAAGTTACGAAATTTTCCCACCAAAGCCTCTCAGCAAAATGAGCAGCGGCAGGAGCATCTTCTTTCTAAGAAATGCGAGCAGCAGCAGCAGCAGCAGCAACGGACGTTTCTCATTCCATGGCGGACTCTTTTCTCATCGTTCCCTTCTCTCTTCTCCAACCTCAGCTCCGATTCTCACAAAGCAACATTCAAGGGCTTATGTCCGGTCTCATCTTCTCTTTAGAAAACACATCGAATTGGAACCGCCTTCTTCCGTTTCTCCGAAGAAGATCGGATTCGTAGGCTGGTATTTGGGGATGATCGAGGCCCGCCCTGTTCTCACGAAGGGCGTTACTGCTGGGATTATTTTCACTGCTGCCGACGTCTCTTCTCAGGCAAAATCCTAATTCTCTCTCTCTCTGTATGCATGTATGTATATCCTCATTTCTGCTTTTGTTTTGGAAATTAGATGTAATGAGAATTGTCCTTTTTGTTAATGGTCCTCTGGCTCATACATGCCAAACTTGAAGCCACTCATCAGGTTGGCTGCCTCATTTGGCGGGCCACACATTTGATGAAGAGGAATGTGAATAGGACCTGGGATTGCATGTTCTGAAGCGGAAGCCGCTCATCAGGCAGACCCTAGTTTTCTAGGGCGACCTCGCTTAAGAATAGCTAGTTCAATTTTCTGGTTGGCAGCACATGTGCATTGAATGTGGACCGCTGGTCTTTAAACCATTGGGATCGTAACATTCCACCCTGCTCTGCAGCCAACGTCCACGGCGGCACTCACTGTGGCCTCTTTTCCAGGGCATGGGGCTGCACTCTGGTTATCCAGGCAGCCCTTTCCACTTGTGGCTGCACTCTGGTTGCTCAGGTAGCCCTTTCCACACCGTGGCTGGTGGCAGCTTTCACTCTGGTCCAGGTTGCCCCTTCTTTGACTCGGACGGAGGATGTGGTGTTGGATCTGATACCAATTGTTAAGAATCCTAACCAATATGCCAAAAACCCCAGGACTGATGGAACACATCAAGCGAGGTTCTTTAAACCATTGGGATTGTAACATCTTAGCCGTCTCCAATTCTTTTGTTCTTCTGTGGCTCGCCTAATCTATGGACCAGTATATTTTTTTTTGGAGGGGGGGTATCTCTTACGCATGCGCCATTTTGACATGTGCAATTGACTTGATGATTGGTTTTGATCTCTTACATGTGTGCTATTTTGGCATGTTTGAGCCAGTAGTTCTATTGGCAGTATTGTTGAGGAAATGTGCTGCTTGCCAGAGTGGGATGGAGAGTCTTGAAGGCACGAGCTTGCAAGATCAAGGGCGTCATCATTTGGGCCCCACTACATAGGTGCAGTGGCTTGAAACTGAGGCTGGTCCTGTCATCAAGTGGGTCGCTCTTGTATGAGAAAATGGATTGTTAAAAATGATTGATCAAGGGTCCAAACTTTCTAGACACGTGGCCCACCTGAAGTGGGGCTTGTACATCCATGTAATCAGAATTCCAACACTAAACAGTTAGACATCATGTGTATTTACATGTCTAAATGCTTTATTTATAGATCAATGGTCTCTTACATTTTCTGCATAACTTATTATTGTCCAAATCCTTTGTAGGAACTAGGGGAGACACTTATGATATGGTTGGCAGTTGGATATGAGGGGTCCACTGTTGATTGCAGATGGCCCAAAAATCACTGTGACGGGATGACTGATGCTGTCCAATTAAGGACCTTTTGAAATGGATGGCAAGGCTGGAAATGGTCTTGATGTCCATTTCCTATGTCCATGCTTGGCTGGCGTTGATATCTGGTCATGGTGATTGTCATTGAAAGAAGAATTTGTACTGGATCATTGCTCCTGGTTATATTAATTTTATGTGTTTTTTTCTATTTGATCTACTATTCAATATATGAATGTGAGTTTCCCATTGACTTTTAAATAATTTAATTCGGACTCAGAATGCTTTGTTACACTTCAATGGTACCTTATTTTTATTTTTATTTTTAAGAAACATTGTCTATTAGTTTACAAAGAGGAGAAAAGAAATGTCAAGATAAAGGGAGAAAACTCCCTAAGAGACAATCTGCTTGTGCCTTCCTTGGCTTATCTGCAACATCTTACCCCCTCTATGACATGGATGAGCAAAATATTTATCGTAGAAATGTTTATTACTATCATTCTTATGGTGGCTTTGGTGTGATTCTGCCTAGATAGGTGCTATGGCCGTTAGTGCGATGAGAAATTGAAGAGGCAGTTCATAGGACATGTGCCAATGTGGAACATGTGTGAGATTTGGGCCACTCAGTAGGTGGTTCCCTATGTTCATGGGATACAAATCAGGAGAGTACACTAATAACTACTCAGGTGTTCCACATGTTTGAGAAACAATGGACAACAAAAAGATGATCAGCAGTTTATATTTGACATGCATACATGGTCCACCTGATTAGTAGACTGGCCTGATTTTTGGACAGGATCATGTTCACGATGGAACCCACCTCGCACTTGATGAGTGGCCCAGATCTCACATGTGTGCCACATTGGATTGGCACTTATGTGATGACTCACCTCTTTAGTCTCTCCTTGTGTGAATTCATGCTTTGGCTCTTCTCTTCTACCTACAGGGGAATAATGTTGAACATACTAAAAGTTCTAAAATATATTCAAATTGTTAGAGTCCATTTGTACCATTATTTAAGCTCGTCAGTTATGATGTAGGACCATCTGATCATCCATTGTGAGACCATGAATGGTTCCACTAGTGGTTGATTGAAGATCAGGCCCATCCAATACATTTCAGGCCTACCAACAATACAGATTGAAGATATGGACCATCCAACCATCTAGATTAAATATCTAGACCATATCAAGGGTCCATATTGGCCTGATTTAGGATCTGGATCAAATCAATGACTTGATGGCAAATCTGGATCAGAGCAATGGTTTTACTGGATGTGGAACCCACAGATCCAATTGGATGGCCTATCGAAGGGACTGATTGACCTGTGGATGTCCTTAGGGGTTTGATATACAAATAGAGCTGTCAATGGACTGGGCTTGGGCCTAGCAAATGCAAAATTTTGAATAGGCTCAGCACAACAGCCTGGCCCAAACAGTTCAAAATCTAGGCCTAGTACAACCCTAGGTGTGGCTCGTCAACAGTCCTGTGTACAAACTGCATGTTTTAAAAGGCCACTGTACAACTGTACAAAGCCTACATACCCCCATATGGTTGTGTATGCAATTGCCTCAAGTATTTGGATTTGTTTGCCTCATGTATTGGGACTCTTTTTAGAGTTGTTTCCTTATCTATTTAGTTCTTTATTTACAAGTCCTCGGTTAGAGTTTAGACCCCCATTAAGTTCGTTTCCTTTCTTGGTCAATCCTTTTTATTTCTACTACAACTTCTAGGATAGGATTGAGTAAGATCTGGAAATGAATTCTGTGCCAAAAGGTTTCAAGCCTTGGTTTCTGTAAGTAGCACTCTGTAAACAAGGCTATAAATAGCCATATGTATGGAAGTTTGGATATAATCCTATGATGTTTTCAATTAAATAGAAGTTATATTTTTGTTTCCTGAGATGGGAGGCACTGCCCATGGACAGAGATTCTTTTGGAAAGTAGTGTTGAGATGCCTCTAGGACCCCCTTTTTGAGAGATGCCCTTAGATTTTGTGTTGTGTGACTCCACATAGCTATCCTTTTCTATTCCTCAATTTCTTGCTTCATTGGATCAATTGAGCAGTGTTGGAGCATCTAGTGCATGGTTCTGAATGACGGTATCGGCCAGCCATATCAGCCCCGTGGAAAAATGATACGATACGGTGTCACAGTATCGGAATCGGGGTCGTATCGACCCGTATTGGTCGTATTTACTGCTTCAAGGGTTTTTTCCGTGAAATCTTTCTTTAGTATAGTTTCAGTTTATGTGCGTTGTTCACCTCTTCACCTGTTCCATCACCGGTATTATGGGGCTCCTCCTTGGGTGGCGGTGTTCGTCTGGTTGGCAGGGGCATAAGAGAATACTAACATTAGACAATCTTCAGAAAAGAGGGATGATTCTGCCAAATATTTGTCTAATGTGCATGGCGAACAAAGAGACTATTGATCACCTGTTTATCCATTGTCCATTCGTTGGCAAGGTATGGAGCCACTTCCTATCTCTATATTGTATGGTTTGGGTAGATGCCGAAGTCGGTTGATGTCTAGATGATCTTCTTTGGGCGTGGCACGAGGGAGGAGTTGGGAAAACCGGGAAAGCTAAGTGGAGGCTTCTTTTTATGGCGGTGTGCTGGGCTATTTGGGGAGCAAGGAATGATCGCTGTTTTAAAACTCCTAGCCCAAAGTTGAGGAGGTTATCAGTAGAATCTCTAGTTTCCTAGAGAGCTGGGTTTGACTTGTTCAGGAGGGTGTTGTTTTTTTGCTCATTGCCTCGAGCCTTTTTAATAAATTTTTTGTTATATCTAATTTTTTTTCGAAGCGAAAAAAAAATGAAAAAATATTAGAAAAATAGGAAAACAATGAGATATTCACGAATCTATTATTATTATTATTATTTTTAATGTTTTGACCATGTATTCAATGGTGTATCGGATCATTCTTTTGATGAGAATATTGTTTGTCGATTCGACTTGTTCAAAGTCAACTAAATGGGCCCTAATTGAACACAAATCAAATATGATTTGGTGAACGATGACCCATTACATTGGAAATACAACAAAAAGAACATGAAAATATAAAAAAGAAAGTGAAGGTTTACTCTTCTTTACGATTTTTCCCATAATGGTCCACTACGCTTTGATTAGTTGAATCCCATTTAAATAATTTCTTTTGATCCCAAAATAAGTTTAGATCTAGCCTAAAATGAGTTTTTAATATTCTTTCATGGTTTAAATGAAAAGAAGAAGAGGAAATATGAGTGAATTTTTGGAAAAAAAAAAAATTAAATTCAAATTTGGGGTTTTATGGGCGTATCGGCCCGCATCAGCCAATGCGGGCTGATATGGACCAATACGTTCCAACCGATTCCGATACAGCCGATACAGCTTTGTATCGCATATTGTATCCGGCCGATACAGATACGATACGGTCGTATCGGCCGATATGATACCGATTTTCATATCTATGATCTAGTGGTGGATACTGATTGCTTAAATTGACATTCATTTAACTGTCTACTTTTAAAGTTCAATTCCATGCTTGTGCTACAATTTCATTCAACCACTTCCCTTGAGATGTCGCTGTAGTCTGTACTTGTATTTTTCATTATCATTTTTTAATTTATTTCTGTTATTTTTTCAGTCATCAGATGATTACGCTTACGTCTTCAGATTCCTATGACCCGATAAGGACATTGCGTATGGCTGGATATGGAATGCTAATTTCAGGACCATCATTGCATTTATGGTTCAATTTTGTCTCAAGAATTCTACCGAAGCGGGATTTACTTAGTACTTTGAAGAAAATGTTTATGGGTCAAACCGTCTATGGACCTCTTATCAATGCTACTTTCTTCTCCGTGAATGCTGTATTACAAGGTACAAATATATTTCCTATGCTCTCAGAAAGAGAGCACCTTTTACGTTGTTGTCTATGATACATATTTTTACACTGTTTTTTGATGGTTTACATGTACTGTAGTTCCTTTTTTATTGGAAGGTAGAACAAAGTGGAATTACTTTTCTTCAAATAGAAGTTATAGGCTGTGATGGTGGCATGGTGCTTTATTTAGCCTTTGTCAAGGAAGAAGAAAATAGTTAAGTTTCCTGTATAGTTTGTTCACATCCCTTTATCGTGTCACTTATTTCACCTCATATACTCAACTTCATTTTCTATTGTTTGCGTTATCCAAGCTGCGGCAACATTTAAATGAATTTCAATTGTGGAAGTTCTTTTTTCTGCTTCAATTTTATGTACGCAGACCATTTGAAATCCACTGTCAGGGTATTCAAATAGGATTTTATACATTTCTTGGCTAGGATATTCAAATGAAATTTTACCTTTCAAAAAAAAAAAAAAAGAAAAAAGAAGAAAGAAAAGAAAAGGACATTTGAAGCTTCATTTCATGTTTATTACTTAAGCTAGGTTCCCATCATATATTTGTCGGACATGATATTTTCTACCATCATGTTAGCTCTTGATATAATAAGACCTGCCTATTTTGTAGAAAAATAAATAAATGTGCAATGTCCTTGGAATCCTAAAATCCTAGTTTGTGCTTTCATGTATTGTCCATAAATTCTTCCAAGCATGAGATGCATCGTGTGGCTGAACTGAAGAATCTGACACGATACATGTATACATAGACCAAGACGCTTCTCCAAGACAACTACAGTCATTGAAACATCTGGGCTTAGAGAATCCTCTCATTAGTTTTTTCTTAATAGGACTATTTGAATTGGAGATCCAAGTGCAAGGAGTTATGATGCTCGTGATGCCAAAACGCTCGCCTTTTCGTTGGTAATCGAGGTCGAGAAGCATTGGAGGTTGATGAGGTTGTTGCGGTAAGTTCGAGAGCACATCTGGGAAGTATGAGAGGCTTATCTAGAGGAGGATCGAGTAGAAGAAGAGAAGCATCAATAGTGGAGGGAAGAGGAAGGGGCGAGTGTAGAGGAGGAAAGGGAAGTGGGTACAGAAGATCGAGGGTATTGAGAGGGAGGTCATGTACGAGGGGGGTTAGGGTTGGGGAAGAGGGGTTATGATTGGAGGGAAAGGGGACAGGGAAGAAGTGCCAAAGATGGAGGGAAGGAAGATGAAGATCAAGGAAAATGGGTCGAAGTTCAGAGGAAGGGGAAGGAACCAACAGGGGACAAGAAAGGAGGGTGACTCGCATCTCTCTAAGGTGTTGACATTGTTCATCACTAGCGAGTTCAGCAGGGTCAGAAAGGTGATGGAGGTCTTTATTCCTTGGTCGAAGGGTGATCCAAGAGGTTTTGCCTTTGTGGGAATGGAAAGGGAGGATGAGACTAAGGTGGGGGTTGCAGCGGTGAATCGGATGCATGTTTGAAGGGAAAGGACTCGGAAAATGCTAAGTGAAGTGAAAGGGAGATGGGATAACAGGAATGGTGGTGAACATACAACCCTTAGCACTCGAGAACTCTTGACTGACATTTTAAGGGTGCTTGGTGGCCACTATAAGAGTTGGTGCGACGCTGGAAGAGGTGGGTTCATGGTTCTGAATGACAATATTGGCCACTGTATCGGCCTGGTGGAAAAATGATACGATACGGCATCGCGTATCGGTATCGGGGCCGTCTCGGCTTGTATCGCCCTGTATTGCCCCGTATTGGTCATAAAAATTTTTCTGAAGCAAAAAAATATGAAAAAATATCAGAAAAATATGAAAAAAATGAGATAATCATGAATCTATTATTATTATTATTTTTTGTGTTTTGACCATGTATTCAATGGTGTATAAGACCATTTTTTGGTGAGAATGTTGTCCTGGAGGGTTGACCTACTGTGAGTTCTGGTGTTGATTTTTTTTTTGTTTAAACTACTATGTCTTAAATTGACCCAAAAATAGAAAAAAAAGATGAAAAATGACAAATTTTATAGCTTTAAACAATTAATCATGCATTATTAGCTACTTACAAGTTGTAATTGAAATAAGATAAAAAAATCTTAAAAATAAAACAATTTTTCGATTTTCCCCAAACCAGGTCCCCAACTTCGATTTTCCCCAAATTGGGTCCACAACTTTGATTTTCCTAACAATATGCCAAATTATAATCAGATTTGGTGTAGATTTGATGGACATACACCCCTATGCATTACTTTTCATCTGATTTGAAAAAAAAATTAAAAAAATATATTTTTTGAAAATTTAGAAAAATCAACACAATTTTTTTTGGTAAGAGATAAAATCAACATAAAATTTGAAAAAAAAAACTGAAAAACTCCGATCAGACTGATTGGAACTACCCATAGGGGCATTACATTTCATGATATTAAAAAAAAAAATATTTCTGGAAATTCTAGAAATTTCGACAAAAAATTCCCCCCAAAAAAATAAAAAATAAAAAATTTCTATCAAATCTGGTGTAGATCTAATCGGAAATGGCCCCCCATGCAAGATCTGTGATCAGATTCCAAAAAAGAAAAAGATAAGAAGGAATTTATGAAAAATATAGAAAATTGAGTGTAAATACTAAAAAAAAATAAATTTAAAACTTCTAATTAGATCTAATGTAGATTAGATCGGAAATGGCCCCCCATGCAAGATTTGTGATTAGATTCAAAAAAAAGAAGAAGAAGGAATTTATGGAAAATACAGAAATCGAGCGTAAATACCTAAAAAAATACCCAAAATCCATGAAATTGATATGCAAATCAACGATTGTTTGGTAGGTATAAAATGAAGATCTAAAAAGATTTCAACAAGAATAAACAAAAGAAAATGATTTCTTTTACCTTTTCTTTTTCCTCCCCAAAATCGGCCCCAAAACCTTTAATTCTTCAAATCCACTCAAATCAAGTTGTTTTAATCCTCCATTTTGATGGAAATGTTGTGGAAAATCACTTAGAGATCATCCGCTGCAATTATTTCAAGCGAGAATGAAGAGAGGAAGGAGAGAGATTAAAAAAAGGTTTGTTTGGGGCATTTTTTAACTCTATCGGTCAAAGGGTACCAAATATCAGTACCAATACAGGGAATATCGGCCAATACGCCCCGATACAGATCGATATGGCACAACCGTTTCCGATACGGTTGATACAGCTCCGTATCGCGTATTGTATTGAGCCGATACGGATACAATACATCCGTATCGGTTGATACGATACGGATATTTAGAACCATGGGTGGGTTATTAGCTCGAACACTGTTGTGGCATGGTGGAGCTAGACTATGTCCTCAAGCTTCTCAGTGAGATGACGATCCTGATCTCGCTTAGTCCATTTGTGAAGGTTGATATGATTCTAATGGTAGGTAATCTCTTCGAGGGAGGGTTGGTCTTAGCAATTTGCAAATGGGAAAAGTGGTCGGTTCTAGGATGGGAGATCGTCCGAATCCAATAATGGTGTCTTCCCCTGGAGCTTTTGGTTTGGGTGGTGTTTGTGGAGGTTAGCGCTTGTTGCAGTGAAGTCTTGGCCATTAACCCATTGACAGAGTGGTGTGTAGAGCTTTGGATGGCTTGCATTTGCATCAAGAAGAACTTGGCATCAATTTTGGAGATTGATTATTGTAGTGGTGGGGGATGATAAGATCCCTGTGTGGGTCAGGATAGAATCACCTTCCAATAGCCTTAAGGGTATGGGAGGAGTGGAGGACCTGAAGAGGGAGGGGAGAGCAAGAGATGTTGGGGAGGGAGATAAAGGTGCATGCGGTGGGTGGTCCAATAGACCACTGGATCAAGCCCATGTGATGTCTTCCGTGCTGAGTGAATGGCAGGCGGTAGGTGGGCATGCAGAAGTCAGAGTGGCGCAACATGTCCTACTATTTGGTATCGATAGCGGGAAGAGATAGTGACAATGGACGTGTCCTAAGGAGATACTTGTTAGTGTCTTTTCGCTTGTCATTTGCAGGGGAGAGCTGCGTTCTCAGCCAGTTCCATGCCTAAGGTGTTAAGGGGCAGCACTATAATGATTTTGAAGGTACAAGTGTCCTATCCTTTGCATGCAACAGAGAGAGGGGTGCTTCTTTGGGTGACACGTGTCCAAGGGAGGCGACAACTATTCGAATGCGGAAGGAGGGAGAAGCATGTAGAAGGTGTGTAGCCATAAGGGTCAACATGTCATCAACTCGTGCCTTGGCGGTCCCTCGTGTAGTTTGCCCAGAGTTGTGAGTCATGTGTGCAAGGTTGCTTAAATGGCGGCATGTGTGAGCCATGTCTTTTATTTATGTTAGAGGAGGTCAAGTCTTGCTCTTTTAGTCGAGCCTTGTACAAGAAGGAATGGGGTTAGTGGTGGAGCTGAAGAATCTAGTGGAGCCGATTCCCCTACCTCTAGTACATAGGGGCCTAATGCTAACTGTTGTTCCCTCTATCACCGAGAGCTGCCTTAGATGAGGAGGAAGATTTTATGCTAGTTATGCTTGTGTTGAACATGGAGATGAAGGCTGTGGAGGTGGCTGCTCAGGAAGGAGTGGTTGTCCAAGAGGTTCGGTGCGTTGGGAAAGTAGAGCTTATAGATCCTCTTGTCATTGAAGATATGGCAACCATTGCTCTGGATGTCCTGCCCTTGCAATTTTCTAGGGACAATGAAGACAAGTTGCAACATTTGGCGAAGGCGATGATCTCCGAGTCAGTGACTCCTGTTTGGGTGGAAGCAAGTCACATTGGCTAAAGGTATGCAATGGATACGAGATGCATTGGGGCATGCAGGGAGTTTGATTGGGGTGACTTTTGGGGATTGCGAGGATGAGTTCTATTTGAGCTTGTTGAAGAGAGGGGGTCAATAGAAGGCTATGGCCTCGAGGCGGTCTGGTAATCTTCAGGCTCCAAGAGGATGTAGGGAACCGAGGAGCCTTTTTTGCTCGATTAACTACGAGGGTGCGTCTGTATTCAGAAGTGAGGAAGGGGAGAAAGGGAGGAGAGAGTTGTAAATGAAGATCATAAGTTGGAATATAAGGGGGTTGGTTTGCCGTTTGAAAAAACCATAAATCAGGGGCGTGAGTAGGCATTTTAAGGCTTAGGTTGTGGTGTTGCAAGAAACCAAGATGCACCTCTTGTGTCAAAGGATTGTTGATGATTTATGGGGAGGGAGATCGAAGGATTGAATTTCATTGGATGCAGTTGGGGTAGTAGGAGTAGGAGGTATGTTTGTGATATAGAATTCCAATTTGTGGGTGGAGGGACTAGTGGTGCGTCTAGTTCTTGGTCTCGGTCCTTTTTGGGATGTGGCCTCTGGAATCAGGTGGGTGTTTATTGCTTTGTACGAGCTAGATGTTCTGAGTTTGAGAAGCCTTATGTGGGATGAGCTGGATGTTGTTGGTAGAAGATGCGGACTCTTGTGGTGCGTGGGAGGGGAATTCAATGTTAGAAAGTCGTCATTCGAAAACTTTACTGGGGGTTGTGTCACCCATAGTATGACGGATTTCTCTGGGTAGGTACAGACAAATGAGCTTATCGACTTGCCAATGGGGGATGTAAGGTTCATATGGTCTAATAGGCAAGAAGGAAATGTTAGTTCAAAGTTGGATCGCTTTTTGGTGTCCTTGGATTGGATGGATAGGTTTCCTCTTGTGAGATAGCATGGCCTCCCGAGACCTACATATGATCATTGCCCGGTTCTGCTAGAGGTAGAAGAGGAAGACTGGGGCCTTAGGCCCTTCATGCTCAATTTATCTTGGCTTGAAGTAGTAGGCTTTGTTGAGTTGGCAAAGGAGTGTTGGGCCTTGCAGTGGAAGGCTAGGCTTCATTCCATTTCAAAAGTTGAAACTTCTCAAAGGAAAACTCATAGGTTGGAGAAGAGAGGTGCTTGGGGATTGGGATGCGGAATTGGGTGGTATCCTCAGTGACATCTAGGCGATTGACATCAAGGAAGAGGGGATGGTGCTTGTGGAGGACGAGAAGGCTAAAAGGGACTCTCAGTTGCTTGAGTACAAGAAATGCTTAGGAGAGGAGGAAATTAAATGGAGGCAAAGGTTTAGAGTGATGTGGCTCAAGGAGGGGGTATGAGTATGAAGTTTTTCCATGGGGATGGTGCCAGCAAGAAGTAATAAGATCAATAGTGTGGAGGTAGAGGGGGAAAGGGTGGAAGAGAAGTAAAAAATTTACAATGCCATTGTCTGCTTCTATGAAGACCTCCTAACTGGAGAAGGGCGGATTAGACTGAGACTTGAATCTCGCACTTCCTAGCAATTACGGCAGATAAGGCGGAGTTTCTTGAAAAGGTGGTAACCAATGGGGATATAAAGGAGGTGGTGGATACTTTAGGGAGAAATAAACGATGGATACTTCAGGGCGAGATAAAAGTGTTGGGACTAGATCGTTATCCCTTGGTGATGTTCTAGCTCTTTTAGGACTTAGTGAGAGTGGATGTGATTGGCTTTATAATGAGTTCTTTTGTAGCAATCGCCTTCCAGTGGAGATGGGAGCCTCGTTCATACCGCTAGTTCCAAAGGAGGGTGTAGGTCTAAAAGATTTCAGGCCCATAAACTTGATAGGTGCTCCTTAGCAAAGATTTCCACTAGGTTTCAATCAATCCCCGGGCACATCATATCTAAGGTGTAAGGTGCAAGGTGCGTTCGTTGAAGCAAGAAAATTTTGGATTGTGCATTAATAGCCCATGAGTGCATTGATGCTCACAAGGAAGGCAAAACATGTATTGTTTGCAAGCTTGACATAGAAAATGTATATGATCATGTCGAGTGGACTTTCTAGACTATATGTTGGGACAGTTTGGGTGTGACTTGAGGTGGAGGAAGTGGATCCAAGTATGTACAAGGTTAGGGAGATTCTTTGTTCGAGTCAATGGGTTGCGTAAAGGGTATTTTAAATACTGGAGAGTTCTTAGGCAAGGGGACCTATTATCGCTGTTCTTGTTTATGGTGGTAGCGGATTCATTGAGCAGAATATTGGACAAGGGTGTAGAAGTAGGTCTTTTGAGTGGTTTGAAGGTGGATAGGGGGATTTCCCAATATCCCATCTACAATTTATTGATGACAAGCTCCTATTCTGTGATGCTGAAGCCTATAAGGTGGACAACTTGAGGAAGATTATTTGTTGCTTTGAGATAGTGTTAGGGCTCAAGGTGAATGTTTCCAAAAGCGAAATGTTAGACACTGGCATCTCGAAGGAGGAGGTTAGGGAGTTGGCGGAGGTGTTTGGATGTAAGGCATGAGCATTTTTCTCATCATATTGGGGCTTCCCCTTTGCGTCGAAAAGCCTACAAAGCATCTTTGGTACAGGGTGGTTGAGAAAGGGGAGAGGAAATTGTTTGCTTGGAAATGACAGCATATTTCGCTAGGAGGAAGGTTTACTGACTCTTGTCAAGGCGGCTCTTGCAAACCCCTTGTTGTGTTTCTTTTCCTTATTTAGTGCCTGAAGAAAGTTTTAGATAAGTTGGAGTGGTTGAGACGTGATTTTCTTTTACAAGGGGCTGAGGAAAAGAAAAAGTTTCACTTGCTGAAGTGGGACGAGGTTTGCAAGCCTTTTGGCGAAGGGAGTGTGTGCATTTGAAGGTTATGAGTGATGAATGATGCTCTCTTAGGTAAATGGCATTGGCGGTTTGTGGCAAGGTATTCCGTAACGGTAATGGTGGTTGTAATGGCTACCACCGTTACCTTTATGATATGGGCCATAACGGTTGTTACGGTCTCTTTTAATACTGAACTTGTCACGACCTTAAATCCGACGCCCGAATAAATAACCCGAGGACAGATTTTCAGTGTGATAATATAACGAAAATATAATCAATGTTTAGAAATAACATTATTATCATCATCAAAGATTTATAAATCAAATCAATCACAACCGTCCACATAATAAAATCTGCCAGTCCGACTCATAATAACTCAAACTGAATAATATTATCTACTAACTACCCTATCTAGAATAAATTAAAAGAAAATGAATTCTTCTTCCTCAATTGCACCAACGTCCTCTTCCTGCAACGTTGTCATTTCTGTCACTGACAGTCCTTCTCCGGCCATTTGGTTATCACCTTCAACACCTACAGTTTCCTAAGAAGGGTGAGCAAACCATGCCCAATGAAAAGATACAACGCCACCACAGTTCATGGTATAGCAATTAAATGAACATTATATAATAACGCAAATAAAGTAGATAAATTCACATGGAATAACGTATGGATGTTCAAGCATTCAATGCTCACACGTTCTCCAACAAACCATGATGCTGACTTGGTTAGAATTCTAAGTATGCTTAGGTCATGGAACTGCACAGCTTCGTTTACTTTGTGGGCCCCATTATAATTGGAGATGCTTGGGGTAGGATGACGTCGGCTAATCGTAACGCGCAGACCTCCCAGGCCAATGAGCAACATGGGGAAGACCCAGTTCAAGATCTGTATCGCATTATGGGAGAATTAGTAGGGATGGTGCGCCAGTAGGCCCGTAATCAGCAAGTACCAGAACCACCAATCCAAACTTATCAGAGGGGTGGTCTGGGTCGTAACTATACCATTTTTGAGAGATCGAAGGGAATCAAAATACCGACGTTCGAAGGAGGGATTAACCCTATTGTAACAGAAGACTGGATCGAAAGAATGCAGAAGATTTTCAGAGTTGTTGGCTGCACTGACGTAGAGAAAGTAGAGTTGGGCATTTTCCTGTTAGAAGGAGAAGCCAATAGGTGGTGGGAGTTAGAAGAAAGGATAACCATGTAGGCACTGTTGGACATGGATAGGTATGTGGAGAAATTCTAAGACTGGTTCTTTCCTCAGAACCTGAAGAATCAAAGGGCGGCAGAATTTACACGTATAGAGCAGGGAAATCAGACAATAGCTGAATATGAGGCCAAGTTCATCGCATTATCTAGATTTGTGCCTCACATTATAGCCGAGGAGTTAGCTAAGGCTAAGCACTTTGAGCAAGGCCTTAAGCCGCCTGTCAGAGCGAGAGTTTGAGATTCGAGAGAAATATCCAGAATTATTTGCCTAGTTGGTACGTTTTAAATTTCGAGGACAAAATTTCTTTAAGGGGGGTAGGATGTAATATCTGTAAATTTTAAATGTTATTTTAAATTAATCATTTTAACCATTAAAGTTCCAATCAGAATTCGATCAGACCGTTAAATTAAATCTTAATAAACCAACCAATAGTGATGGGCAACCCTTGTGATTTATCTTAAATTATACATTTTTGGATCACGAAACTTTTCATATCTTTCTAATATAGTATTTTGACCATTCATGTGAAATATTACCTTTAGATCAGTTCCCAGAATCGTTAAATCGAATAATGATGATTTACGCGTTATGGACCACCGATCAAGGTGAAACAGTTTATGGACACTTAAGATAGTATATTTAAACTTTGTACTGGACCAGATTCTATCGTAGGGTCCTAGATTGACCCATATCAGTTGAGATGTACCAAACCTTAGTGAGATGCTGATTTATATATGGTTATGTAGGAATTAGGATAGAATTAAAGGGATTCTTATAATGATTCTGAACCGTCCATCTTTTCGACCGATCATCAGAATGTATCTGAACTTAGGAACCTTAACCTATGTATGAGTACCTACAACCCTATGATTTTGGAATTCTAAAATTTGGTATTTCTACCGTCCATCATGTATTTGGATCAATTGTCCCAATCTGGTTAGAGATTTAGAAAATTAACGGTTCATTAGGTAATCCACGTTAGCCCCAACTTGATGTACAGACCAATCAGATCAACGATCAGTGGTTGTGATGTAATCATGACCCAAAATGAATGTTTTAGCCTTCTTAAAATCCTCCGGTGATTTGAATGCATGGTAAGTTACGATGTGGAGTTCACCATCATTTAAAGTCTCTTTGATCGTATTAAGTATAGTGAGTGGACCCTTCTCAATTCTATCTAAACCCTTGTGCCCTTATGTCTTTATAATGTCATCCTTAGGATAAGTTCCGACCATAGGATCCAAGCCTAAAAAGTGACCTATGATTAAAGTAACCTGTACAGTGCATTCTAATGATCAGCGTGTAGTTAACTGTGTGTGCATAATCCTTAGCCGTTCGATTTGAAAATCATGGCCAGAGTTGTTATTGATGTCCTTAACATGTTAGACGTCCTTGATCATTGGAGAGATCCCCATCATGGTCATGGTGGAATGAAACCGACTTATGCTACAAAGTAACAAAGTTGCATGTATATTTAAGCTTAGATGGTCGTATAACCAACCTCCGGAGAAAACCTCTCTCATTCCTCTTTAAGAGAGAGCTTACGCCATATTATACCAGAGAAAGCCCTAACCCTAATCGGCCGTCACATCCTTTCCATTTATCAGTTAGGTTCTGACAATCATAGCCATTGGTAGAAGAAGAGTTCGTTGATCCTGACCGTAGAAGTGAAGGCGAGGGTGATCGTGTGGCCGCATTGAGTAGTTATGCTCGTGAGATCGCAATCGGAGGCAGACGTTCGTCGTTCTAATTAGAAGAAGCTAGATTGATATCTGATTTTGTGAGTTGGGATACTAACGCCATTCTCACTCATGTTTTAGCCAATTTTTTTGTAGATTCATGATTAGATATAATTGTACATCTTTGATTAGATGTGTTTGTAAATTCATGGTTAGATATATAGATTTGAATGTATAAGAATGTCTCTGATGATATAGACCTTCGTTTGATTGATCTATGTTAATTTGAATATCACATGCTTAACATAAGAACACATGTTAATCAGGAACCTATTTGATGCTTGAGATTACTTTTGTATAAACCCTACTTTTATAAGTGTTTGTTCCCATGTAAGCCATGCATGCATGTTAATACCATTGATTATTATGTATATACTTAAAATTTTGTGCTTGATAATGTTTTGATATCAGAAGACAAGTAACTCAAAGTACACATACTTCGTTAGAGGGCAAGTACACATCCAAGACACATTGACCATCATAACTCAAAGTTCATACTCACATACCACAAGCACAACATCTCTCAAGATCTACATACGAATTAGATACTCAGACCCACATCACTCGTAATTCGGCATATAGGATGCTCCCAGATATGCTCTCTACAATTATATGTAGACTCACTATCTCATAAATTAGAGACCTGAGTTCCCATCCTCGTAATTCAACCATAAAGGATGCGCTAACCCACTCTCTACAGATATGTATAGCCACACAGCCCATAAGTTGGACGGACGAGGAAACATCCCAGTAACTCAACCATACTGCATGCAACCACCCGTGCTTCACAAATATGCGCTCTCACAATTCCCCAAGTGTCCCACACATAGGTACAAAGGCAAGGGCTCGGGTTCCCTAGCTCTGTAGATAGTTGCGTACACAAACCAAGTACATTAATTCCAAAGATAACCCCCCTGGGCAAGGACTATCTCACATGCCCCTACCCGAACTTAATCCCGTAAGGACACCTCACCATACACATGCACTCTCTATGCACTGTTGGAGGCGTTAGCAAACCCCCTGATATACATTGTTCTGTCGTTCCCTAACAGCTCGAGCTTTTAGCGCAATCGGTCAGTAACATGGTATCAGAGCAGGACGTTCGGGATTTAAGTCCCGGGGTTTGCAAAATTCGGTATTATAGGGCATCCGATATTGTATCAGCCCAGAGTATCACGTGCGGGGCCAGTATACCGCCTGCACGTGAGGGGAGGTGTTGGAGGCGTCAGCAAACCCCCTGATATACATTGTTCTGTCGTTCCCTAACAGCTCGAGCTTTTAGCACAACCGGTCAATAACATGCGCATCACTCAATATACATACACATGTGAATATAACATGTTCTGATATACATTTACTTATAGGGTTTTAAAAATCAGGTATATGAAACATTTATTTGCATACGTAAAAAAAAAATCGGGATTTAATGATCACATGGCTGGAAATTCAATTCAAATGAATGGGCCTCGCTGTCCAGGCCTCAAAATGATCCAAATCCACCCAAATTCATAATTTAAATAGGTAGGATTTACTCTGATCGGTGGATCACCAATCAATAGCACGTTCTGGTCACTCCAACTAACTGTCGGACCATCCGATGGGATCATCGGACCATCCAATAGAGCGTTGTTTGCACTCTGTAGAATGTATAGCGGGGTCCACTTCTCACGGATCAAAACATTATCAAGCACAAAATTTTAAGTATATACATGATGATCAATGGTATTAACATGCATGCATGGTTTACATGGGAACAAACACTTACAAAAGCAGAGTTTATACAAAAGTAATCTCAACCATCAAACAGGTTCCTGATTAGCATGTGTTCTTATGTTAAGCATATGATAGTCAAATTAACATAGATCAATCAAACGGAGGTCTGTATCATCAGAGACATTCTTATACATTCAAATCTATATATCTAACCATGAATTTACAAACACATTTAATCAAAGATCTACAATTATATCTAACTATGAATATACAAAAAAATTGGCTAAAACATGAGTGAGAATGGGGTTAGTATCCCAATTCACGGGATCAGTAATGAATCTAGTTTTTTCTAATTAGAATGACGGACTTCTGCCTCTGATTGCGATCTCACAAGCATAACTGCTCAATGCGGCCATACGATCACCCTTGCCTTCACTTCTACGATCAGGATCAATGAACTCTTCTTCTACCAATGGCTATGATTGTTAGGACCTAACTGGTGAATGGAAAGGATGTGACGGCCGATTATGGATAGGGATTGTTTTGGTATGATATGGCGTAAGCTCTCTCTTAAAGATGAATGAGAGAGGTTTTTTCCGGAGATTGGTTATACAACCATCTAAGCTTAGATATATATGCAACTTTGTAGCATAGGTCGGTTTCATTCCACCATGACCATGATGGGGACCTCTCCAATGATCAGGGACGTCTAACATGCTAAGGACATCAATAACAACTCTGGCTATGATTTCCAAATCGAACGGCTAAGGATTATGCACACATAGTTAACTACACGCTGATCATTACAATACACTGTACAAGTTACTTTGGTCATAAGTCACTTTTTAGGCTTGGATCCTATGGTCGGAACCTATCCTAAGGATGACATTATAAAGACATAAGGGCACAAGGGTTTAGATGGAATTGAGAAGGGTCTACTCACTATACTTAGTACGATAAAAAAGACTTTAAATGATGGTGAACTCCACACTGTAACTTACCATGCATTCAAATCACCGAAGGATTTTAAGAAGGCTAAAACATTCATTTTGGGTCATGATTACATCGCAACCACTGATCATTGATCTGATTGGTCCATACATCAGGTTGGGGCTAACGTGGATTACCTAATGAACCGTTAATTTTCTAAATCTCTAACCAGATTGGGACAATAGATCCAAATACATGATGGACGGTAGAAATACCAAATTTAGAATTCCAAGATCATAGGGTTGTAGGTCCTCATGCATAGGTTAATGTTCCTAATTTCAGATACATTTTGATGATCGGTCGAAAAGATGGACGGTTTAGAATAATTATAAGAATCCCTTTCATTCTATCCTACATAACTAACCATATATAAATTGGTACGTCGCACCTCACTAAGGTTTGGTACATCTCAATTGATATGGGTCAATCTAGGACCCTACGATGGAATCTGGTCCAGTACAAAGTTTAAATATACTATCTTAAGTGTCCATAAACTATTTCACCTTGATCGGTGGTCCACAACGCCCTAAATCATCATTATTCGATTTAACGATTCTGGGAACTGATCTAAAGGTAATATTTCACATGAACGGTCAAAATACTATATTAGAAAGATATGGAAAGTTTCGTGATCCAAACATGTACAATTTAAGATAAATCACGAGGGTTGCCCATCACTATTGGTTGGTTTATTAAGATTTAATTTAACGGTTTGATCGAATTGTGATTGGAACTTTAATGGTTAAAATGATTCATTTAAAATAATGTTTAAAATTTACGGATACTACATAACCCCCCCCCCCCCCACAAACACACACACAACACTTCAATAGGTGGCTTACAACTCAATGGTTAAGTGAGAAAACATTTCTAGGACATTCCACTTCGAGGGATTTGTTGAACATAGGCGATCTTGAGTCCCATCATATCAATGGTGTGGATGGATTTATTCTAACTTGTAATTTGTTGAAATCTGCCTCTAGACAACCTTTATATCCATCTTCAATTCATCGCCATTATTGTCAGCGTAGCCTTGCCCTAGCTGTTTCTGTTTGGATTTACAGATCCTGTTTACCTAAATTGAATCAGACTCATGGTAGTGTGGAAAAAGTTCAAGGAATGGAAGCCCACCTGACGTAAACCCTCCTTTACCAAGGCTGGGGACAGGCTGGTGCAATTGCTACCACGTGTTTTTTGTATCCATCTTCAAATAAGCTATTTTTAGTTTTGACTCATTCATTTCAATAAATTTACTACAAATATCATTCGTTTGATAATTGGCTTCATAAACATGCATCATGTATCTCAATTCCACTCGGTCATCCAATTTTTTGGCCATGTTTAACATGCACACACCTGCTATGGGTTAAACCCAATGTCTACGTGGCTGTCTTACAAAAAGCAGTCATGCAGGGTTGCTTCCAGTGCACTGCTACAGCACTCATGGTATTAGCCATGGTCCAAGAGCCCATGATGGGGTTAGTGGCCAACCCTTCCATCTAGGTTTTGCACTGGGATGTAGCATGTCCATTGGTGCTTCTGCATAGCATTAGCCAGTCTTTAGGATTGCCCCTGCACTGCAGCATGCCCAACATGGCTGTGGTTGACACACCGTGAGCCCGCAGAGCTGAAATAGCCATGCTGCATATCATCTCGGACAGCAACTTGCTGCTACCCCTTGGGCAGTGGCAGCTAAGCTTTCTTGCGAGGAAAACATATTTCTGCTTTCACCTGTTTTTAGTTCCTTTTCTTCTCCACACACTAAATTCACTTTGTAAATTTTGGTTGATGCATCCAATGTTTTGGCTTTTATAATTTTTGCAGCTGCTTAAAATGTTGCTTGTTTTTACCTTTTGATGTGGTTGTCTATTCTAGTTGCTGGGCCTTTTACGAAACTTTTGCTATCCCAAATACACCTCTACACATAGCTTCACATGCCATCTTGGTACAATGTGGATTTTTTTTTTTTGGTCAAGAGAGAGAGTCAGTGCATGAATTCCATCTCATTAATTGGAGGGAGGTGCAAAAACTGTTTAGAGAAGTGGCCTTGGGATTGGTAATGAAAAGAGCTTGGCGCTTTTGAGTAAATGGTGGTGGAGGTTTGGGTTGGGGCTTGATGCGCTTTGGAGGAATGTGATTAGTGGGAAATATGGTGAGGCTGGCGTAGGGTGGTTTCCAAGGACTTTTGCTAGGTCACGAGGATCCGAGATGTGGAAAGGCATTAGCAAGATCAGTTGGCAGACTTATGGATTTGGTAAGGGTATCTGCTTTCTTGTCAGCATGAGTGATAAGGTTGGACACTAGATGGATGCTTGGCAGGATGGCATTCCATTTGCTCTCTCCTATTGTTCTTGCTCGCAATTGTAGAGGAAAAAAAATGTCCAGGACTGTTATGAGATGGTGGGGGTTGGCCTGCTTTGGAACATTAGGCTGCGGAGAAATCTTTCTAGTGATGAATCGTTTCCTCTCGTGGAATTATTAAACTGGTTGAGTGAAGCAGATGTTGAAAGCCCCGTCAACTATAGGGAGATTTGGAGATGGTCGCCAAATGGCAATTTCTAGGCTAAATCCAAATATTCAATGTTGACTTCATGGAATGGTGATTTTTCTCTGCAAAACTTTGGAAAGCTCCTGTACCTTCGATGGTTAAAGCTTTCACATGGGTTGCTGCAACAAATAAATTTTTAGCTCTGTATAATTTAAAGAAATGTAGTGTTGGCCTTTCCCAATGTGTGTTTCATGTGCAAGAAAGAGGAAGAGTTAGTTGATAACTTATTCATTGATTGCATATTGGTGAGGGAGGTTGATGTAGATATCAGGCCCTTTAGGGTTTATTAGCGTAGGAGGCGAGTGACACCTATATCTTTATGACTCGATAATGACGGGCCTGAATCGTTCGTGACGACTTGAGGACCATCGAAGACCTTGCACGTGTAGTCCGAGACATTTGAGAATACCCTACCTTGGGAAGATATGTGTAAGTTGCTTGGAGGAGATGATCGGACCGTTGGATTGCGATGATGATGTGATTGGACTGTTGGTTCTTCGTGACCCTACTTTCATCGTGCCATCATTGGAGGCCATCGGGCATCTTAGAATTGCGTTTATTATATGGACTTTTACTTATTTGAGTTTTGGGTCAGTGTGTGCACGTTTTCTCGTGTGAATGTCTTTTTTTTGAAATTTTGTTAGTAGGGGTGTTTTGGTAATTATGTTAATTATGAATTTTATAAGGGTGTTGCCGTGTTGCCCTAAACCTTTTTCATTAGTTGTTGATTATTAATTAAGAAAAGCTTGGTGACTCCTCTTCCTCCTCTCTCTCTTTTGGAACTTCATCTTTTACCCAAATCTTTTTCTTCTCTTTTCTTCTTGTGCCCCTCCACATTCTTCTAAGGTAAGATCTTCTTCCTTCTCTCTCTCTCTCTCTCTCTCTCTCCATATCTCCATTATCCCTAATCCTTGAAATCCTAAATTTGAGAATCGAATCAAAATCCCAATTTCTCAGATTTTCAAATACCTAATCCGAGAAAATCCTTGATCTCTCGGACTAGTGATTCACATTGGATATTTGGGTATGACCATGCAAGATCGGGAGGTTCCATCCCTCGCCGGATCCAACCTATGCATTATTTGAATTTCTTACTTCGTGGTTGTGATGATGGCCCGCTACATTGCATGTCTCTTTGTGGTTTTCTTAGTTTATGATGGTTGATGTTGAATTTTTAGATTATTGTTGTCTTTTATTTCCGCTGGATTATGTGTTCATGAGCATGCATCATCATTAGGTCGTCTTGCATCAAATTTGGTATCAGAGATTAAGCTTGCATGGTTTTGTCTAGATCAAGTTATAAAAAAAATTAGGGTTTTGATTTTTAGGTCTATTTTAGGAGATTTTCAGATTTAGAAAGTTTCCAATTTTAAAAACTTTACAATTTTAGAAAGTTTCCTAATTTGGAGAATTTTCAGATTTAGAAAGTTTCCAATTTTAGAAACTTTCCTAATTTGGAAAATTTTCAAATTTGAGTCGCACCATCTAGAATTAATTAGTGTCAGTTTATTGTAGTTTAAATTCATCACATTCATATTGTGAGTCATCTAGTCCATAGAGTCGAGTTTAAGAAGAACCTAGGACAAGTCCTCTGTTGTGTGCCCATTTGTTTTGGTCATGGTGTTGGATTACACATCTTTAACATGAATCAGGATCAGATTTCAGCGGCTTTGGCCGCCATATCTCGATGTTTGGACAACATTGAAAACCATTCTAGAAAATCCTTTCAGGATCTCTTCAACAAATTAGAGGCATTCAACCAGACTAGCCCTAGCTATGGAAAAGATAATCAACATCATGCCTTGGTGAACGACAAGTTGAAAGAATCCAAACATGATGTTTATGAAGTGGAAGAGTACGTGCCTAACATCACTAGTGATGAAATGGAAGAAATTGAGGCATCGCTCATCATTGTTGAGGATGACGAAGTGTGTGCTAGTGATGAAAAGGTCGAAGGAATTGAGACCGCACCACTTCCAGATGTCATGTGCGACTTGAGTAATGTAGATTCCCAATCTAAGTCTCTTACATGATACACACGAATGAATTTGAAAAGGAGACTAGTGAGGATATGATGGTGGACACCCACATGACTTGTGATCTCCCACCAGATGATTTATGGGATAAATTTTCACCCAAATGGGACATTCAACATACAGTCGATCTTGTCCTTAGGTCGGTTCTGTCAAGCTTTCCTCCATACCAGGTGAACCCTGTAGAAAATACAGAAATGCAGCGTCAATTTGATAAACTTCTCGGGGAAGAATTCAATAAGGAAAGTTTGAGTTGGAGTTTTGTTCTGTGTGTCATTCCTGCCCTTTTCACTTCCAAGAACAATAGCATATGGCGCACATGTGAGCATATCTTAGCCGTCCACAAAGCCTCAGTCGAGTGTCATGCCATTGTGCGATGTATTCACGTCATGGTGGATATGATGGTCAAAGTCCCTATCCTGCATCTTGATGACATTTTGGACATAATGGCTGATGCCAAGATCTGCTCAAGACTTGGTATTAATAGTGTGTGTTCTCAAGTGTTGGGATACCTGAAAATCATCCTTGTTTATAATACTTATAATGAGAAATTATGTGTCACCCATGAGAAGTGTCCTTTTGTTTTACTTTTCCAAGTTCTAGGTCATATGATTGTTTATTTCCAGTTCATTGATTTTTCAATATGTCCTTTAGTTTCACCCATGTCTGTCCTCCAAAGGTCTTTAGAGTCCGCCAATGCATTTGCACGTCACATTCATGAATTGCATACATATATTAGACAGCGGATTAATAGAAGCAATGACAATTATAAATGTTCAGCTGACTCTCATCGTAGATCTCAAGACTTTCAGGAACGAGACTATGTAATGGTGAGGATAAGGCCAGAGCAGTTCTTACAGGGCGCCGCTAAGAAATTACAAGCGCTTAGTGCTGGGCCATTCAAAGTATTGCAAAGAATTGGGTCTAACGCGTATAGGACAGACCTCCCACTTGAAATGAGCATTAATCCAAAGTTTAATGTGGACAATCTAGTCCATTCCCCTAATCCTACCACTGGTTCTTCCTTTTCGTGGCCATTTTATGATTTTGCTTCACAACCTACTACACCCCTTCCCCCACCTATTGATCGCAAAGAGGAAATTGAGGAAGTTGTGGATGAAGAGATAGTTTCCACGAGAGGAGGAGGTTTCCAAAGGTATCTTGTCAAATGGAAGAATAGACCACCGTCAGAATCTCCGTGGTTTACTGAAGTGGAGTTGCAGAACGTTGATTCGAATTTGCTAGAGCACCACAAGAGTTCTAACTCGTCGGAGTTGAGTTCTTTTCAGATGAGGAGAATGATGCGGACATTAGGCCCTTTAGGGTTTATTAGCGTAGGAGGCGAGTGACACCTATATCTTTATGGCTCGATAATGATGGGCCTGAATCGTTCGTGACGACTTGAGGAGCATCGAAGACCTTACACGTGTAGTCCAAGACATTTGAGAAGACCCTACCTTGGGAAGACATGTGTAAGTTGCTTGGAGGAGATGATCGGACCGTTGGATCACGATGATGATGTGATCGGACCGTTGGTTCGTCATGGCTTACTTTCATCGTGCCATCATCGGAGGCCATCGGGCATCTTAGAATTGTGTTTATTATATGCACTTTTACTTATTTGAGTTTTGGGTCAGTGTGTGCATGTCTTCTCGTGCGAATGTCTTTTTTTTGAAATTTTGTTAGTAGGGGTATTTTGGTAATTATGTTAATTTTGAATTTTATAAGGGTGTTGCCCTAAACCTTTTTCATTAGTTATTGATTATTGATTAAGAAAAGCTTGGTGGCTCCTCTTCTTCCCCTCTCTCTCTCTTGGAACTTCATCTTTTTCCCAAATCTTTTTCTTCTCTTTTCTTCTTGTGCCCCTCCACATTCTTCTAAGGCAAGATCTTCTTCCCTCTCTCTCTCTCTCTCTCTCTCCATTATCCCTAATCCTTGAAATCCTAAAATTGAGAATCGAATCAAAATCCCAATTTCTCAGATTTTCAAATACCTAATTCGAGAAAATCCTTGATCTCTCGGACTAGTGATTCACATTGGATATTTGGGTATGACCATGCAAGATCGGGAGGTTCCATCCCTCGCCGGATCCAACCTATGCATTATTTGAATTTCTTACTTCGTGGTTGTGATGATGGCCCGCTCCATTGCATGTCTCTTTGTGGTTTTCTTAGTTTATGATGGTTGATGTTGAATTTTTAAATTATTATTGTCTTTTATTTCCGCTGGATTATATGTGTTCATGAGCATGCATCATAATTAGGGCGTCCTGCATCAGAGGTTTGGATGATTTCCTTGCTTGCTTTGGGATCTCTTGGACTTTCAATAATTCCATTGGTGATCTGTTTGTTGGAATGGTGTCATACCTTGCAAAGGGTGAAAGGAAATCCTTTGGAGGATGGTTTTTTTGGGGTCCTTGAGTATGGAAAGGGAAATAGAAGAATATTTTAGTATAAAGCTGCTGCAAATCCTTAAAAAGAAGAATTCTAATGATGATTATCAACTGGGTTTGTCGACATTGGATTTCTTGGGATGTTCCATGGTGTATCTTTCAGGAGAGTGGGATATGTTTCATATGACTGTAGTTAGATGGCCTCTCTCTCTCTCTCTCTCTCTCTCTCTCTCTCTCTCTCGATGATTATCAACTAGGTGCTGTCGAGTGTCGACATTAGATTTCTTGGGATGTTCCATGGTGGATCTTTCAGGAGAGTGGGATATGTTTCAGATGGCTGTAGTTAGATTCTCTCTCTCTCTCTCTCTCTCTCTCTCTCTCTCTCTCTCCTGTTGGCTTTGTTTTCTTGTTTCTCTTTCTGTAATTTGCCTGTCGTCTCTCTCTCTCTCTCTCTCTCTCTCTCTCTCTCTCTTTTTCTTTTTCTTTGGGGAACTTTAAATTAAATACTACCTCATTAATACGATGTTACATCCCAATACCTTTTTCAGAAAGGTTTTCAATAAGCTACCCCACTAATTTAAGTAATTATCATTGCATTTCACATATACATTATCATTGGATTACCTTCTGTTAGATTTCTTAATGGAAGTTGAGGTTGGGCCATGCGAAGAAGGTTGGTGGCTTAGGTGGGCCCGGCCGTGATTTTTAGCCGTGATTTTTATATGAAATCCACCTTGACCACCAGGTGTGTCACAACATGGCCCAGGGCTAAAAAATCAGCCCCATCTATGATTCAGTGGACCACACGATTGGAAATAGTGTACAAGACAACTCTTATCCTCTAAACTGTTTCCCTTGGCGTCGCCTACCTGAATCACCGATAGGTCTGATTTTTGGGCCCTATACCTAAACTTTGGTGTGGCATGTAATGGTTGGAGTGGATTTCATATAATCATCATGGTGGGTCTTGTAAAAACTAAGGGTGGACGTCTCTCCCAACTTTTCCTTTGGGGCGGCCCACATGAAACACAATTTAGCCTGATTTTTTTTAGCCCTGGGCCTAATGTGGGATTACACATCTAATGGTTGGAGTGGATTTCACATATACATTACGATGAGTCCATTAAAAAAAATCAATGGTGGGCAACGATCTCCTAATAGTTCCTAAATTTCTGTGGATATGTTAAAAAAAAACTTTTCGGGATGCCACCCTTGATTTTTATGGTGCCCACCTTGATGGGTATGCAAGATCCACTCTGACCATTAGATGTGTAATCCCACGTTAGGCCTAGGGACAAAAAAAAAAAAGGCTGACATGTGATTCAGGACGGCCACACCGAAGGAAACAGTTGGTAGAGAGATGTCCACCCTTGATTTTTATAGGGCCAACCATGATGAGTATATGAAATCCACTCCAATCATTAGATTTCACACCAAAATTTAGGCCTAGAGCCCAAAAATTAGACCTATATGCGATTCAGGTGGGCCACACAAAGGGAAACATTTTGGAGGGTGAGTGTTGCCCTGTATACTGTTTCCAATCATGTGGTACACCTGGATCATGGATGGGGCTGATATTTGGGCCCTAGGCCTAACATAGGGTGACACACCCGGTTGATGGGGTGGATTTCACATAAACATCATGGTGGGGCCCACCTGAGCCGCTGACCCCTTGCTCCGAAGGCCCAACCCCAACCTCCATTAAGAAATCTAACGGGAGGTACTCCAATGATAATTACTTAAACTAATGGGTTACCTCATTGGAAACCTTTTCAGAAAAGGTACTAGGATGTAAGTACTGTATTAATGAGGTAGTATTTTGTAAAATTCCCTTTTTCCTTAATAAGTTCTGGCATTGTTTGGGAAAAGAACTATTGCAAAAATCCTTTGAATGGCTTAAAGATGTTGTCTACATGCACTTTGGCTAGACACCTAGATGTGCTTTGGGCTCATGTGCTAGACTCCAATTGATCATATTAGTTTCATGCTGATTGTATGCATACGTGACAAACACAGGTGAAAATGGTGCTGAGATTGTTGCCAGGTTGAAGCGAGACATGATTCCTACGACGATAAATGGCCTCATGTACTGGCCTATTTGCGATTTCATCACTTTCAAATTCATTCCCGTCCGTCTGCAGGTAACGCCTAAGAATTCCATTGTCTGCGTCTAATTCGATAATATAGAAGCCTGTTGATAACTCTGATCTCTGTATGCCTGTTGCAGCCGTTGGTAAGCAATTCGTTTTCATTCATTTGGTCCATTTACATCACATACATGGCAAGCTTAAAGAAAGTTAGCGTGGATAAGATCGGAACTGATTGAACGCACAGCCATTTCCAATTGTTTTGCCGTCTTCTGATATCGGAACTCTTTACCACCTGCCGTTGATTTGGTATAGCATGGGATTGCAATCCAATGTCCTTTCAGCTCTCTTTGCAAGATTTACTGCTGACAATAATCTCAACAGAGGAAAGCATGCATCAGTAAAGAGCGGTAATATAGTTGTTTCCTTCTGTTTCTTGCTCTCTGAGCAAATGAAAAATACATGCCATGAACTCACAATGATTTTCCATGGAAATCATTTGGATCATGCTTCAGCTCAAATTGTTGTAAAAAGATGTTTTGATAGTTGCAAAATATACCAGATGTCAAAAATCTTCATATAGTTTTCAAGGAGCCAATTCGACTTCTGTACAATTCTCTCTAGTGTCTACAAATATTGACAGAATGCTTTAAGAGTCATGCAGACTCTGATTTGCTGAAGCGACGAGGCCCACCTTGTTGTCAGGCACTGGCCCATGGTGGGTGGGTTCCGTCGTTCCGGTGGGTGTCTTTGCTCCATCCAATTGGAGTCTACTGGCTTGTATCCTTTTCCCATGCTTCCAATCCTATTGATGAAATGCGAAGTGCCTATTTGGTTGACACTTGAAGGGGTTCATCTCATTTTAGTTAATCATAATGTGTTAGAGATAATGATCTCCAATAAATAATTATGATTAGCTACATTTTCAGAGTCTACCAAACAGGCCCTAATGCCTGTGTTTTCCTCTGTTTGGGTCTAGATTTCATTTGACTTTATTGGCAACCCCTACTGCCTATATATCTTCCTTCACTAAACCAAAAAAATAAACTAAAAATTAAAAGGCTGAGTAGAAAAATATTTAGATAAATAATAAAACCAATGGTCTGTTTGGTTGCCCCTTAAAAATGAATTGGTCTCATTTTAGTCGAATATCATTTATGTATTAGATATCATCATTATCATCATCTAAGCCTTATCTCAACTAATTGGGTTCATCTACGTGAATCCTTTTCCAGCATTCCACTCTACCAGGGGTGTAACTTCAGCTAGACCATAGGTTATCAAGTCTTTTCTTAGTACTTCCGCCCATGTCTTGTTGGGCCTTCCTCTTACTCTTTCAGAGCCTTTAACTTGTACCAACTCACTCCTCCTGATCATTGCAGTTCTTGGTATTCATTGTCCATGATTAACCATCAAGTCTATTTTCCCTCATCTTTTTACTTATTGGTGCTACTTCTAAAGGCCCTCAAGTGCATTCATTTCTAATTCTACCCTTGTCTTGTCACTCATCCATCTCAACATCCTTATTTTAGCTACCTCATCTTATGAACATGTTCCTTAGTTGCCCAACATTCTGTCCCATAAAGCATCAACGTTCGTTTAGCCATCTTATAAAATTTCTTTTTCAGTTTGAGTGGTACATGAATGATCTGCATAAAACTACAGAGGTACGTCTCCATTTCTTCCATCCTGCTTGAATTCTATGGGCAACATCATTCTCAATCTCTCAACTCATGAATTATCAACCCAATATCGAAAGTGGTCATTTTGTGAAACTTGTTGGTCAATAATCTTAACTAATTCTTTGTTTCCACTCCTATGGTTTACTAAAATTGCATTCCATATACTCTGTTTTAGTCGGACTAATTTTAAATCATTTAGATTTTAAAGCATCCCACCATAAATCTAGCTTAGTGTTAACACCCTTCCTCGTCTTGTCAATCAAAACTATGTAATCTGCAAACAATATACACCATGGGATCTCTTCTTGCAAATGCCTTTTTAACCCGTCCATGACCAATGTGAAGCCTTACAGGCTCAATGCCGACCCCTGGTGCAAGCCCTACAATAATTGGGAATTCACCCATCTCTCTACTAGTGGTCCTCACATTGGTTACTGTTCCCTTGAACACATCCTTAATCATGTCAATATATCCTTTTGAAACTCCTTTCTTTGCAATCACCCACCAAATGAACTCTCTTGGGATCCCATCTTAAGCTTCTCTAAGTCAATAAAGAAATGTGGAGATCCTTCATCCTCTCCCTGTATTTCTTCATCAATTGTCTAAGCAGGAAAATAGCTTCAGTGATTGACCTCCTTGGCATGAAATTAAACCGATTTTCTGATACATTCATCTTATGTCTTAGTGTTTGTTCAATCATTCTTTCCCAAAGTTACATAGTATGGTTCATAAGTTTAATCCCGCAATAGTTAGTGCAACTTTGTAAATCTCCTTTACTCTTATATACCCCAGTACTTTTCTTTCATTTGTTTGAAATATTCTTTGGTCTTACAATCTTGTTAAACAACTTTATCTAGTAGAATAACCTAGCATCCCCCATACACTTCCAAATTGATATGGGTATAGCATTTGGTGCTTAGTGAGCTATTTATTGCCGCCAATAGCGCTTTGCTTGCAGCTTCAATGGTGAGTGATATTTGGGTCCACCCGCCTTCAAATCCACTCCAAATGAGAAATCTTCATCTGACTAACATATGTTGCATTCATCAAACTCTGGCGTCTGTTGAGTTTGTGACATGCCTTAGAATTCATTCAAGGGCCTTTGCTAATTTCATCTTTTCCAAAGCTTATTCCACTTCAGATATTTTAATCCTATGAAAGTATCTACAGACTCCGGCGTCTGTTGAGTTTATGGTTCCTTCTATCCTTATGCTCTTAGAGTAACTGTTATTTAATAAGTACTAAAAAAAGCTTCTCCACCTTTCATTGATCTTGTCCTTTGTCATCGGTCTCTAACATGATTTAGGTCTCCACTCTTCCTCTCTTATTTTTGCAAATTTGAAGACATCTTCATGACCTTCTCTTGTCCATGTACAAATCATCAAAGCCTTAAGTTTAGCTTCACTTGCTACTTTCTTAGCAAAATTTTTTGGCATTTCTGTATTGTTTAAAATTTTCTTTGCTTTTGGTCCATTGCCCGGCTTTGAAACATGAACATTTCTCATTAATAGCTTTTTGTATATCGTCATTCTATCATCAAGTTTTCTTTCATGATTGGTTTTTCCCTCTAAACTCCTCTTAAACATCTTTTACCACTTTCTTAATACATTCTCTATCTCATTCTACATTCCACTGTCCCTCTTCCATCAATTTATTTCTGAGTAGCATTGTTCTCTCTCCTTTTAAATTCCATCACCTAGTTTTTAGGCACCTATTAATTTCAGTCCCTTTTTTCCATTTCTTGATGTAAAAATCCATAACCATTAACTCATGTTGCACCGTTAAAATACATAATTATAATTAAACAAATGAGATGAACATATTTTTGTTTCATATTTTTCCTATTGGGAGAGTCAAGTCTCTTGATCTTCGATCGTACCCATCTGTGTGAGATTTGGACTGCTCAATACGTGGGCCTTAACCAAAATTGTACTGGTCAGATGCTCCTACTTGTTTTACTCCGATCGTGGCCTGCTCATCTTTACTTTGTGCTGCGCATATACAGGTCTTGGTTGCATGGTAAGGATCCTTCATTTCATGTGATTCTTGGGGTATTGATGAATAGATCTATGTTGCACTCCACAATCAGTAGAGTGGCCTAGCAGAAAATGAACGTAGGCAGATTGTTGAGGCTGTTTGGATCATGGTTAAAAGACTCGGTGAACACGATTGGGACTGAGTTTGTCTTTGCATTTTCTTTGGGCCCTTTGAGCAAGTTCCTCGCAAAACGTTTGCTGCATGCAGGGCCATTGATGGGTTGGGTCAACCTGTTGGGCAATCAGCTCCACCCACTTAAAAGAGGACTCTAGTAATCCAGGTAACTGGTCTCTTGTGTAATAATTAGGGCTGCACATTGATTCGATCAATTCGATTTTGGATGAAATTGAATTGTTCCTAATTTTTCGAAATTGAAATTGAAATTGAATTGATCTTATTTTTGAAATTTCGAATTGAAATTGAATTGACCCCAATTTTTTTGGAATTGATATAAGATTGAACTGATGGATTTTTCGATTCAATTCGATTCAATTTTTCACACATCACACATTGAATCAACACTTTTTCCTGTTTTGTGGTCCGCCTGAGATTTAGATGTCTCATTTTTGGGCTCATGCCTTAAAATCAGATGGCAAAATGGATGGACGGAGTGGATAAATATATAAATTATGGTGGACCCCACATAATTTACTCAGTACGCAATCCGCTTCTAGAATTTAAATGGGCGCAGATTTCCTGCAAAAGAAGTTCTTATGCTTAAACCTACACTCTTTCCAATTATGTGGTTTGCCTTAATCACGACCCATCGTGATGTTTGTGAGAAATCCAACCTATCTATTCATTTTCTGAGATCATTTTAGGATGTTCCACCAAATACGAGATAGATCCAAGACTCAAGTGGGCTGAAAACGTGAGGATTGAACGTCCACAGTTCAAATATCTGTTGTGCCACAGAAATTTTGGATTGGGCTAAAATGTGTTTTTAGTTCATCCTCGTAGGAATGGCATTATGAATTGTATGGATAGCATATAAGCATCACTGTGGACCCAGGGAGGTTTCAACGGTAGGAATTTCCGTAGCATACAAACATTACTGTGGAAATCATTCATTACTAACTTGAACCATGTCAGAAGCTTGAGTGGACCATGCCACATGAAACAGTGGGAATAATGATTTCCACTGTTGAAACCTTCCTAGGGCCCACAGTGACGTTTGTCATCCAACCTGTTCATAAGATCATGTAGACATGTATGAATGGAAAACACAAATATCAGCTTGATTCAAAACTTTTGTGGCCTGAAACAATTTTTCAAAAGATAGAGGTTCAATTCACACTGTTTCCTATGGTGTGAGCCACTTGAGCTTTGTAAATGCTTTAATTTTGGGCTCGAGTCATAAAATTATCTTTTCAAGCCCAAAATTATCTTTTAAAATGGAATAATAGATGAATAGAGTGGATAAAACGAATAAATCATCGTGGGCTGCACAAAGTTTACGCAGTACGCTAAGCACGTTGAGTTACTAAGTATGCAATCCGGTTCGTCTTGGACTCTTGGGTGGGCGCGGATATGCATAATGTTGGTTTCAAAGCTCTGTGGGCCCCACCATAATGTATGTGTTTTATCTAGGCCGTCCATCCATTTTTCCATGTGATTTTAAGACATTATCCAAAAAATGAGATATCCAAATCTCAAGTGCACTGCATCACAAGAAAACAGTTGGGGATTGATGCTTATTGTTGAAAACTATTTGGGGCCTTAGAAGTTTGGTATCAAGCTTATATTTGTTTTTTTCCCTTCCTCTTAAGTCTATGTGACCTTATCAACAAGTTGGATGGCAAATAAACATTACAATGGGTACTAGGAAGAATTTAATGGTGGACGTTCAATCCCCACTGTTTTGCTATGGGGAAGAATTTAGGAAGAAAAATATATATACATATTCAATTCAATTCAATTAATCGATTCAATTCAATACAGATCAATTTGATTTTCGATTCGATTCGATCGAGCGGAACTAAAAATTGAAATTGAATTGAATTGATCTTGGGGAATGATTCGATTCGATCGATAAATTGATCATAAATTGAATTGTGTGCAGCCCTGGTAATAATGGATGGGCCATGCCTGAAGAAATCCTCAAGGGCACAACGTCCTTCCAATTGTGGTCTACAAAATAGCATAGTTCCAAAACCCAAAAACCAGACTCGACGTTCAGTCTAGTCGGGTTGACTCGAAGACTCAATTTGACTCGACGTTCAGTTGGGTCGGGTTGACTCGAAGACTCAATCCAACTCTACTCAAAATGTAATTACCATAAATTGAAAGTACTAGGAATGTAAATAAATATTTAAAATAGTTCAGTATAAGTATAATATGGAACATAAACCAACAACAATACAGATACCTCATTGGTTAAGGACATTGATTTCCTTGGTTGATGTTGGGAAATGAATCCCAGTCCCAACTTGTTTATTTTCAATAAAATCCGGCCTCAGAAGCTGAGTGACTCAGTTTGAGTCATGCTGAGTCATGTCAAGTCGACCAAGGAGTCACTTCGAGTTGTCCACGACAATGCAGGTCCAGTACTGAGTTTCTCAGCTACTCAGCTTGAAATCTCGCCGAGTTGAGTTGACTCAGCGAGTTTTGGAGCTATGCAAAATAGCATTCAACTGAAGGCCCATGATTGGTGGTTAGGATCTTCCAATATGAGAGAGAGATTTGGGACATGGACCATCCAAGGTGGCACACACCAGATCAATGACTGGATAATGAACCATGGCTCCTTTGTCAGTGCAAACCCTCCCATTTAAGGATCCTACAACTTGCATACATCGTGGCAATAGGCGAATGTGCCATACCATGCTATTTCCAACCTAGACAATGCCACTAATGACTAATGTCCCTCTTTTAAAAGGCCAGCAACACATTCCACATACAGGCAAGTATACAAGTGGGGCCCATACTTCCTTAATTCAGGATATTCTGATCTGTTGTCTCCCACCATAGATGGACAAGGGCCAAAAATCTTCTCTAGGACAATCATAACCTATCATTCTGTGGTCTGCAGAGTATAGTGGATGATACACACGCATGCATCCATCTATGTGTGTGCCAATTAGGACTATTCTAATTGTGGTCCCACTGACTGCTGATGGGGGGTGGCCAAGGCGTACACTGATCGAGAAATCCTCAGCCTCTTGTTTGATTTTAAATCTGAACCATTGATTGATTTCCTTCTTGCCATCCACTCGATCCCCAGAGACGGTTGGATCATTGGATCATTGTGGTTGATGGCAAATTTACAGCGTGGCCAACGGTTTTGTGTGTATCCATGCATAAACTGGACGCCTACATGTATTTCAATCCAAAGCATTCAAATTGTGGGCCCAATTATAGATGGGGTATGATCCAAACATTACCCCAATTGGGGATCCTAACCATCAGAATGGTGCCCATCAAATGGATGGTCAAAAGAAAAAAATGGTGAAAATGTGCAAATCCAACAAGCGTCCATTAATTAGAGGCTAGGATCATCCAATCGTTCTGATTTTGGGGCTATCTCCCATCTAAAGTGGGGCCAACCATTTGAAATGTTTAATGTGGATGTGGATTGCCTATCAGTAGCCAGTAGCTACTGGACGGTGTTCTGTGGGTCCCATCATGATGTATGTGTTTTATCCACGCCGTCCATCCATTTTTCCAGATCATTTTAGGGGATGAGCCTTAGAAAGAAGCAGATCCAAATCTCATGTGGATCACACCACGGGAAACAGTGGTATGGACGGCATGGTTATAGAATACATACATGAAGATGGTGCCCCACAGTAAGGGCCGCAGCTAGAACAGAATGATCAATATAGGAGTTTCTGTAGCACCTTTAGAGGTGGCCATGCAATGCATGCCTAACATGGTACATGTGTGAGACATTCTAACCGTACAAGTGGCAATGATCGTGTGGATGATCTGGCCTAAAACCAGGCCTGTCCAACCATCAGGTGGACACCACCATGGAGCAAAAGCTTACCAATGAGCACTCTTATTTGAAAAAAAAAGATGGAGCTGTGATCAACGTCTCACGTTCAACTTGGATTTTCTTTTTCTTTTTTTCTTTTCATATAAAAAAAATTATAATTTATCTGTAATTTTCCAATGCAACTGATTATTTTAAATAAAAAATAGAGTTGTAGTGGTAGAATTCTTGATTGAGAAATTTGTTTGGCCCACCAATGTGTACATGTGCTGGCCTACCTTTGAATCTCCTCTCTCTCTCTCTCTCTCTCTCTCTCTTCAAATGGGCCCAATTGAATGTCAACTATTGTAGTAGTAGTCCATTTGGAAGCCACTAATCAGATGGCTAGGATTATCTGAAAGAGGAGGTATTACTGCATGTTCATCAATGATGGGACCCACCATATAAACAATCAAGTAAATGGGTCATGTTCACCCATCGTCGGATTGAAATCGATCGCCACAGATTGAATTTCTTGCCGTCAGGATGTCTGTTTCCAATCCTCAGCGAAAGAAAGAACGGAAAATGCAGTCTTGGCATCAACAGATCAATAGATGTGTATGATTTCAATAGCATTATTTCCATAGTAATTATAAAAAGTCTGAAGAACTGTCACTTTCATTGGCGTCGATAATGGCACAATTTCCTCCATTCATCATAAGAATCAAGCATGTCCTTTATAATAACAAGGCGGTCTCACCGTCGCATTCAATTGTCATGGTCAAACTGTGATGCGAAAATGTGGGCCATCGAATTCTTGAAAAGAACATCGCTGTCTCGCTATAATGCGAAAATGTGTCACTGTCACATTCTTGAAAAGATTACAATGACTATTAGATAGAGCTAAAGGTGAATTACTATGGAAATGATAATAGAAATCTAAAAGTGCATTATTAGATAGTAGTGATGTAGACCAAAACTGTCTTTGAACTTCTAAATTCCTTGGACAAGGCGTTTTTGGAAGTTAGAATTGCATATGAGCACGAAATCATTACAAAACGTCGAGAAGTGTGAGCATCTAAAGCCGTCGATCCCATAGGGGCTAAAACAGACAGTACAAAACTCATGCTAGAACAGTTTAAAATATGTAAATGATTAGCAAGATTCTCAATCTCAAACGACTTGTATGATTCATCTTGTTCAGCTAATGTACTTACTTTCTAGTTTTTTTATTTTTTTATTTAATAATGGGTGTAACTGAAAATCCACATGGAAGCATGCTTCCACCACCAGCAATTCGGATGCGAAGATAATGAGTTTTATGATTCTGTTCTCATTTTGTAGAAGCTGTCTGCATTTTGTGGGTACACCCAAACAGGCCCTGAGCATTTTGGAGGCCTTTGTGTTTGATTATCCCATTTCCACAAAATTTGGTTAGAACGATGTGCGAATTAGCTTGTTTGAAATGGGTTTTGTTTTGTTTAAAAATGCAAATTGGAACATTCTTCCACCACCCCTAATTCGAACATAAAGATAATGTATTTTACAATTCTGTTCTCATTCGCGTTAGAAGCTGTTTTCATAGTATGGGTACACCCAAACAGGCCCGTATTTGATTTTCGCCATACCCAAGATCCCATTTTCATGAATTTGGTTAGAGAGAATTAGCTTGTTTGAAATGGATTTTGTTTACTACATTATCCTTCGTACAGAACACAGATAGGAAGTTTTCACTTGAATGGCAGTCTCACCGATATGTCGATGACCTTAGAACCCTGTGTGAGAATAAAATGTTCTTGAAACAATGCCAAACTGAGAAAACTAGGTCATGTTCAAACTCAAAACGTGTAAAAGCCAGGGCGGCTGGCTTAGTCGCTTTTGTCTGAGTTGTTCTTCAATTGCGAAATGGTTCTTTGTTTCGCTTTGGAAACTCGTCTTCGTGTCAGGTATCTGAATGAGCCTCCAGTCATGGCCTGTTAACTTCTCCGTTGTGTTCGCCCATTGAGGATTTCCGACAATTCTTTTCTGCATAGCACCGGAGTCGGTGGAAGATGAAGAAAAGCTTGGTCCTGAATCTGAAGCCAATGGAGATTCGTCCTTCTTTCTTCGGCTGTAGCCTCTGCCCAATGTAAGCTCAATGTTGCTTTCTTGTTCAATCTCTAAAACTAGATCTCCGCTGTCATCTGTGATGTATTCTTCGGCTGGCCGTTCCAGGTCGATTGTCAATCGTGGCCTCTGTCGGTCCTTTTGATGATAATTGGTCTGACTTGTATCACTTTCTCCATTCCGTCTCTCACGATCAAAATTGTGGGTGTGTCCTGATGTTGTAGGCCTCTTTGGCCCACTACTACTCATCTCTCTCATCAGAAGTTTCTGAACTCGATACAGACGGTGAAGTTCGAAGACCTGCATTATTCATGTGAGCTCAGTTTTTCGGATTTTTGGTACACTTGATCAGGTAAACAGTAAGCTAGTGAAAAGTGAGTCGTCTTAGAAAATTCAACATAGATTTATGAAACAAAGGGGAATGTTAACATCATCCACAATCTAACATCCAGATATCATGTTGGCTCACTCCATGCATACATCCAGGCCACTCATTTGGCGGGGCTCCGTCAGTGGATGGACCGTAGCCTAAAAGATGGAACTATTTGAATGATCCCAACTGATTGAAAGGATGGATTTTAGTTCATGGAATGTGAATTCCTGTTTTGAAAATTAATTGGAAAAAACAGGATTCATAAAGCCGATCCCAAGTAGCTAGGACAAGGCAATAATGTCGATCACGATGAATGTGAACCAATGATCAACCTTTTTCTAATGCATTCTCTCTGATGCTACTCCAATCGAATCCATCCATGATGATGCCTGCTGAGCAATCCGGATGTCGCAAATGTGATCCCATGGGAGTGCATGTGACATTTGGGTGTGATACTAGCATTACTATGAAAAGAAAAGAAGAAATGAAAAATAGGTGAGCGTGAAAATCAGGCTACCTGCTCTTTGAAAGTTTCTTCATGCTTTAGGATAGCCATCTTCATGGATTCTTTGTCATACTGCTTCAGCTGCCTGTCCATTAGCTTTGCTTTGGCTAAAACCAGCCCACAATTCAAAGGAACCTTCCTAAGATAAGCTCTAAAAGGTTCACAACTTCGGCTTGTCGTTGATTATCTACTCCAAAAAGCAACCTGCCAAACGGGAAAATCTTCACATATTCAAATTCATAATGACGATTTTTCTAGGAGAATGTTGTCTAATTACTTTTGGTTGAATAAAGGTGAAACCATAGTTATCATTTCCAAAATCGACGTCATTCAACCACAGAACTAAAAAAAGGCATTGTAATTTTAAGGGTGATTTCAATATTTCTAACCATAGAAATGAATGTTGTTAATCATATAACCTCATTTCCAAGCATTTTTCAATGACTTCTTTGGGTCTATTCAAGTTTGAGGATTCATTAACGACAGCGACCGGAACCATGAATACGGGCCTTTTTGCTTTGTTAGAGGATACTGGATTGGATGGAAAATCAAGAAACGACCGACAATCTCGAAGAAGACAGAATAGGGATGAGTAGAAAAAAATATAACTGCATTGGAGTAATCAAAGCACAAACACTGCATGTAAGAGGACAAAACACATTGAAGTGTATCGTCGTTGTTAAGGAAACAGGAATGACAACTCTTTCAACCGCACATATTGGTAGTCTTTGAGATTGTTTAATGGCCATACAAACAAGAGTTTCTTAGCAGATCTTAAAACCCGACTAGTAAATACACTCTGGTTAAGGGCACAAACCACATAACACGAAAACACACATGATTTCAATCTCTGATCAATGACAAGATCATGAAGGTGAAAGAGTTTGTTTTCTTTGAAATTGTTGCAAATGAAATCAAAGTGATGAAGGAACAATCTTTTATGCAGTATTCGCTACCAATGTCTCAAACTAGAGAAAAATTCAACTCCTAATGCAACCAACTTTCGACATGATAAGACATTTTCTACAGAAGCAGAGATGGAAAGTAAGAAAATTTCGGAAATGTAATTTCCGGCAAGGAATCTTCTAAGTAGATAAAGATATAAGAAGATCCAAAGCTCATGGGAAAGTAACTGAAGAACTATGAGAATTTTCCGACATGGCGAGCATGCATTCGATTCTAACAAATAAATAGGAGCACTCAGTTCTGATAAGAGTATCAAGAAACACTCCCCTTGCAACGATCAATGCCTAAAATCAGCGGGGATAAAACAGTCATATTGCTCATACATCACAATATTTCAACATCTCTTATGGAATTCAGTTTGCAACAATCTTCTAGAACAAGATCAAAGATGACCCAAAAATCCATCTCTGTTGGAAATCTGTTTCAAAGATCTTTAGCGTCAAATGCCGCCTTATATATATACTCCCAACATGAAAACACATAAAAAAAAGGAAAGAAAAAGAAGCAATTTGAAAACCCAAGAATCCAAGATTCATGGAATGGAAGAGATCAAAACACAAACCAGAAAGAAAATAAAATCTTCACACCTGCAAAATTCCATTGCCCAACTTCATTTCTGCCACAAACATGACTCATCCAAACAGAATAATGCAATCTTCCACAGCTCCAAAAAACAGCTTGATTGGACAAAACAACACCCTCTAAATTCCCTACAAACTGCAAAAAGCAAAACCCATGAAGAATTTAAGGTTCTCTTCACATCATAACCCAAAATAAAATATTCAGTTCAAGCCATTCCAAACAAATCCCACTCCCAATGAAAATCCAATTCCAAGACATCTCCCACAGAAAAAAAAGAAGAAATATATAAAAAAACACAAGACCCACTTGCATAGTATCATTTAAAATTCATATTGCTACAACGAATCATCAAACAAACACAACTCAAACCTGCTGAGGTATGTATCACATGCTCCCAAGAATTCTATATCATCATGACCAGTTGTCATACAACACTCCCCATTTATATACATTTCTTTAACTACCATGTAGAGAATTATTCCTGATTGTATATGTACAGTTGTTGCAGTTGTATCTTAGTCCAATTCTTCCCAAAGTGCCCCTTCTTTCTCTCTCTCTCTCTCTCTCTCTCTCTCTCTTGTTGTTGTTGTTGTTGTTGTTGTTGTTGTCACAGTGCTTCAATGTGGGCCATGTTACATAGTCAGATTCCAATATATGCTGTCGTGGGGCCCGGTGGCACGATCAACATGTCCTGATTTAGTTCGGGCGGGCCCCGACGGATGTCGCCACTTGAGAGGCAGCTGTAAAGTGCTTGATAATGGTGGCACCTGAGGATATCGTTTGGTTGCTCTTTTAGGTATTTTTGCGACTGTTACCAAATTATCCTAGCTTGTAAGGTTGTGAACTTAGCCTTATTTGAATCATACATCCTTGAATTGGGCCCACCCACTTGATATGAAAAATCTGTGATTGAGGGTGGGATGACAAAGTCACAGATCAACATCTTGAGATGCCCTATGGATGCCCCTTCGATTTGGTGACATGTGGTGGGGCCCACTAGCATGATATCAACTACTAGTACTATTATTATTTTTTGTAGTCTAGCTGGTCCAGCTTATGATTTTTATCTAGGGTCTGTCTCATGATTTTGGTGGGTCATTGCATCATTACCCTAAATATCAGCCCACCACCATGACCGTGCTGTATCATTTCATCCCAAAATCACACCTACCGTTCGTTTGTAAATATCTTATTTGAAAATATTGCCATTCCATGGCCTAACTATGCTTTCTGGCAGATTGAGGTATGCCTGGAATTGTTGAGTTTGGGGAGTTAGCATGTGAATGGTGTCAATATACTACGTTGATTCTCATCAAACTTAGGTTTTTCCTCGACCTATTTCACGTCTTTGAAATCATGATCATCCAGAAGTCGAAATAAGCCACACCCATGAAAAAAGTTAGCATGGAACACTCAAAATCTAATCCAATCCATTCATTAAATGTTCTGGCAGCATGAATGAATAACCCAAAAATAACAGTATTTCATGTAACATGAATTATCTGTCTAGTCAGGCGGGTGCCCACCGGAGTATTAAATCCACCTAATTTTTGGGATCAAGGGCCAAAATGAGGTGGTATATATATGGACGGTTTGGATTTTATAATCATTAATTTGTGTCCTCACGCTACAGAAAGTGACCCCGGTAGGTACCTACGTGAAGTACGCGCGTGTTTTAGATCTGAGAGAGAGAGAGGGAGAGAGAGAATCTATGTCTGCTCGTGATTATCAAGAAGCATGTCAACATGTGTGGTGTCGTGTGTGGATAACGCTCACCTCTCATTTTAATTCCATACATAGCTAATATTCAAGCGCCAACCACAGACGCGCCTGCCGTGGGACGCGGATTGGCTAGTGACCCCAACACCAGCCCCGGGGCTGGTGTCAAAGCTGTGTGGGCCCCACCATGATGTATGTGTTTTATCCACGCTGTCCATCCATTTTCCACCTCATTTTAGGGCGTGGCCCCAAAAATGAAGCAGATCCAAATCTCAGGTGGACCACACCACAGGAAACAGTGGGAATTGAATTCTCACCGTTGAAAACTTCTTGGAGGCCACGGAAGTTTTGGTTCAAGATGATATTTGTGTTTTCACTTCATCCAGGTCTGTGTGACCTTATCAACAGGTTGGATGGCAAATAAACATCACGGTGGGCCCTGGGAAGTTTTTAAGGGTGGACGTTCAATCAACACTGTTTTCCTGTGGTGTGGTCCACCTGAGATTTCGATCTACCTCATTTTTGGGCCCATGGCCTAAAACGAGGTGGAAAGATGGATGGAAAGCGTGGATGAAACACATACATCATGGTGGGGCCCACGCAGCTTTGACATCAGCCCCGGGGCTGGGGCTGGGGCTGGTGTTGGGGTCACCAGCCAATCCGCGTCCCCTGCCGTGACACAAGTGCGGGATCTGGGGATTGTGAAAGGGTGGTCCCACGGTGAATTTTTGTTGGCCCAAAAAAAGGGAACTCCATTTTAGGTGGGCCCCACTTGAAGAAATGGACTGTCCACGTTCTATATCCATGTTGTTGGGCTGTCCTGATTGCACTGAGGATATCGTTGATGAACGTCCCCTCTGGGTGACACGTGTGACATGCGTACGTGTGCTGGTGCGTTCTTGTTTGGCGCTTGGAGGCTGAGAGGGAGAGAGAGAGTGAGGGATGCCGTACGTGAAAAAGGGGAGGAGACAACAAAGCACGCGTTGCCGGTTGGAGAAGGCGCAACCGGATAGGGTGGTGGGCCCACGAAAAGCACGAGCCATGGGCTTATATCCAGGTGGACCCCACCATTCAAAAATAAATAAATATCCCTCTCCATATTCTTTTCTTCTCGCTATCATATTTAAAGAAAAACTCTTGCATGCCTGGCGTAGCCTTTTAGTTGTAGGTACCCAACTGAGGTAACTTTTTTCTAATGTCAAATCCATGCCGTCCATCAGGTAGACCACCCCCTTTTTGTCATTGATCTTAAAAGTCAGGCCTATCGAATTCTCACCCACTTAAAAATTACACAGAAACCACTAAATTCTAGTGTGTATGGCCCACCTGAGTTTTAGAACAGTAAATGGATTGGATGGAATATAAACACCAAGTGGGTCCTACATAAAACTAACGGTTGACGTTCCATCCATACTGTTTCTTATGTGGTGGCCCACTTGAGTTTTAGATCAACAAGATTGTTGAGTTTATGGTGAATATGAGGTAATGGACCTGATGGACGGGTTGAGTCTCATGAAGGTTTCACCCATGTGGTGCTTGACTTTGCAGTCGTTGGTGGGTGATCATCTGATTTTGCCCATTGTACTTTTAGATTAATGGTACGATAATTACCATGGTGAGTTACCATCGGGTTTGGGTGTTACCCCTGGGACCCACATGGAAGATATTTTGTATATCCACGCCGTCCATCCGTTTCTCCAGCCCATTTGAGGATTGGGTTCCAAAAATTATGCAGATCCAAATTTCAGGTGGACCACAAAAAGTTTTTAATAGTCATTTATCACTGTTTCTAGTGGTATGGTCCACCTGAAAATATAATGTCAGACTTTTAACCTAAGGTGGGCCCCACCAGATGCATGGTCGAGATCGTTGGTTGGACTGGACCCCACACATGTAATCTAAATTGGGTTTGCATGTACGGGAATTTGGATTCCAAAGCACAATTTGTTCTTACTCCTGTGATTTGACGTCATTACTTAAAACGTTGCATGCCAATTTTCATGTACAGATCTGGTTTTAAGACTCGATGACTCAGATAAACTCGTTTTGACAGACCATTTTAAATTGGTTTTAAGGAGCGAGTTAGGTGTCATCCGGGTAACATCTTAGTGGGTGTTACCCCTACCGTGGGGCCCACCTTGATGATTTTATGTATATCCAGGCCGTCAATTCGTTTTGACAGACCATTTTAGGATGATGTACCAACATTTATACAGATCGAAATTTCAGGTAGACCACGAGAGGAAACAGTGGTGATTGAGTGCCTCACCATTAAAAATTCCAAAGGGCTCATTGTAACGTTTTATTAATGTTTATTTACAATCCAACCTGTTGATAATGTCAAGAAGATCTGGGTGAAGGGAAATTATAAATATCAGATTGATCCAAAACTTTTATGCCCCATAATTTGTTTTTAATGGTTATTCATCACTATTTCTATTGTTATGGTCCACCTGAGATTTGGATCTTCTTATGATTTTGGATCGTTTACTAAAATGAGATGTAAAAACAGATGAACCGTGTGGATATACAATAGATACATCAAGGAAGGCCCCACACGGTAGGGGTCGCTCCCCCGTCCCCACCTTGGTACTAAAGCACTGTGGCCCCACCATGATATATGTGTTTTATCCATTTCGTCCATCATTTCTCGAGCTTATGTTAGGGAATGACCCCAAAAATGGGGGCAGATCCAAATCTCAGGTGGACCACACCATAGGAAACAGTAGTGATGGAACGTCTACCATTAAAAACTCTCAAGGGCTACAAAAGTTATGGATCAACCTGATATTTGTGTTTGCCTTTCTTGTTCTGGATGGCATATAAACATTACAGTGGGGCCTAAGAATTTCTCAATGGTGGGCATTCAATAACCAATATTTTCCATTAATGTAGTACACCTGAGATTTGGTTCTGCCTCATTTTTGCGTTTCCAAATGGATGGACGGTGTGGATAAAACATAGACATCATGGTGGGGCCCACAGAACCTTTCCAGCACCAACCAATACTGAGATCTCGGTCCCTGGAGGGGTCACTACCGAATCCGAATCCGAATCCGGTAATTGTCATAGTGTGGCCCACCTTTTGAAGGCTCCTATCTCCCATCCATTAAGAATGTTGGCGGAAAGGACGGCTGTAAATGATTTTTTAGTATCATGCGGGCCGTCGAATAGACATTGAGACATGAGTGACATGACATGAAATGCATGATTATTATCTAAGGAAGGCTGATCTCCCTACATCATGCTTTGTTTCCTAAAAAGAACTATCTTCTGAAATTCAGCATTTCAGTTGGGCACTATCCTAAAATAACATCATTGGCCCACATCCAATATTCGTGAGTCGACATCACAACCGTCCATCTTGATCGGATTGTTGGTCATCACATTCATAATCCTTTGACAGAAAATATCACATTGTTTTTATAATTATTGGGAAATGACGCTGGCGGAGTGCTATGTAAGATATCCAGTCCGTTTAAATGGTTGGCCCCCACCAAGAAGTATATCTGGAGCAAGAAACAGGCCAATCTACTCATCAGGTTGGCCTCACATATACTTTAGACTAGATGGACGGTTGTCCATAGTTTTCTATGATGAGGTCCACCTGATGAGTGAATTGGCCTGATTTCTTCCTTAGTTGAATCGATAGTCCGTACCATTGTTCTGTTGCATCCAACCGTAGATGGACCATAACCTGAAAGCCTCCCAGTTTAGGAAGATCCTAGTCGTCGATCTTTGGACTTTGAATGTGGACCGTTGCATTTTTTGTTTCCTGGAAAGTTTATTTGTGGCCAGAAGATCTACATGTTAACCATGTCCAACCGATGACATTATTTTCGTACTGTCCATCCACGTCGGATGCAGCATATGACTGGTCTGGATTATCGGAATGTGGGCCCCACTTGCCAGAATTGTTCTGGCTGGCCTACTCTGTAATTCGTCTTTTTATATAAATGAGTGGTGGATTCTTGAATCTTGTTTATCTACGGTGGGGAACAGTGGCTGACTAATTCATATTTATTAATCATTTGATTCTTTCATTAAAGGAATCTTCATTCTCTAATCTATCCGTCCATCCATCCAAGAAAATATTTAAAAATAAAAGAACATTTGAGGATGGACCTACATTCATCATCATTTAAAATGGGCTTGCTATTTAGATTGGTCGAAGTCAAGTGCCCCACACACGTCTGCTTGACCCGGAAACGTTCATAAGTTGGGTGGGCCACACATGTACAATGAATGTTACTTGATGAGTGGGCCGATTGGATTTTCAGTCTGAGAGACATTCACCATGGGGCTCGCCTGATGAAGGGCTCGGATCTCTTACAAGAGTGCCACAAATCACGCGTGGGGGCGTCGCATGTGCCTGATGCACGGCTGCGAATAGATATCTTTAATCTAAAAAAGGAAAATACAGATCATGGTTTGATTACGTCACCAGACATCGTACATGTCCTAGATCACCAGCATCATCCCCACCATCACTTCTGTCATCCTTTGGACACTAGCTCTGGCCAATGTGGGCCCTTGATTTTCTTTTGAATCAGATACATGATGTCGCTGCCCTGGCCCCATAAATCTCTCTCTCTCTCTAGCTAGCACATGAGAGATGTGATTGGTAGCTTTTCAACCGGCATCTGTGGGTCTCTCCTAGGGCTGCACATCTACCCCGTTAACCCGCTCAACCCGTCCTGACCCGGTAGAAACTACCGATCCATCCGAACCCGGCTGAGAAAATGGTCCGGTCCTAAGTAAATGCGGCTGGACCGTTTTTAATTAAGGTACGATTTAGGGTACATGCCAAACCCTGCACGACCCGACCTATACCCGACTCGTGTATACCCGACCCATTCCACTCTACCCTAACTGCCCCGTTTATACTAGTTTATTGCTTTTAGAAATATCTATATAGCATTATCAATATGTTGAATAGTTAATAAACATTTGGGTGGACTCTAGAATCTTTTAATGGTGGGAGTTCAATGACCACTGATTTTTGTGGTGTGGTCTACCTAAAGCTTTTATCTGCTTCCCTTTTGGTACTATGTCCTATAATAATTTGGAAACGTAGATGGACGGCATAGATTTATAATATATATATTGAGGTGAGCCTCATGGTTAGGGTCTCACCCATATGGCCGGTTTCGGATTTCATCAACTCTCACCCAAGCTGCGCTCATCTCACACTCACAGGGAGCGGATTAGGTGACATTCAGGATCCACCAAGGTGGATGGGCCCTGACTATGTGTCTTAAATCCACACCATCCAACTATTTTGAAAGATAATTTTAAGAAATAATACTAAAAATGAAACTGACTCAAATATTAGATGGACCATACCATAGAAATATAGTCCTAACCCGATCCGACCCGACCTGGTTTAGCATATAGGGTAGGATAAGGTTAGGGTTGACCCTTTTATAAGTAGGGTAGGGTTAGGGTTGGGCTGACCCAACTCGGTCATGACCGGACCAAAACACGGACCTTTAAATATATTTAGGTTCGTTCAGGGTTGGGCTAACCCGACCTCAACCCGACCCGTGTGCAGGCCTAGTCTCTCCATGTTCTATATTTAAATCCAATCCGTCCATCAGGCGAGTACCCTTATTCTAACCGTACACGAACAATATCAGTTAGATAAAAGAATTCCCACAGGCCATACCAATGTAAACAATGTAAAGTTGCTACTAAAAACTACGAGTTCACGCGGTGTGACCCGTTTGAGTTTTGGGTCAGGCTGATTTTTATATATTTTTTTCATCCCAGTGAGTCACACCTGATTAACCGGTTTGATGAAAGAAATAAACCATGGTTGCCCCACACACAAACACAAGATTGTCAACCGGCTGTTCCTGGCGTGGCCCACCTGAATTGTGGGTCTCGCTGTTTTTTGTACCGGATTCTAATAATCAGGAACAGAACCTGATGGACGGATGGATTTAACATATACAACTGGTGGGCCCACAAACCTCAGTTGATTTAGTTGCTGCATGAAACAGGTGTTGCAAGGATTCCGTTTCATCTTTATCTAGATATCGTTTACATGAGAGTTTGGCTAATTCCACGCGCGTGTGAAGATCTGCTCATCCACACATGCCAATATAAAACACATTGAGAGATCTGAGCTTTCCATCTGTTGGAAAAAATCAGGCAGTTTTAACTCCTCAGTGGGACACAAAAAAAAAAAAAAGAGAGTTGATGGGTCAAACAAATTATTGTTTTTTAGCCGTCCATTCCTTTGCATGATGTGGACAACCTGTTGTGTAAAATGAATTGATTTCCAGGTTGAAAGATCTGAACATTGTATCCCACATGATGTAAAAATCTGATCAATCACACGTATCCCATAATGGCACGTGCATAAGCTGGGTTAGCTGGGATCCACGCGCGTGTAGAACTAGCAAACATACAGGTACATAGAGTGTGAAGTCATGTCCACCAATTTGACATTGCTTGGTGGGCCCCATGCATGTCTTTTGTGAACAATACATGTGGATGAGAGGGATTATGGTGGGAGGACACTATCATAGAGAAATCCTCAAGTTCATTTTGAAAACTGCACTTACCTCACACGTGGAAGTCCATGAGCATGTGTTGAAGATCGGAGGATCGTTCATCAGGTGGACCCACTTTAGAGATCTCTCCTCTCAAAAATCAGTCTTATCTGATTATTAGGTGGGCCGTATACTGGCAAAAGAACTTGGACCATCAATCAATTGATATTTAATTTTTTTTTATTATGTACAAATGTGGCCAACTTAATGATCTATCCAGCCTTAGTTTTGGGCTATAGAGTTTAACAAGAGTTTATAGACTAATGAACAGTTCCGATTTTACATATGTGTTGGTCAGTTCCACAAATGAGGTGGTTGAACTTAGAATTCCCATACTCGCGTAAATTATGTATAGGAGACCACGAGATTTCCCGGGCTTTCTGATTGCAAGTATACTCCCAACCGTAAGATATCCACAAAAACTCTTCAGATTCTGCTTGTGGGGCCCACTTTCTAGTGATTGTGACCACCCGTTCGTTCCATTAGGGCCCACCATGGATGGAGCATTAACAAAAGATATCCTCAACCTAACAGCCCTAACCTTCAATAAATGGCCCGAAATGTACGGTTGAAAAGATAGATAGAGCGAAGTCCACATACAAAGGACCTTCAAATTCGGGAGATTTTTTTTGGAGGGCGCTCAATGGGTCGGAGTTGGACCCCCCTCTGGTCCGAAAATTTGTTAAAGCATCCAGATTCGTCCAAAAGGATCAACTTATAAATAGTTAGATTCATTTCTGATCCAAAAATTCATATAGCCATCGGATTTAGGATGGATCTAGGTTCGAATCCACCCTATCACAAATCTAAAAAATATAAAATATCATATATTTAATTTAGCAGCAAAATGATGCAAATCCCATCATTTACTGTGATATGGTCGACTTGAGATTGGCATATGTCTCAATTTTGGGGACAGGACCTAAAATAATATGAAAAATCGGATTGACGGCATGGGTATAACACATACACCAGGGTGTGGGACCCTCATTCAGTGCTTAAAAAGGGCGTATACGGTACGCCTCTTGTTACTGTTATAGGATCCATGTATGGATGATCTATTCCGTTTATTAACTTGGTCATCTCATGAAGAGCCCAAAGAAACTTATATTCATTCCATGAAGGGATCAAAAAACCTATATTGGGTAGCATTTAGTGGCATAAACACATCACAGTGGGCTTGAAATGATTTCAATGGTGGAGACACAACTTCACTGTTCCCTGTTGTATGGTCCACCTAAGATTTGAATTTTCTCTAAATTCGGGCCCATAGCCTTAAATGATCTTTCAGAATGGATGTAACATATACACCATAATGAGCCCCATGAGTGGGCCCTACGACCACTTTTCTCAAGTGAGGATTTTATTGGATCTCGCTACTAGATCCGAATCCACCCCGAATATGGTTTGGATTTATTTTTGTGAATCCAAATCCAATTCATTTAATTAATCAGAATTATTTTAAGAGCCAAATTGGCATTATACGGTTTAGAGTGAATTGGATCTCGAATCTGACCCCACTGCATTAAAAGCCCTAACTTTTTGAGAAAAAAAGACCATCAACGGTAAATCCCATGAGATCAATGACTTAGATCAATGAAACATGGGCCTCACTTGCACAAACAGAAAGCTTGAGTACGAGCTGCATATTCATACACAAGTTTTTTCAGAATTCCACCATCAGCCACTGGTCGGGATCATTGGTCTGTTGAGCCCCACCGTTGATGGATATGCCCTGTGATTTTTCTAGATGCGACAATCTTATCCTCCCAATTTGTGGTCTGCAAATGGACGGGTTGGATGATTTTAGAGGTTTTTAGGCATCATTTTAGATGGTGTGACCATTGAGTATTGGATTGGCCTGATTTTTGGCCACGTGTAGGGCCGTCAATGGGTAAGATCCTAGAGTCGCCGGACCCATTTAGCTCTCGTCGGGTCCTGGCCCTTTCGTATCCGGGGCTTTTTTTTACCCGGATCCAGATTGGATTATGTTTCGGGTACCCATCGGGTCTTTGGAGCTTGATTTTGAGTTAGGTGCGGGTTGGGCCCCTGTCAAATAAGGACATTCACGTGGTCGATCAGGCCACTTGAATGGATGGATTAGAATTGGACCCGATCAATATTTAAGAATCAGACCCGATTAGACCTTTTTTTTTTTTTTTTTTAATAAAAAAACCGGGTCCAAAATGATGGACCTGATGCTGATCCAATTTTGAGACAGGACTCCTTAAAATCAGGTCAGAACCATCAGGTACTGACCATCGGCCGAGTTTAGCCCGGCCCATTTAATTGACGGACCTAAATCTAGGCCCAGCCTGACCTTTGGCTCAGATCATTTTTAGTCCTTGCAGAAAAGAAATACAATCTCAAATACATAATTGCGATTTACTAAGAAGAGATAAGCTAATTTTTAGGAGTTGAGTTTACCAAACATGCCCTTAATTTGTGGTATTTGATCTACGGATGAAATGAAAAGTCTTCCTAATGGAAGTCTGATTGACGTTGGATTGTTGTTGTTTTGGCATACTTGAAAGCTTGATTATTGGTCCCCCACGTGAAGGCCCATTGGGCTTGATCCGTTCTCTTTAGATACGCCGGCGGACGTGCCCGTCGATTCGGTATTGAGTGAAATTTCTTCATGTCTTTTTCAACTGGGACCACAAATGGGTTGCACTGGGACAGCCCGGCGTGAGTCTAGCCTGCTTCGGACTGAGCCTTGAGGCTCATAGGTTAGCCGGGGCGTGATTTTTAGGTCCAATAATTAATTAGGCTGATATGGGCCTGCATTTAGCAAATGATAAAGAGGTGGGCCCAACCCGGTCTGAATTTATTATTATTTCTTTTTCTTTATACATTGGTGGCTTGGATTTCAAGGGAAAGACCAATTACGCTTGAATCTAACTTGGGTTGGGCTGCGCGTGATGTAGGTCCGTAGATCATGGGCTAAACTTGGACATGCCCGGTGTGGCCCATTCGCCACCCCATGTTCAACTTAAATATTGTTGGCTTTACAGCTATCTTCCTATGGTCATTTTAGACTGAGTGCGAGCAGGGGTGGCAATAGGTTTGGCTAGGTTGGGGTTTGGCTCAAGTTGGGTCAGGGTCAGCCTGACTCGACCCAATTAAATTCTTCAAGCACAAATGCAGCCCGGCCTGACCTGAGCTGGCCCAACCCAGTTTAATCCTAATTGGGCTGGGCTCAGGTTGGTCTCGACTGACTCAACCCATTTAATCATAATCAGGTTCGGCTCGACATTACCAACCTGACCAGGCAGGACCGCACTCGGGTTTCAGAATAGACCATGGGGCTAAAGACATGGCTAGCACTGCCCCATTATTGGATACGTACAAACATGCGTACATCATGTGTATACATCTATACATGGCCCTTACTACCTTGATTTATGTATTCTATGTCTATGCCGTCTACAGTTTTTCCAAATCATTTTAGGGCATGAGTCTAAAAACGAAGCATATCCAATTCTCAGGTGGATCATACCATAAGAAACAGTGGTCATTGACCATTAATGGGCCATAAAAGTTTTGGATCAAGCTGATATTTGTATTTTCCTTTCGTACATGTTTTTGTGACCTTATCGACAGGTTGGATGGAAAATAAACATTACAGTGGGCCCTAGGAAGTTTTTAATGATAGGGCGTCCATCACCACTGTTTCCTATAGTATGGTCCACCTAAGATTTGGACCTTTTTCATTTTTGGTCTCATGGCTTAAAATGCTATGGAAAAATGGATGGATAGCGTGGACATAGAATAAATACACCAAGGTGGGCCCCACAGTAAGGGTTGCACAGTCATAGATGAGGCCCGGAAGCTCATTATTTTCCAATGAACCTTTTGACTTTCTAAGTGTTCATTAACTCATTGGATTATGCAAATCTTAATCGCAGTAGCTCTAGAATTTGTCACGTGGGGTCCATAATCTATTAATGGTTACCGAAGGTCCTCACATGGCCCACTTCCAAGACCCATGACTTCAGTGAGTGTCCCAGGAACATTCTATACATGGCGGCCTGTTGGAGATGTCTTCAATATGGGATTAGTGGGTTTTCGGTTGACTGACGGGCCTTGGCTCGGTTGCCCGAAAATAGCGCGGATGACACACTTACTCTCTGTATACATTAGGTCATGTTCGGTCACTCAAACACTCGAGTCCGCCAATCGATGGTTGGCGGGCTGTTTAGTGCGATTTGTTTCTAATTTTGATTTATTACTATATAATGGGGTGTAATTGTAGGATTAGGGTATCATAAATTGCTGAACTGTGTTTAAGGGTTGAGAGAAATCTAGGGGGAGAGAAAAAGCTTGGGTTTTCTCTTATGAGGCTTTGATTTGTTCTTCATCTCTTGTAACTTCGTTTTCATAGTGATTTGCTTTGTTCTGTAATTTTTTTCCGAAAAAGGTTTTTTCATATAAAATTCCTGTTGTTTCTTGTGTGTTGATTTGCTTGGTATGATTGTGATTACCTTCGTTTAATTCCACTCTGAGTTCTCGCTTATGCAGGTTCCTAACACAACCCACGCTTGTAAAATCAAGATAATTAATCAAGTGGGGCCCACAAATGATCCACTTATCATCCACACACATGGATAAGAATTAAAAATAAAAAAGAGTCAGAAAAGAAACGACCACAATCCATTTTGGACTTCCATTATGAGATGCTCCTTAAACCTATTACAATTATTAGGTGGGCCACACCATAAAAAACAATAGACATGGACCCAAGCTCAAAATTTGGATTTTGATTAGCTGGGCCCGGCTCAATGACATGAATACAACTAAACTCAATTAAATTTCTAATTAAAAGCGCCACAATCGCGTCGGATATTGCCCTGAGACCCGGTCTTAACTCCGACGCGGCCCAGCTTGGTGATTGCGGTGATGAACGCTTGCTGGAACGCCGCGGAGTTTTGGGCCCACACATTAACGGTGGGCCTGGACCTTGGGTCTGTGAATAGATCCTGGTCTGATGTAAATAGGCCCATTCCTTGCTGAAGGTTCTTATAGTACACGTTGTCGAACGTCCTGGGAGTGATGGGGTCCATGTTGATGGCTATTCTGGGGTCCACATTCTTGGGACACATAGCTTGCAATTGGGGTAAGTACGTCTTGTTGATGGTGGGGTCCACTGGATTTTTGGGGCTGAAATTGTATATGCGGTTTGAGAACTTGCCACAGTGAGAAAATCCCAGTGAATGTGCAGCTGCAAAACAAGTTTGGAGTAGTCGATCATTAGTGAAAATTAGTGAAGGGCAGCTCACATAGATGCAACTACATGTGCAAGTGTGGAATAAATTGGGAGATCCAGACCGTCCATTAGGTTGGTCCTGTCAGGTGGATGCCCCGAGTCAAATTTCGGGCTGATCCACTCATTAGGTGGACCACAAAGTGAGGAAACAGGTTGAGAGCCTGCCAAAGTTGGTGAAGTTTTTAGCCGCCCCACGTGTTTCTTCAACTGGGGTCCGCCAGATTAGTTAACTGTCCTATTTTTGGGCCACAGAATCTACATGGTGGGACCCACATGATTGATGGCTTATTGCATACATAAACACTTAGTGGCCTGTACATGGCCAGATGCAATATCCAAGCCATCCGGCTGATCTTTTGTATGTACCTTTCAAATACCATTTTTCAACTGATGGACGATGTAGGTTTACATATAAAATATGGTGGGCCCCACAGAGCCTGGCGTAAAACAGCCGTTGTAGACAATTCCAGTCCCTACCATTCAATGGTTAGGATTTAAAATAAAAAAAAAATGTTATTTTCAGGTATGTCTTGTCCATAATAAATCTCACAATTTGGACGGTCTAGATCCATTTACTCATAAGTCACATGTACGGTGGATGAGTCATGTACTCCAGCCCCGTTTTCAATCAAATGCATGTGCATGGCTAGTTAGAAAAAACACGTTTGGATTATGTTTATCTCACCTGAAAGAGCGATCATGTCCGTTTGAGAAAGTCCATTTGCAGCAAACATGGAATTTAGCTGATTGAGGTTGAAGGTTGGCTGAGGCAGCCTCCCATTTACACTTGCAGAAGTCGAGCTTAGACCATCCAATCTCCCCAATTCGACTGCGTAAGACGGCCCGCCGGTCTGATCACAATCGACGGTCACGCCATTAACACTCCCCACACAAGCTAAAAATCTAGAACAAGTAAGAAGAACAAGAGAAGAGAAGAAGAGTAATTAACCAGAGCGATAACGTCGCGGGTCGCCATGGCTAGTATATCGGCGCATGAGACCTTGTTCCGGCAACTTGGGTTCGCATCAATGGCCGTCTTTGCCTTGATCACGGTGTCGAATCCGTCCCCGGCCAATGACAGGTTGTCGGGGTGGTCTTTCTCAGCTGTGTTACTTGCTGTCGATGCGATGACGACGGATGCATCACATCCCTATTATCACATCATAACTCATTAGTCATTGGTTAAAATTAAGAGAAATAAAATCCTGCACTTGCCAAACCATACTATCAATGGTCTGTTTGGATTCACAATCAATTTTCCTTAAGGTTCGAATCCAATCCACAATAAAATTGAATTGCTTTCGTTCATCTTATAAAACGAAAATGACCAGATTGCAATCACCAGAGCATTGATTCGGATTACAATTTGGGCCCCAAATTGCATTTTGGTTACTTTCAAGTTAGACCAGAAACGAATACAAACACTCTTTCTTGTAAAATTCATGAAGAAAAATAATTACTATTTGATCATTTAGTCATCCCGTCAAAATAATCCAAAACCCAATTTTTGTTTTATTTACCTGCACGAAGAAATATAATTACAATATGGTCATTAAGTTATCCACTCAAAAAATCCAAAAACCAATTTTTATTTTATTAACTTGAACGAAGAAATATAATTACAATATGGTCATTTAGTTGTCCACTCATAATAATCCAAAACCCATGCTTTTCATTCTATTTACTTGCAAGAAGAAATATAATTACAATTTGGTCATTTAGTTGTCTACTCAAAAAAATCCAAAACCCAATTTTCATTTTATTTACAATATGGTCATTTAGTTGTCCACTAAAATAAAAAAAAATCTAAAACCCAATTTTCATTTTATTTACCTATATGAAGAAATATAATTATAATCTGTTCATTTAGTTGTCCATTCTAAAAAAAAAAAAACCCAAAACCCAATTTTCATTTTATCCATACCTGAACGAAGCAATCATGAAAAAAGAGACGGATGGTGGCAGGAGCGGTGACGAACGTCTGTTGGAATTTGGTCCTGACTACGCCTCTAACAATGTTTTCAACATTAGGGCAGATCTTGGCATAATAGTTCTGCCTGAGCTGCGCGGACCCCAGTTGGCCAAACACACATATACTTAAAAAAACTGCTAAAAGGATTATATTAAAATTACGAACCATCGCGAAATTCAAATAATGGAGAGAAAAAGAAAGAAAGAAATACAGGCAAAAGCCAGCAGCCTTATCTTAGACCTGGCTTTCCAAGTGAAAAGAAAGGGAATATATAAAGTAGAGAGTCTATGCCAGTTGGTCCCAAGTATGATTTACAGACAGCTGTCTAATGTATTTATTTATATCCTTGATTTGATTTTCATACTGGTGATCATATCATGGTGTGGCCCACCTTTTAGGTGGATAGTAAAACTTACTGATTGGGAAGGTTGGCAGGGAGAAATGGGTGCATGTGATCTAAATCAAAGGGATAGGTGTATGTCATCATGTCTGAAAATAGAATAGGTGGATGTGATTATGCCTATGAATTTTTGGAAATTTTCTGACTCGACTCAAAACTCGGCTGAGTGAACTTGACTCGGTCAGATTTTGAGCTGAGTTGTTGGGAAAATTGAAAGTCTAAGAAGACTAGCTGAGTTAACTCAATGACTGAGCAAATTTTTTATTTCATAGTAAGTAAAATATAAATTCAATCTTAATGGTCATCGAGTCAACTCAGAGAGTTGAGTCGAGTTTTCAAAGAATGGACAAGGACGGCAGGACTAGACCCGATTGGTACGAATTCGGTTGGGGACCATTTCCCATGAATCCATTAAAAAATGGGGACGCGTATTGTGTCCTACCCTTGCCAGCACAGAATCGGTCAGGGGCTCTGTGGGGCCCACCATGATGTATGTGTTTTATCCATGCCGTCCATTAATTTTAACAGATTTTTTTAAGGCATGGACCAAAAAGGAGGCAGATCCATGGATCAAGTGAGCCACACTACATGGTTCAGTGGTGATAATGATGCCACCGTTGAAACCTTTCTAAGGCCCACCTTCATGTTTATTTGCCATCCAACCAGCTCATAAAGTCAGATAGACCTCTATGAACGAAAAGCACAAAAATCAGCATGAACAAAAACATCTGTGGCCTCTGAGAAGTTTTCAACGGTAGGCATTCAATCTCCTCTTTTTCATGTGGTGTGGTCCACTTGAGCCTTTGATCTACTTCCTTTTTGAGCCCATGAGTTAAAATTGTCTGTTAAAATGAATGCACGGCCTGGATAAAACACATAAATCACGGTGGGTCCCACAGACCCCCCCCCCCCCCCCCGCCCAAATAATATCGTTCAGTGTGTTTTTTGTGATGTAGACCTTTGTTGCATCTCTTTTTAATAATCTATGCAGGAAAAGGTTGAGGGATGGTCCACCAGTCAGGGGACCCAACAAACCAATGCCATGTATCAACGAAACAGGGACCATACTCATAGAAATTAGAAACCTTAAAAAAAAACTTCGATACTCTCTCAGTTGGATAGTTCATACACATGCACTTAGATATTATACACGTACCGTACATTTAACTCAAAACAACCGTTCAAGAGTGGGCCACACCTTAGATGGGTCACACAACGGGCTGATCTCACAATTGGCCATCTGGTGAGCATCTAATGGATGGTTGAGGCAGCAGGATCAAAGAAATAAATTCCCGTTAATCAGAGGCTACAGCCATTCAATCAATCTGATTTTTGGGTCACGACCAAACTGCATTGGGTCCCATGAATTGAACGGTTTGATTCCATTTCCATAAATGCCACCTGTACAATTTGTGAGTGCATGCGTATGAACCATCACACCCTTTCAGAGAATATCAAAGAACATATATCCTCGGGCCGAGGATGAGACACAATTTCCTCATATTCTAAAGGTGTGATTGACGACTTCCGTCGTGTCTGCGTCTATTCGTACATGAATGCATGATCGAATGAGTGGACCACGTGGCAGCATCTAGAGTCAACAAGAGACAGCTTAGTTGCTCTTCCTACCGTAAGATCCACGCAAGGGCTGCTTACTGATCAAAGGTGGGCCCCAGTACAATATACATTTGACATAATTCACAACGGATTGCGTCCTCTGTGGGGTCCACCGTGATGTGTGTGTCTTATCCATGCCGTCTATCCATTTTTCCAGATCATTTTAGTGCATGAGCCAAAAAATGAGATAGATCCAAGGGTCAGGTGGACAACATCACAAGAAGAGGCGGTGATAATGAAGTCCACAGTTGAAACCTTCTTAGTCTCGTGATGTTTATTTTCCATCCAAACTGATAGTAAGGTTACGTAGACTTGGCTGAAGGGAAGCACAAAAAAAAAACAGCTTGATCCAAAATTTCTGTAGTTCTCATGAAGTTTTTAATGATGGCCGTTTAATCTACACTGTGTGGTTTACCTGAGCTTTGAATCTGCCTAATTTTTTTTTTTTTAATCGCTCGTACCTAAAATTATCTTGCAAAATGGATGGACGGTGAAATCCTTTGCGCTTGAAGACCCACATCCACCGTTCATACTGCAGGTATATATGCACGGGGTTTTAGATCTTAGATCGTCCAAATATTCAAGTGGGCCACACCACAGGAATGGTTGAAAACCTTTCAGATTGTTTTGGGGCCGAAAGTGTTTTGTATATACCATCCAATCCATTAAAAAATGTGACGCATGATGGAGGGACGGACAAAATACGGCAATTTCTTGAACTCAAGTTGGCCAGAGTGGCCCACTTGAGTCTAGGGGAAATGAGAGAATTTATACTCCACATCTGTGCAGGTAATATTATTTTTAATCCATTTGATTTGAACAGGTGATGACGTGGGTTGTCCACACAATCTCAATTGGCCTATCTCACAGTGAAAGATAAGGTATTTACTTATTTTTCAATTTTTTAAGAAATATGGGTTTTGACTTGACTTGCTTTTCTTAGAGTTCATTGATCTTACCAACTAACATCTCATTAATGCATTGTATGCTAGATTTTATCACGGTGGTCTCCATACATTGCATTGTAGACCGAGTGACTACAACCTCGTTTCAACACTGAGGTCTTGGCATAGATTCCCAAGTGAAGGTTGGCTAACATGCATTGAGGTGTGACTAACGGCGGGGGTGGGTGTACTAACAGTAGGGTGTGTGTACTAAGCCCTAAAAAAAATGTTAGGCTTGAGGTATGAAGTTGTTAAGTGTTATCAGCCTCTTTGGAGATCAATTAAAAAGGCAAAAAGCCCATGGCCCATCTTTAGCGGACAAAATTAGATTGTTGAAAGTATCCTATCCAAGTAAGGGTAATGTTACACACCATTTTAGCTTGGATTGGCATGCTTGTATGCTATGCTCACAAATGCGGAATTGAAATGGCCCATGCCATGCATCAAGTATGGAGATTAAATAAACTAAATAAAATGTGTACTTGATTGAAGGGCCATCTCAGATTTCTGATTGCCTAGATCTTTCGCACCTTACGCCCTTATAGAAGCATCGAGATGGAAAATCTGCTTCAACGCATGTAGGATTGGGGACCCAGCCCTGTTTATATAGTTGTGAGGGATGAAGAGTTTGAAACCATCGAAACTCCTCTCCCTTAGGCTCCACACAAATTTAGCATTCCTAGTCCTACTAAAACATTATGCGTGTAACACAACTGTAGCACACCACCCCTACACGACTTTAGATCAATCACAATTTTAGTGGGGTCTATCAGTATGCCCTATCATCTTATCCAAACCTTAGTGAGATTCATACCATTGATTAATTAGGCCCACCTTATACAATTCTTACATATGTAACTTAGACCTTTGACATCTTAGGGTTTGTTTAGGGAGTAACAAAAGTTCAAGCTTGGATAACTTTGTCGGTTTGACCAATGTTGTCTTAGTCAAGCCTATCTCTAGTGTAGCAAATGCAAACTTGTTTGTTATATGTTCAAAGTTATTTCCATCTTTTTTCTTTTTCTTTTTCCCTTTAAAACACTCATAGCTTTTTGGGGCACATTTGTCTATCAAAATGAAATTTACTCTGTTTGCACATTAGCCCATCGAGCTGAAATTTACAGGTACTCCCTTTGCACATTAGCCTATAAAAGTGAAATATACCATGTCTATCATATTTCTCCCTCAAACTACTAAAAAAAAACTAAATTAAAAACTCAATTAGGCTATGCAATAAGAAAAATTATGTAAATCACAAGTGAACCCTTAGCATTGAATGTTGTGGCAAATTGAAGGAGCGAAGGAGAGAGAAGGAGATAATATTGTCTAAGCTTGGTAGGAACCTACTCATAGGAAAAAGAATTGGGCTTACTCTCAAGAAGAATATAAGTTATTCCTTATTTTCTCAGTATCCTAGTTGTTGCTCGCTATTCTTCAGCAATGTGTGTGAGATGTGTGCGAGCGTGCCAGAACCAATTGTGCGGCTCGATTTCAACCTAACAATGATGACCCCGAGCGCCAGAATAGGCAGATATGCCATAATCAATTATATGTGGCCAGAATCTATGTAGATTGGCCGACTATTTAGCCACTCGCTTAGTTGTTTAAATAGAATCAAGCGATACTTAGAAGGTGGGGTTCGTCCTCCAAAGATGGGTTGCACTCTTGCTTTCCGTAAAATGACTTTTTTTTCAATATAAACTCAGATAACGTAAATCAAATAACAAAAAGGGAATACTTACAATCAGTCGCTTGAGACAAACTGTAGTTCACCTTTTGGCATTGAATACATTATCAAGTTAAGTTCCAGTATATGAGCGTAGACTTTTGTTACAATTACCAATACTACCACTGGATTCTAATTATGGATTTTCTGTTAGGGGATGTATTTCCAAATGAGAAAAAGACTAAATTAATGAGAGCTAAGATAGATTATGCTAAGAAGCGCAGATAACAAGATAAAATGAAACATGATAAATTGAGAAATTTGATTTGATTTGGTTGGTGCTGGACCCTAAGCTCGACCTTCATCCTTGCTATTTATAATCATTTATTACGTAACTACTTAATTCTCTCAATCGATTGATCTTCTGGTCTTACTTTTCATTACTTCCTTCCATTACTATTTTCTGTAACCGATTCGCTAACTTGTTCACGCCTGTTCATCTACTATGGTATCGTGGCATCATCTCAAAACGCCAGCTGGATCACCACGAAATTAGCTATAACTCTGATTACTTCCTTTGTGTCTCCACTTCGTAGGACTATGCAACCACACGTGTACTCATATGATTGGCTCTTTTACATCTACCAGAAATAGGGTATAACACTAGTTAGGATATCTCTCAACAAATTCCAATCTTCTTTCCTAACTACTCTTAGCCTATAGAAGGTAGTCTAAGCTCTAACTTTTTTTTGCTACTAAGAAGTCCTTAGGGCTTATTTGTTTTCTCGATTACTATAGTAATGTAAATGAAATATGCAATGATTAAAAAATATTTGTCTCTTAACAATAGCTACATTTAACCACCGATTCTCATATTTGGTTCATCGACGATAAAATGATAATAATGACATTTTTACATTAACTTTATGTTAAAAACATCTCCAAAATACACTTTTATTGTTGTTTGAATTTGAGATTTTCACTAATAATATCATGAAAAAGTATAATGACCACAAATTCATTTACTTGTATCCTACAAGCCTGTTTGTTTCATCAATTCCAATGGTAATGTAAATGAAATGGTCAATAATTACAAATTACTTCATCCATCTCATATAATATTTATAAGATTTTCGTATTTGGTTTATTGCCAGTAAAATTGTAACAACAATATTTTTACATTACTTTAATATCAAATCATCATTGCTATTGTTATCGATTTTTGGGCAACAAGTGAGGTAGGGACAAGAGTCCACCTAAGTAGAATACATAACCCATTTCTCTCGACGATGAATTGTTTGGATCTGGGAGAGCGATCTTGTACCACACAAAGAAAGGCTAAGAGGTAGCTGGGGACCGGCCGTTAGTCATCTGATGCCTAAGTCAGATAGGTCTAGGTGAGAGAGAGAATAACTTTAGGTAGAGTTTTTGCATACCTTTGAACGGAGGAAGGATCCTCCATTTATAGCTATCAAAGGAGTGATCGTGGCCCATTATCGGGGCCATGATCACGGGAGTGAGACCCAACAGTTGGCGTAATCCCTGGGAGTTGTGGGTCATGTTGGTAATGACCACAGACGTGTCCGTCTCCTTCAGTTGTGGCCCTAATTCTCCGTGTGTAGTTGGGGTGGTGTCAGCCCGGGTCGGGCTATTTGCTGATTATAGCCGAAGTCAGTGACGTGCAAGAGAAGACGCTTCTCGTCAGGTCGGCCAATGATAGTGCGACACATGGCATGGCAAGTCGATCGTCACATTGGTTCAATCTTCAAGACTAGAGCTGCACACGACCTGAGCTCAAGCCGAACTTTACAAAGCTTGAGCTTGGCTTAATTGGTGGACCACTGAGCTTGAGCTTGGCTTAGCTTGAGCATCGAGCTAAAAACAGCCGCTCGAGCTTGGCTTGCTGGTCGAGCCGATTGAGCTTTGTTTGAGCCAAGCCGATCGAGCTCATCGAGCCAAGCCGAGCTTTGTATTTTTTTTTATATGAGCCAAGCCACCGACCCAACCCTACTCGACCCACTAACTTAGCCCGACCCATTGACCCAACCCTACCCAGCTACCCAACCCAACCCAACCCAACCCACTCAACCCAATCCCTACCCAACCCAACGGCTACCCCAATTCGATGGCCTGACCCAAAAAACCCCAATGTCATTCTTTATTTCAAAAAAAAAAAAAAAAAAAAACCTAAATAAGAAAAAAAATTAAAAAGAAGCCTACCTGGTCGCTCGCTGTCTCGCTGGGGCGTTTGCTGCTAGGTCGAGAATCCAGACTCTACGGTGCGGCCGTGCGAGACGTGAGTCTCGTGACTCGGGCGTTCGTTGCCCGCTGGAGGGTGGAGGAAGAAGCCGGAGAGAGAGAGAGGACTGGACTCCGGAGGGGCAATCGGGTAAGGGGTGCGGTGGGCTAGGGGGGACTAGGGTTTTTTGTCTTTTTGAGAGAGAGGGAAATGAAAAGTGGGGTCGGGACCGTCGGGTAGGGTTTTGAGTTTATATATATATATATATATATATATATATATATATATATATATATATATATATATATATATATATATATATATATTAAACGAGCTCAAGCCGATTGAGCTTTTTTCGAGCTACAAGCTTCGAGCCAAGCTCTCTCGTGCTCGAGCTTGGCTCGTTTTCAAACAAGCTTCCTAAATCGAGCTTGAGCTTGGTCAAACTAGCCTACGAGTCAAGCCAAGTCGAGCTTAAACGAGCCAAGCCGAGCGAGCTTTTCGAGCTAGCTCAGCTCGTGTGCAGCTCTATTCAAGACCACCATTTGCTGACATGTGGCGCGAGTTTGGACCTAGAGCTGTCATAAATCGACTATAAAAATCGGGCTTAGCGTTTTTGAGAGGATTTCTCCCTTCTTCCTACTCGTTCTCCTGTCTTCCCTGATTTACCTTAGCCATTGCCGCTGTATTTGGTCCGTTCATCAAGCTTCCAATCTCCCTTCATCAATCATGTTTCGAAGCATAATCTAGTACGTTCATCTTTCCTTGAGGCCTACTTGTGATTGGATCGCTACTATCTCAATTTTCCTTTGTCTTTAACCGGATGTCGGGGTTGGAAGAATCGAGCGATACGTCCTGATGGTGTCCATCCGGCATGATGTAATCGGAGAATCCCTTTAGAGGGAAGTCCAGTCCGTATAGCGGAGTCCTCGAGCGGTACTTTGGATGAGGAAAACCCTTCATCCTTTGCGTCAGATGAGATCCCTTTTGTGTCCACATCGGAGTGCCAGTGTAGAAATTCGGCCTCCACTTCTGGTGCTGCGGGAGTCTCGGACTTTGCAGTTGATTCTATTTGGTCTAAGGCGACCAAGTTCAACCTGAGCAGGCTCAGAGTGGAATACTGTATCTCGGGCCCTATTAGGCTTCACCTCCTGGGCTTAAACGTGTTCCCAACCTGACCTCATGGGGAAGAGGTTTCCATATACTCCGCATTCTTCGAGTGCGGATTTCGTCTTTTGCTTCACCCCGCAGTGTGCGGGAGTATTTGTCTGTAGTCAACCTGGCCCCAAGGTCAGCTCACACCTAACGCCTGGATGACGCTTTTCAGTTGCATCGTCCTTTGGCGGACAAACTAATGAGGCTGACCCTAGGTTCTCAGAGTTGATGCACTTATATTAGTTGAAGAATCATTCCAGCTCTAAGGGCTGGTACTATATGTGACGTCCCGGATTTTCGCTAACTTGGGAATTGGAAGTCCTTGGGCGTTACCTTCGGTTTGTCGGTCATAGTGCGTACCCGCACGTGTGTTCACATGTATTGGGGACCAAAATGAATGTTTTTACCAAAGAAATGATGGAATTAGTTTAGGAGTTGGAAGATCACATGGTTCGGAAGAGTTTTCCAACGATCGGGTTGACTCAGGTATGTCGCTGTCTGTAGAGACTAAGTAAAGAACCCTGAATTATCAATCTACTCGTAAATCGACCCAACTATCATGAATATTTTACCGAATCTTGGTATTTTAGCCTAATGTTAGTATTTCAGAATTTTTGAATGGATTAGATTTGGCAAAAACCATCTCTTTCAAAAGGCGCTACTTTTTGAAAATGTCAAAAAGTTGCGATTTGTACTTGGAGTGAAAAATTAAAATCTTTATTATTGAAAATTTGATTTTCTAGTATTTTTTATTGAATCCAAATGGGGGGTACTTCCTTATTTATATAAAATAACTTAAAGTAAATGTCATCAAAATAAACATGACATTTACTTAAATGTTATTATATGTAAATAAGCAGACACTGTCCAGGGAGTCAGTAGAACTGTGACCTTGCAGAAAACTGGGCAAGCAGAAGAATTTCTGAACAGCAGACTTTGGTGGACCGAAGAAGCCTTCGGCGCATCGAAGGAGGCCTTCGGTTTGAGCCGACCAGCTATCCGAGGAAGATCTTAGGCGCACCGAAGGTTTGTCCAGCGAGCTTCGGCCCGAGCCGAAGGAGCTTCGGTCCGAGTCGAAGTACTCTGTCCAACACGTAATTTTTCGAAGTTTTTGGGCTTCGGCGCACCGAACCCGTTGGGTATTTTTTTAAAAACGGGATTATAAATCCCATTCTCTCTCTCTTTCTCATTTCTTTTTCTCTTTCTCTCATTTCTCTCCTTCATCTTCTTCTCCCCTCAGCTCCTAAGCTCTCTTAGCTTCTCTCTTCTCTTCTCAAACCACATTCCTTCCTCAAATCCTCCACCATGCTCATGGGAATCTTGGATTTTCGAGCTCTCTCCGGCTTCCATTTCCGTTTCCGCTTCTCCCGGCCAAGATCCGACAAGCTAGGGTTGGAATTCTCCTCCCCATGGTAGGTAAGGTGTACTTCTGCCTCCTATTTTTCTCTTAAGTCCATTTTCTTCATTTTTGGACCATTAGGGTTAGAAACCCCTATTTATTTCTGACGAAACCCTAACCGTAGGGTTCCTCTTGCTAGGGTTTGGGATCCTGGCCATCGATTGGGCGTGGCCCATGCTTTGTAGAAGCCCTATCCGAGCTCGACTCCGTTAGGATTCTGACGGTCCGCCGAATTTGGGCCCCAATTTGTTGAATCGATTTGGGGTTTTCCCAAATCCGAGATACCAAAACCCTAAACCCTAATTAAACATTTAATTAAATTAAACCCTAATTGATTAACACTAGGTTTGCGATTCATTGTAGGTAATTGAAGTATTTTCCAATTTTCGACGTTCGGGCCTCATCTGAATCGCCGAATTTCAACCCTAAGGTGAAGATCTATCCTCAAGCTTTTTTCAGTAAATTTTAGTTAGTAGTTGTTGTTTGGTTGTAACATGTTCGATGAAATGCCTCTGTTGTCGTTTGGTTGATAACATGCTCGATAAAATGCCTGAATGATATAAATTTACAAAATTGTAATGTATCTTTGCTTATGGATGTATGTGACGCCCTGTGTTATCCGGGATGTGTCATCCGGGTCCGTTGGATCGGTCGGGCCAAGTGCTCGTGTAAGTTTATGATTAAGTATTTAATAATCTAAGTTGTCATAATAAGTTAAGTGCTTCTTTGGGTTAAGCTCTGACAACCGTTTGATTTACTGCCTACCACTGGGTTGGCCGTCACGGACTTATTCGATTGAATATGCGGGACATGGTCGACCGATAGTGGCCATTGTTGGTTTGTCGTCGTCCTCTTGGGTCCACCAAATAAGCCCCGTTCAGAGTTAATCATTATTATGTTTGACTGTTGAATCACATCCTATGGAATCTAGAACATCATCGTTCCCACTGTGAATAGTCCACTTAAAACCATACTGCGACTCGATCCACCAAGTCTCATGAGCCAGGCATGGTGGTATGGGACACCGTGTCTGAGCTGTCGGCCTACGCTGGGGTGGTGCCTCCACGTAGTAACCAGTGAGCATTGATAGGGGTGACCGATTATTGTTCGAATGGCCCTTGTGACAAATGTGACCCTGGCCAATGTATGCGTGCCTGTGCACCGTTCGAACGACCCGGGCATGCATTTGGTAAATTCCGAGTGAAACGCCCGCACTTCTGAATAAATTAACTGTAATTGATGTTGGGGTGATGAGCCTTTCCGCTTAGTTTGGGCGTGGCTGACGAGTTACGGCTAGACTATGCTTTCATGGGTGTATAACCCAAACCATGGATCGAGGGGTTACTGGCGATGATTGACGACGCATCGCAGGAAGCCAGATAGTCCCGGTTAGACTTTATGATACGATGTGGTATTCTGGCTTCACCAATTTGTTGAATGAATTGGACTAATAAATACTTTAATTAATCATGCATACAGCATACATGACATTGCATTTGAGGGGGGCTCGTGTAGCCTGGTTGCTTGATGTGGCTTTAGCGCTACCTTGAGCTCCCCATGTCATTTCTCTGTGTCATCCGAGCTGTGTACTCAGTCACGACTTACAACCTGCTAAACAGGTGGACTGTGGATTCTAATACCAGTTGGTTGGGCCAGGGCTTGCCCGGGACATGCATTGTGTGCGAAATCATGACATCCATGCATTTATTCAACTAGCCTAGGATGATGTATGATTTGTATATGGACATTACCTCAACTTGTTTGATTTGACAACATGCTTAAGAATAATACACTTATATGAACCTGTTTATAATTTAAATATCCCGAGTCTAGCCTTAGGGTTATTTCTTCACTATGTTGACGTTTTGACGCCTTCTATTTGACATATGCAGATGTCTCAAGAATGGGACCAGATGGTGGTGCGCACGGGCGCCTTGTAGTCTTTTAGCTTTGTCCCTATTGGTAGTTGTATTTTCCCTTCTTTTACTTTTATTGCGATTCGTATAATTCTCATATGGGCTTACACTGCGATTGAATTGTACATCTAGGGTGTTAGCCCTATATTTTTAGATTTAGTTACTTCCGTTTTGCTTATGATCCGCTAATTGAGATGCGTTACTCTGATTATTTGTGAATAGAATGAATATAAATCTGATTGAGGATACACGTAGGTGCATTTTTCACGTGTGGCATTCCTAAAATAGCATTTTATTAAGTTAACTACTCGGGAACTCGGGATCAGAGTCTCCGAGTACTCGGGTGCCGAAATTTCTGATTGTTACACTATATGTCGCCGAGGTCGAGGAAGGGATACACTTTTGATCAGCGATCTTCCTTCCTTTGTTCATGGCAGGAAGGATAAATAACTTTTTGTGTCTAAGTACTGGTTAAGGGTTCATAATTAATTCTCCTTACTAGGTTGGAGGGTGGCACCAATGCCTAATTTGTCCATGGTACAATCATAATGATGAGACATTACTTTACATCATGGAAATAATGGGTGACACCATCGGTCCAGAGTAAATGGGGATGACACCACTTCAGTTCAGCAATTTAACTATCATTTGAATTTGTAAATCAACTCAGCAATTCAGCAATTTGATAATCATTTGAAGTTAATCATTTGAAGTCATAGTCTTTAGAGTCCCCTTTCTACCTTCTATCTTGATAACTAGGCATTTCTAACCATTTAATCATTGGAGTCTCTTTTTTCATTGGACATTCATTTGGTTCACCCAATCACTGGCCTTTTTCTTACCATGGACCACTCATAGTGGGACCAACCAAATGAATGCTTCTGATCTCCATGTACATTACAAGTTGGATACTGATGGCTTTTACACCGTTTTCCCTCCAACCTGGATACGTGATGAAAAGAAAATAATATTAATTAATGAATTATTAAGATATCTACCAAACCCAAACCTGCCAAACAAGCAATTGTAAACTTTGAAAATCGAGGCATTTTGCGTCTGTCATTTTGGACTTGTCACTATGGGCACGTGATCATCTATGGATATGATTCTGACATTATTAAAAAATAAAAAATAACAATAATAATTAAACACATCCCCTCAATTTTACTGTAAAAAACTCCCTCTCTTTTTGCTTATTACACATACCCCCCCTGTTCCATAGGTTCATTGCATCTCCCCCTACAAGGAAACAACACCATTGTCTCAAGTGACCATTTTAGCCCTATCCTATTAGCAACTAATTGTAGGTTTATGGGCCCACCGTGGTGCATGCATGCCATCCAACCCGTTCAACATGGTCACTCCAACATAAAAAATGGAAACCTTAAAATCAAGCTGATCATCCAAGCAACAGGTGGCCCACCATGTGAATTTAGTGGTCTTTGGGTGGTTTTCCATTGTTTTATATGGTGTGGCCCACCTAGTGATTGGAATAACATGTTTTTTTGGGAATCCATTTTTTATGCTGGAGCAATCTTTCTAAACCATTTGGATTCCAATTATACATAACAGTGGGCCCACATGTACACAAAATGAACTCTTCAAATAAGGGTATTTTTGTCATTTGATATGCATGGATCTCTACCACAAATGACGTGGACAATTTACATTTGCAGTTGGATCTTGGGAAGGATTTTTAAAATAATGTCAAGGGTATTTATGTAATTTCCAGCATGTGATAACCTCTAGATTCTAATTAGAAAAAAGCCCCTCGATGACAGGACGATCTTAGCCGTCTCAGATATGAACTGCTCTTCACGGAACGTGAATTGCTGTTGGTATTTGACTTGATGTCGTCATTGGGTATGTTTTTAAATTTCCATTTGCACGCCCACAGTTAAAAGGTCAGGACGACGTGCCTTTTAATTTGTGGCCCACAAACAACTGCACCTACTGCATGGACGTTCCTATCTCCTCCACGTATGCCATGTGTTTCACAATCATACACAGTTAATTAACGTGTTTTGTCGTGCAAGCTTTACCTGCCTCATCGGGACCACCATTACTTTTTGTCCTGGCCATGTTCAGAGGAGCTATGCGTTCTGTTGCTTTTCAACCTGGACATGGGACCCGTGTGTTATGAATGGCTTGAGTTGGGTTGAACACGTGAGATTAGTTTTAATTATGAGGAGAGTTGTATTTAATTTGAATCGATTGAACACTTGTGACCTTAATGGTTAAAGTAGGTGGATTAGGATCAAACTTATGAAAGCTGATCTACTTATTCAATCACCGATTGTTACAATGATGAAAAGAGGGTTAGCCCTTCCAAATGAGATCTTTTTACCTTTGAACCAATGACTCTTTTTTTTAAATGGTTATAGTATATAAAGTTTTTCAGTAAAATAATAAATATTAGACATAATTAAAAATAAGGGTGGATAGTCAATTTTATTCGTTCGAATGTAAAAGTAATGCAATTAGTAGAAATAAGAAATAAAACAAAGTAGAAAAAAAAAATACCATGATAATTTATGTTGGCAAAATGGCTATGAAACTACCAAATGGTTGTGAGACAGTCATGGTGTGAAATTAGGAAGATTTGATTGATGATGGATTAAGTAAGAACATAATAATTAAGGGACACAACAATGGTGGTCGTAGACATTTGATCTACTCATGATGTGTACTACAATGATGTGCTAAACATAAGCAAATATAAACTAAGCTAATGGCTCTGAAACTTGTTGCAGCATACATGGCTGGACAAAAGTACAGTGACTAAGATTAAAAGGCTAAATTAAATGAATAAGCGGAGTTGCTCGTAGAGAGATTGATTGTTTGTGACGAGGGTCTCAAGGTCATCTTCAAGTGCTACTTTTATATACTTCTTATAGCTAATGTCCACATTGTGGTTTCCAAGTGAATATTCAATTAAATAATGGCCATACCCCAATGAGACTTGAAATCCTTGATATATAATGCTATCGTGTATAATCTACTTCTATTATTTACTCATATATAATTTCTTATCACCGTTAAGAAAATGTGGAATTTCCTTCAAAAAAAATCTCTTTCTTTCGTTTCCGATCTGGGATGAATATGCTGTGTGAAGGTTGGATTATCAAGAATATGGTAGCGGTGGGTCTTTGAAAACTTTTCTACCATACAAGGAGTCACACATGTCATGTCACTCATACAACGGTCATGCATGCATATGGCTCTGAGTGGATCCCCTTTTGATAGGCTGCATCGGTCACATCCCTGTGAATGATGTCCGCCTTTTTTCTAAAGTAGCATGCATGCATATAGCTCTGAGTGGATCTCCTTTTGATAGGCTATGTGTTGCTAGGAAATAAGCTACTGTTTCTTTTGACACAAGTACGATTTCTTGGGGTCATTTGTACAAGTGTACCAACATGCCTGGACTCTTTCTTAGATGACATAGAGTACTGCACCATGCCAGATTTAAAAGCATTGTATCAAAATTCAAAGTTAGAGCATCCAAACGTAATTTAATAGTATACATTTTGGCTTTAGCCATTGAATGTTCTAGAAAAAAAAAAAGAAAAAAATGGTATCCCTACTAATTGCTTTGGATGATTTTTTCATTTGATAACATTGGTTAAGAGGATAAATTTGTCATAAAAATGTAGTTAGTTGGTGAGGATTGATTGAATTTTTATTGCACAAGGGCATTATTGTTATTATTTTTTTTTTTTGTTAGTCATGCAACACACTCTGTAGCTATGCAACACACCCACACAGTTAGTCACACGATGCACCCACCCACTAGTGGGATTTAGTGTCTCCTTAGTATTTCGAACCTAAGACCTACAGTTGAAGCGCATAGGCACCTTACAGCTGGGCTAGCAGACAAGACAACTGAACAAGGGTATTGCAGTTGCTTCCTTTAATGTGTGTAGTTTGTATTGACCTCTCTTATGTAACCAACTTGAGATGTATAATCTAACATGGTGACTATGACACATCCACTTGTACATCTGATGTAAGTTTCTATTAGGATGATAGATAAAAAAAAAAAAAATTAAGTAAACCAAGGTTTCAAGTGAGCTACAACAAGAGAAATATTGTTATGCCCTAAGTGTCTAACTTTTAGCACTAGACCGGAGTTTGGGCTTTTTGTTTTTTTTTTTTTTTTTTCGTTTTCCTATTTCTTGAATCCTTTCTTAGCCTTTAGTATTTTTTGGGCCCAATGCCATTTAGGAAGAAATAAGATTCTTTTCTTTAAAACACAATTTTCTTCTTTCTCTTCCATGTGTAGTACATAACTGGATATGCCTTCCTGACGCAGGAGACTTCGTTGTTTGTTCCGATGTGAACAAAAAATAATAATAATAAATAAATAAATAAACAAATGTGTCACGTATATAGATACTCACCTTTAATCTCCGCCGCATCCCGACCACGTGATGATCCAGATGGTTCATCTAGAACCTCCTGATGCATATAGGCAGCATGGGTATGTGACTGATCAGAGATCCTCTACGTCCATTCAAAGCTGAGCTGGCAACTGTTTTCGAGCTCAACTTGGTACGGACGATCATATCTAGATTTTCAATCTAGTCCATCTAAGGTATAGCACCTAACAATGAATGGTCTAGATCATCACCTGGTGGGTGTAGAAGGATTAGAGATGCTTGGATGCACCCATAGGCCTTAGCAATATTGATGGAGCATAGCATGAAAATCACACTGATGAAATGATCTTAGCCGTCCAATAATGGCTACAGGATGGATCTGACGCCTTGATTTGACGGTCCTGAGCACTGTAACTACATATGTGATCCGGACGCCTATGATCTAGGCCGTTCATTAGCAGGGTCCAACATCGACATGGACAGAAGAAAGACCAATAAATCATATTTTGTAAACGGTTGCCAGCTCACGTAGCTGGCAACTGCATGTGATGATCCAGATGTAGATTGTCGCCCGGTATGTGTTCCCATGTGTTCTTTGGGCGCGGATTAGGTGAGTCCTTGAAAGTGGGGCCCATCTTGACGTATGTATTGTATATCTATACCGTCCGTCCGTTTTTCCAGCTCATTTTAGGGCCGAATCTTAGGTGGACCACACACAGGAGGAAACAGTGGTGTCTGACCATAGGTTTTAGATGAAGCTGATTCATCTCCGTTTGTTTCACCTAAAGTTGGATGGTTAATAAACATTGTGATGGGGTTTTGAAATTTTTTTGTGGTGGCCGTTCAATCAATACTATTTCCCATGGTGTGGTTTACTTACGATTTGGATCTGCTTCATTTTTGGGATCATGATCTAAAATGAGCTAGAAAAACAGCTGGATGGTGTGGATGTAGAACAGATACATCAAGGTGGATCCCACAGTTACAGGACTCACCCCTAAGCTGTCACCCCGGACTCGCTCGGGAGCGCATTAGGTGCGGCCGGGACTCACCCAAAGACGGTGCAGCCCTTACCATGGGGCCTACCTTGATGTATATGTTCTATATCCACACCGTCCATCTGTTTTTCCAACTCATTTTAAGGCATGAGACAAAAAACAATGTTGATCCAAATCTCAAGTGAACCATACTGTATGAAACAGTGGTAATTGAACATCATACCATTAAAAACTACTTGAGCTCCTCATAATGTTTCCAAAATGCTTATTTTCCATCCAAACCCTGTTGATAATAAGGTTAAAAAAACCCAACGAAGGAAAAATAAATAAATAAAATAAAATAAATATCAACAACAACAAATATCATCTTAATTCAAAACTTTTGTGGCCCATTAATAGTCAATCACCACTGTTTCCTATGGTATGGTCCACCTGCCAATTCAATATGCATCACTTGGGCTCATGCCAGAAAAACTGATGGACGGCTTGGATATAGAATACGTACAAAAAGGTGGGCCCCCTGACCTGCCAGTGTAATATCAGAAACCACCTACAACCGAGCGCGGCTTGGGTGGATCCAAGGTGGGTGGGATCCCTGACTTTGGGGCACCTTGATGTATGTTACTTATATCCATGCCGTCCATCCGTTTTAAAAACTTATTTTAGGACATGATCCTAAAAATGAAGCAGATCCAAATCTCAGGTGGACCGTAATACAGGAAACGGTGGTAACCGACCATTAAAAACTTCTCGTGGGCCACAAAAGTTTTCGATCAAGCTGACATTTGTATTCTCTCTTCATCCAGGTCTTTGTGACCTTTTCAACAGGTTGGATGACAAACAAACATTGCGATGGTTTTCAATGGTGGGGATTCAATAAAGACTGTTTCCGTGGTATGGTGCACCTTAGATTTGGATCTCGTTCATTTTTTTGGATCATACATTGAAATGAGCTTTCAAAATAGATGGACGGTGTAGATGTAAGGAACATACATCAAAGTGGGCCCCATACTTCAGTGGATCCAGGGATCCTCCCAAACGGTGTATGCTGGCAACACCTAAAAAGTGAGGCAGCCACGTGGAGTGCAGATGGTCCACTCATCACACAGATCTAAGCCGTTAGTAGGTCGTACTACAAACCGTTCATCATTCTCCACGTGTGCAGCTACAAAACCCAAGATCGAGAGAAGGAATGGTTCAAATAAGAATCCCACATCGCTTATGTGAAGAAAATGCAGTCCTCTTTATAGGGTCCTTTGAACTGCAGCTTTAAAGGGGTGAAGGGCGGGAACATGGACAGCATCTGATTTAACAGACTCCTAGCTGGAGTTAAACCCTAAACCCTACTTCCTTAAATGGAGGGTCCTGATTTCACTAGAGGGTGGTTTGTCCAGTGTTTTCCCCCTCCAAAAAACGAAAACGCTGATGCCCTGCTTCCATGATTCCCACGTGGGGCCCACCAGAAGGCTTGCAGGTAGTGAGCTGCGATGTCTTTCATGGCGTTTAGCGGCGAGCTTTAATCCTCGCCTTCTATAGTAACCCCTATTTTTTGAATTTTTTTTTGTATGATCACAACCGTCAGTTGCAATTTTCGACCGTTTAAATGCTTTCCCATGCGTGCTGATTAAGGCTGTCCCATATGTAATGCAAGATTGTATGATCTCAACCGTCAGTTGCAATTTTCGACCGTTTAAATGCTTTCCCATGCGTGCAGATGAAGGCTGTCCGTAGGAGTATCAATTGATGTACGATGTTGGACCATTTAACTGATTTTTGCACGCTGGGCTGACTGCCTGCTACATGGTTCGGATGATCAGAACCGTCGTTATAATTTTGGACCGTCAAAATGCTCTCTCCAATTATAGAGGGATAATCAGGGTCCACGTGTGATGCATCGTAGGATGATGAGAGCTGTCCCTAGGAACATCAGTTGCTGATCTATACTGGACCGTCTAATTCGACTTTGCGTGCCGGGCTGACTGCCTGCTGTATGGTCGGATTAACAGAACCGTCCATGGGAACATCAGTTGCTGCACCATATTGATGTTGAGAATTTTCATGTGGTTAATATAAATCATTTTAAAAAACATTTAAAATTCAAATTTTGAAAATTTTTGTTTACCCCAAAGTAATTTTTAAAAAGGGTAAAAAAAGTGGATTTTGTTTAATCTCATATCACTTATAGTTTGCATTTTTTTTTTTAGAGTTTATAAACTTTCCTGTGGTGAGTTTACTTACTTTGAGAAAAGAGAGAGGGCTTGGGTTGCATGCCTTGAGTAGTTGCTCCCTCTCGAAATAGTCAAATTTGTCTTAAAACAGTAATCTATTGGCTTGAAACATTTGGATTAATGAGCCATTGTTCATAAGTGTTTTTACAATGTTCTAATCTTTAATGGCCTCAAGTGCAACGGACCACTCACTCCATCCATATAAACTAAATCCCTCCAAGTCCAGAGCATTAGAAATTTAATCGATCTCCTCTATAAGAGCAATCCTTCTCATTTTCTTTTAAACAAGTTAGTAAGAGTACTCAAATTCACTGAGTTCTAAGTTCGATTACTCAATTAATCTGCCAAAGATGGTGACTTGCGTTAGCTGAGTTCCTAAGGTAGTCCATTCATATCTTGAAAGTAATTCGCTAACAACTTGTTAGTGATCTCTAATATGAGAGGAGAGGAGGCAAATTACGCTTTAAGGACAAAGTATCTAATACGTGCTTCAACCTGTTTCTGATAATATTTTTATTTTAATTTTTCAGTATCCAAAATTTATTTTCGAAATTATTCCCAACAATTGAATCATCCAATTATTTTTGCACGTGGCGTTGTAGAATATGCCAACATATGCATTCTTTACATGGTTGGACCATAAGAAGCTCGAACCAAAACAGAAGAAGTACTCTGTCATATCTAGGCAGGAGAAATTGTTGTTCAGTGTGTGGACCATAAATCAATTGTAACTTTTAATGAAGGCATTATCACGAAATGCATGTGCTATCCATCTTCACATAACAATGCTTCTGAGGTCAATAACTCGCTCTAAGGTTGAATTCATCTGAGAAAACGAACACTTCAGTTCAACAGAGTTTGTGGATTTTTGTCTTTTTAAAAAATTGATTGTAATTATTAGGCCAAAAATATTTTCATAAGATTTATTTAGACTTTTTATTTTTGAAAAATTATGCTTTAAAAGAGTTTTGCTATAATTAATTAGAAATTAGGCTTTAAAAGAGTTATAATATTTTAGGTAATTTTAAATTAAGATTTAGTTTTTCTTTATTAATGCTATAACACTGAGAAATGATACACACAATATTAAATTAAATATTCAAATTTCCTTTCTTATTTTCTTATTTTCCCAAGAACTTTCGTGAATTCAAGGTTTTAATCATTTTGGGAAGACAGTGACATCTCTCATTGTTTCATGCTCTTCTCTACGTTAATGTTGTATGTTTAGATGATCACAACTGTCTTTAAAAACATCAATGTTGTTCCAATTTTGGACCACTAAAGAACATAATCACAACTGTCTTTAAAAACATCAATGTTGTTCCAATTTTGGACCACTAAAGAACATTGCAACATGGACTAGAACTGCATGGATCTGGTGATCATAATGGCACGGGTGATCATAATTGCACAACCATGTTACTAGGAAACGAACTGTCTGAAATGTGGGGCCCATCGCGTGGATGGAGCATGGACTAAAAATTGCATTGATCTAGGGATCACAATGCTCCATTGGGACCGACAAATGGCTTGTTAATGGAATTGGGCAAATGACCATTTTTAGTCATCATCCTCTGTTCACTGGCTATGATTGTTCATTGGGATTGTCTAATCAGTGCTTTTCTTTAGTTTTTGTTGTATCCACATTAATCAAATGTTGTGGTTCAATAGACACGAAACCACATGTGTTAAAGAACAACTCATATTCAGTTAAGCGTGTGCAATTATGATAGTATCGAGTGTGCCGAAGTCTTAGTAACACAATAATGGATGAATAACATTAAAAATAAAGGTTAGATCAGCGATTTTATTGATTTGGAACTAAGATCAGTATAATTCAGTGATAATAATCCAAAATAAGTGAAGAAAATAAAAGATAATCACCTACGACCGTCTATGTGCACAAAAAATCAAGGTGAATGGCTAGTAGGATGTGACTAGTGTGATCTTCCAAGTATGGACTCAATTGATCGAAGATCCGATGACAAAGGTTATGGATATTTAATCTACTCCTAGGTGTACTAAACCGACGATGCCAGGCAATAACAATTTAAGCTATATCAAACACCAAACTTGTTGCGGTAAAGGTTCAATAGAATTGGAGGACCTAAGGCTAAAATTAGGATAGACAACTGTAGACACCCCACCTAAATCATGAAAGCACTACTCTTGTACCAGCTGGCTGACCCTTGATAAAACCACACTCAGTATCTTTATTCACCGTCGAACAACCGAGCAAATTAAGAAGTAGAACTCCTGGCTCATCCCCAACAATGTTACAGGACCCGATCTAATGATTTTGGACCCCCTGTCCCGCATTAGGAGCGCTTAGGCAACCCTCACCAAAATCTTCTATCCTGACATGTTTCGATAAAACTGTAATTATTTGGCAAAGGGAACCTGGAAAGCCGAGAGAGAGAGAGAGATCTCAGAGTTAAGCCTCCACCTAAAGTTAATGAATGGCTTAAATCACTCGATCTGTGACTCTATGATTCAAAATCAGTCACAAAAAGGCCAAAAGGGAAAGAAGGAGGACGCTACCACTAGATGAAAATTGGAGAAATGGAAATCGTTGGCTAGTCACGAGCCAATGGCCACCCACATCCCATGCCGACAAAGGATTCGAATACCTTCTGACAAATCTTACATGACATATTTTTACCAAGTGTCCACCATCAGCTCACCATGAGCTGACGGTTTCTATCTATAAATTTGACCCCCGACCCTTGGTTTAAAGGAGGTGGAGAATCCAAAGAAGCTAGAATTATGTTAAATTGGGCATTAAGAAGGGAAACTCTACCATTTAGAAAGTCTAAACACTGCCACGCATAAATAAATCTCGCTCAACACAGCTAAAATTATCAAAGAAAGCCAACTAGTCCAAGAGTATGGTCAAATTTAGAGACATCCGGTTATCCCTTCTGACTAGAAAAAGGTGTTTAACTTTCCTCTTTCTTTCTCACATCTTATACAAGCTCAGAACACGGTCTATTCCACACATTCCATCATAACAACTACTATCATATGTCTTTTACTGTATTTATTTATGTTCATTTACTTTATTTATTCCACTCGCTTGCCTGGGATCACTTGACTCTACATAGCAAGGTTATGAAATATTTTATCATTTTCGCCTGCTTGGCCTTCTCGTAGAGTTATGTGAAGCATGACCAAATGAATAGTATACTTGCAGATATAAAATTCCATAAGAATTCATTCGCTCCTTAAAGCAGAGACCGCATTAGCGTAGGTAGGAGAGGGTGCCTAATCCCTTCTTCTCTTGTAACTAAGATCCTTACTCAGATCTCTATGGTCACAGGCTAACTACAAGAATCATTTGGGTTAAAAAATTTCATGGTTCCTCGACAGCAAGGCAAGTCCACGGACTATAGCCGACTGTGGACATATACCAGCCTGATCGGCTAATATTGACTCCAAATATTCAAACGCACCAACTTGGCCGCCTTGGAAATGTATTACACAACCAAGAAAACGGAATCAAGCCAAACTAGTCTTATACACCTTGCACCACTTTGTACCAAATCGGCTGGCGGTTGTGCGAATCTCCATTATCTCTTCCATCGCGATGGACCACGTCAAAGGACGAAGGGAGTAGGACTTACATGGGTGGCGTTCACAACAACATTGCACTGTGAGAGAGATTCTGTGTGTTGGCTCTGTTGGTGCCCCAAACTCCTCATCGAGTGTTGTTTATATAGACCAGAAAGAGAGATACCACATTGAGGTTACTTTGTTGGTCAATGTTTTATCCTCGAAGGTTACGGGATCGTATCTTGTTCATACTCGAATTTCTCATCTCATGCCTCAATTTCCTTTTAATTTATGAAGAATTCATTTGTAGTCTTCACAAAAGCATAATCTTCTCTGGAAAAATTTTCTTTTTGATATGATTGTGTGATCAGATTAGTCTTGCCATGCATATCTTGTGTCACTAGATTCCATTTATCTACGAGGGTGTATAAACTTGCTGAGCACAAAAGGAAGGAGTCGGAAGATATCCTCGAGGCACAAGTGAGATCCCCTCCTTCATTCATATATAGTATTGACACATGGTGGCATTCCATTAGTCCACGTGGATTGCGCCATGCAAGGGTAAACACAGATCATCATATGTGTTGGCTTTTTTTTTTATCATTATCAATGACCAAGAAAATTTTCTACAAATTTGGCAATTAGCATCCTACGACTGATGTCATTTTTGCTAGATATCCCATGAGAGATGGGAAATCCATTGAATGGTATGATTTTTGAGTCCATACAATAACGCTGGTAATGGTGCATGTTACACACCTGGCCATAGGGTTGTAAATGGGTCAGCGGACCCAATGGGTACCCAGACCCATCCCATTTAGACCTGATCTAAACCCGACTTGTTTCTTAAATGGTAGGGGTTTGGGTCCAATAACAGAACCTGTTGCTAAACGGGTCTGGATCCAGTTTCCTTTACTTTATATTAGGCTCGACTTGAACCCATTTTGTAAATGGGCAAGTTTGGTATATGTTGCATTGGACCCATCTAGGCTCAGACCTGATTTTAAACCTGGTAAAAATGCTTGCATACCAAATTTAGACCCATACCCATTAGACTTGATCCATTTATAAATGGATCTGGGTGGATCTCGCTTTGCCAGACCCAAACCCATTTATAAATGGGTCTGATGGGGTTGACATAGACCCGCCCATTTAATAAGAGTGTATGGGTCTTAAATTTAGACCCAAATTCATTTAGTAAATTGGTGGTCTGGTTTTGGCTAAACCCGCTCCATACCCAACTATTTACAACCTTACCTGGCCATGCTGATATTATTCCTCAAGAGCCTACTTGATAATTAAGAAATGAAAGCAATTGAATAAATGTAATTAAGAAAAAGTTATTGAATGTAAATAAGTAATAATTACTTAACTTTGTATTTCTTTGAAAGTTCACGTTGTCTCCAGAAGGAAAAAAAAAAAAAAAAAAAAAAAGTCTCACATTGAGTATTGTGCTGTGTACTAAAATCTCATGGACCCCACCATGATGTGTGGGGTATATATTATTTTAGGATGAGAAAAAAATGAGACAAATCTAAAGCTCAAGTGGCCCACAATAAGAATAACTACGTCTACCATTAAACTTACAATTATTTGTGGTGTGGTCCACTTGATCTTTGGATCCGTCTCATTTTTTTCTCATGTCCCAAAATGATTTGAAATGATAGATAAGCTGTGTTAATATAATGCATATATCATAGTAGGGCTATAGAAGTTTGCTTTAAAAAAAAAAAAGAAGAAGAAGAAGAAGAAGAAGAAGAAGTTGAAATTAACATTATTTTCAAGGTGGAATTCTTCGCCTCTAATAAACAGCTGTAAGAGTCATCATTATAGGACGCGGATCGCCTGCGAATGGCTTTTGCAGACATCTCCTGCTATTGGAATCTAGGTGGGACCTACTGTGATGTTTGTGAGAAATCTATGCCGTCCAACCGTTTTGTGAGATTATTTTAGCTGTTGCGACCAAAACTGGATGGGATCCAAGACTCAAGTGGGTCGAAAACGTGATGATTGAACTTCCACAGTTGAAATATTCGTGGGGCCAAAGAAGTTTCGAATCAGGATAATATTTGTGTTTTCTGTTCATCTCAGTAGGAATGACATTATGAACGGCTATGGATGGCATATAAACATCACTGTGGACCCATAGAGGTTTCAACGGTAGGAATTTCCCTACCCACCTTTTGCTTTAGTATGGCCCATTTGAGTCTTGGATCCCGTTTGTTTTTTGTCGCAACGCCTAAAATGATCTCAAAATACCGTTGGACGACGTAGATTTCTCACAAACATCACATTGGGCCGCACCTAGATTCCGAGCGTTGGAGATGCCTACGAAAGGCTTTCGCAGGCAATCCGCGTCTATCATTATGCTTTTACTTTCATTTACCGCGCATCAAACAGGCCACAAAGTTAGAATGGTAGAATGAATATTATATCTGCACCGTCCAATAGATAGGCTGCTTTACGATTGGATCATATGCCAAAAATCACACTAGTACCTGTTTGGATGAAAGGAAAGCTGTGTTGGCACCAGCTGTTGAGGACCGGTTATTCTATTCCTTATTTTTAAATAAGGTGGGCCATTTGGCAGCAGCCAAGGTTCAAGCCCCCTAGTTGTCTCCGTCAGTCCGTCTTGATGTCCTGGCCTCACTCAACACAGTGCGGCCCTTACAGTGGGGCCCACATTGATTATGTATTCTACATCCATGCTGTCCATCCATTTTGCCATATCATTTTAGGGCATAAGCACAAAAATGAAGCGGATCTAAATCTCAGGTGGACCATCTATTTAGACCATTACTAGGATGGTTAGGATTGCTTGATCATTATAATTTTAGAGATACGCTCCATTTAGACTGGGACCCATAATTTGAGTGGTTAGGATTGTTTGATGAGTGTGGTGTTAGATATTTGCTTCCATCCAGAAGGGGACTAATAATTTGGATGGTTTTGATGGTCGTATGTCAGCATCAAAGGATAAATCACCACCATTTACGGAATGGTACATAACTAACACGTGTTTTATTCGTGTACTCACGATCTGATCACATAAACGGTCTGGATCATTGAAAGACGAACCAGATTCACAGGTTAGAGCCTGATGTACCTTATTGCAATTCGTTAGGTGTTCTAGCGATAGCGAATCAAAGGAAGCGGATTGCGTGTGAGGCCGGGCACAGAGATATCCCTGTGCCCCGGGGCTGTGTGGGGCCCACATAGATGTTCGTGAAAAATCCACTCCGTCCATCTGTTTTTTAAGACCACAGTAGGACAGGAATACAAAACTCAGGCAGATTCAAAACTCATGTGGGCCATAAGACTATGAAACAGTGTGGATTGAACTGATGGCAACAGAAGTTATGTATCAGGATGATATTTGTTCCTACAGTTTATATGAGTAGTAATAACCCTATGAATGGTTCGGATGGAATATAAACATCACGGTCAGCTCCAGGAAGGTTTCAACGGTGGATATTTCCGTTCCCACTGTTTCATTTGGTGTGGTCCACTTTAGTTTTGTATCTGCCTGATTTGTAGACTCCTGTCCGGCCTTTCAAAACAGATGGACAGAGCGGCTTTGTCACACATCTCTGTGGGCCCCACACATCCCCGGGCACAGGAATATCTCTGTGCCCGAGGTAACAGAGAATCTGCTTTCCAAGTCAAATCTCTCCGAAGGTAGAATCAACGAAATCGGATGAAGTCCGTGCGTACCGGTGAAAGGTACGTATCACTCCACTATATATGCCAACATGCATCCAGGTACAAGATCAAAGCCGTCCATCAGGAGACTCCTACCATCTAGATATCATTTCCATAAAAAAAAAGGGCTGTTCAACACATCAAGCCGGCCACTATCTTAGAAACAGGTGGACGGCTTAGAAAACTCGGCCGAGTTGTTTCACTTGTACCTACGATTCATTAATTGTGGCCCACCTGATATTTGGATCAAAATTATTTTTGTAAGTTTAGCTTGATTAAAAGATAAACGCCAGGTGTCCCAAAACACAAACCTATGGTTGGCATCGCATACCCATTGTTCTTTGTGGCGTGGCCTTCCTCAGCTGTAGATCTCACTGATTTTTTTTCCCCATGCCCTGAAATCGATCATAGAAACTTATGGACGCACCGGATTTCACATATACAATATGGTGGGTCCCACAATCTTGGATGTTGTACGGGGTGCTAAAAAGAGGTGTTGCACCGGATCCGATCTGGTCGTCAATGGCGTGCGGTCTCCACTCTCCAACCTACCACACGCTAGCGTGCAGGAGCGGAATCTTAAAGAGCACTTTGTTTTTGTCCGCGGGCAAAACACCAAACACTGTGGGGCCCACATGCTGCTGCACATTGTAAAATCCATTCCGTCCATCAGATGCTCTACTGTGGGCCCACCATGGTGTGTATCTTTTACCAAATCCGTTCAGCCTCATCCAAAAATAAGGTGGGCCACACGGCATGAGCTTAAGACGTTTTAGTCGCAATTTTACAGTGCTCCCTTTGGTATGGGCCATCTCATGTTTTATAGGTTTGATCTTTTCTTTGTGTGGTGAATATAAGGGTTCCCACGTGATGGATGGAGCAGATTTCATGCATACAACATGGTGGCCCCACTTCGGTGCTGTATAACCAGTGATGCATAGGGTGTCAATGGGCCGGGCTTGTCTTTAGGACTCTCAATGAGTCGGATCCGGATCCAAAAGTGATATCCATCTCCGATTCACTTACAAATAGTCAGATCCATTTTCAACCCAAAAATCCATGTAGAAAATGAACTCGGGTTAAATCTAGGTCCAAATCCACCGCATCACAAATCTGTGCAACTCCCATGGTATGATCAACATGAGATTCGGATATGTCTTATTTTTAGGACGTGGACTAAAATAATTTGAAAATAAGATGGCCAACGTGGATATAACATATGCATCGAGGCAGATCCCACTCATGGGACCTTCATTCACGTCCAAAAAGGGCATCTGCCTCTCTGCTTCTCTAGGACCATATTTCTCAAAAGGGCTTAGTTGAAAGCTTGAAGCATGTAGTGTAGGGATCCGATCGAATCTTACTATTAGATCTAGATCTGACCTAAATATTATTTGGATTTATTTTTTCTGAATTTGAATCTGAACCATTCAATTAGTCGGACCTATTTTAAGATCCAACTCCGCATTATACGGGTTCGGAGCGAATCAGATCTCGGATCTGACCCGTTCCACTAAAAGCCCTACTTGCCTTAGTATTAGGCCTGAGGGTCGGACTTGGGCTTAAAATTTTATAAACAGGCCAGGCTTTGACTAAAGAGTCCAAACGCAAGTTGGCCCAACCTGACCCTTTATGGTTTACCAAGGTCCTTTCAAGAGTGCAAATTGGATGCAGCAAGGTAACAGCTTAGTGGGTGAGGCCATGAGTGTGAGACCCACCTTGATGTGTTTGCTGTATACGCTGTCCATCTACTTCGCCAGCTCATTTTAGGACATTGTCCGAAAAATGAGGCAGATCCATAATCTCAAGTGGACCACACCATAGGAAAATAGTGGTGATCGAAAGCCCACCATTAAAAACTTCCTCAGGCCCACCGTAATGCTTATTTACCATCCTAGATAATCACACCAACCTGGATGGAGGGAAAGCACAAAATTCTAAACTTTTGTGGCCCCTAGGAAGCTTTTAATGGCGGGAGCTTAATCCCTACTGTGTGGTCCACCTGAGATTTGGATTTAGATTTCCCTCATTTTTTGGCCCTCCTCATCTAATCCACCTCCCATTCCAAATGGTTGGACTTGCAAGGCGTTAATTAACGTTAATAACAAGAAAGGAGAAAAGGGGCTGACCGCCTGGGTGGGCCTTGCCATGGTGTTTATGTGAAATCCACCCCGACAACCAGGTATGTCACCCCATGTTAGGCCTTGGAACAAAAAAATCAGCCTCATCCATTGTTTCAAGTGGATACATAATCATCACAATTGGGCCTATAAATATCAAAGGTGGGTGTCTCTCTCCCAACTGTTTCCCCTGATGTGGCCCACCTGAAATTTGGGTCAACCTAGTTTTTTGGCCATGGGCCTAACAACTAATAGTGAGAGTGGATCCGCAGCTTCGGTGGGCTCCACATTGGTGATGATGTGAAATCCACCCACGTCACATCATGTTAGGTCCTTGGTGTGGCCCACCCGAATCATGGGTAGGCTTGATTTTTAAGCCCATGTGTAAATTTTAGTGTGGCATCTAATGGTTGGAGTGGATTTTATATAATCATCACAGTGGGCCTTGTAATAATCATGAGTGGAAGTCTCTCCCACAACTGTTTCCTTTAGTATTGCCCACCTGATTACAACTAAGCCTGATTTTTTTCACCCTTGGCTTAACATAGGATTACACATCTAATGGTCGGAGTAGAATACACATCACGGACCTCTGTAACTAGGGTTGAAAGTTGGGCGGGTTGAACCTGACCGATCTGTGATCGACCCAACATTGAGTTGGGCTTAGGGCAAGAAATACCGAACCGATCTCGAGCTTGGGCTATGCAAACACCAACCCGATAAAGATTGGGTCGGGCTTGGGTTGAGGTCTCGGGTTGCCCGACCCAACCCGAACCCGATCTAAATACAAGTTATTTATAATTTTATTATAATTTAGTTAAGTAAACTTATTAGTTTATATTACTTTAATAAGTAAACTTATAATGTTTGATATTTGATATGCTTGAGTGTTAAAGGAATAGTTATCTTATGTTTTAGCTTATTTATTTAGAAAAAATGAAGTTCTCTATAATAAATAACTACATGCATGATTAATAAAGCCATGGTACAACAAAAAAAAAAGACTTATACTGAAACATAATAGGCTAATGTAATAAGGAAAATATTAACATATATCAACCCGACCAACCAGATCAATCTGACCGAGCCCGCTTGGGTTGGGCTTGTGTTGAGAATTCCCAACTCGAGGTTGGGTTGGGTTGGGTTAGGGTTGAGGTATAGGAACCTTGGGTTGGGTTAGGGTTGAGCACCAACCCGACCCAACCTGTCTAACTTTCAGTCCCTATCTGTAACAGTCAAAAACTTGGACAAGCTGTCCATGGTATTCTCGGGTTTCAGGAGAGGATTTCTCTAGACAAACGCTAGGTGGGTTGCCCAGCGATGAAACATTTCTTGCTACCAAAAGGATGTGTGCATTCACACATGGTATATTGAAGGCACTTGAAAATTGATAGTGGTGGCACATGTGCACGTGGGGTGCTTGAACTTGACAATTGCATTTGCAACACACATATACGGCATATTAAATTCTTGGAGTGTAATAAACTATGGACAAGTTATCCCCATTGTTATTTCACCTTAGTCATAGGACTTGCACTTAACAGCCAAGACATTATCCTTATTTTCCTAAGTTTCAGGGGTGCGTCTGTAGGGTTCATGGTGATGTATGTGCCTTAAATCCACACAGTCCAATCATTTTGACAGCTCGGTTTAGGGCATGATCCCAAAAATGAAGTTCAGCCAAGTCTTAGGTGGACCACACCACAGGAAACAGTCATGATTGAATCCCCACCATTAAAAACTTCATGCATTCCACCAGAATGTTTACTTGCTATCCAACCTGTTCATAAGGTCACAAACACCTAGATGAAGAGACCACAAAAATATCATCTTGATCCAAAGCTTTTGTGGCCCAAAAGAAGTTTTTAATAGTCAATTACCACTTTTCCTGTATTACGGTCCATCGGAGACTTGGATCTACTTCATTTTTTGGATCATGCCCTGAAATGAGCTTTCAATACGGATGGACGGTGTGGATGTAGGCACATACATCACAGTGGGTCCCACCCACATCAATGGATTTTCAGTGCATGAATGGGTTTGACAAATCACGAACAAGCTGTTTGTGCCTACGTAACTTTATTTGAAACCAAACAGCTCCTAAATAGATTATCCTGACCAGCTGATCTTGTTTGTAACTGTCGGAACTAGGTGCTAATTACCTGCAGCCATCAGATCAGCAACAGCATGGATCAACGAACTCCAGTGCATGCATGTAAAAACTCAGGGACCAAGGACACCATACACACCCTCATGCAGAGGATCATGTAACATATTCTAACCATACAAAACCACAAAAATCAGGATAATATGGACAATCAACATGCAGTAATACTTCAAACCACATTAATGAAATCAGTGATCACGAAGAAAACCATCTTAAGAATCATGTTTCATGCATCTAAAACTTCAAAAGCGTCGAACTAGATGGACTCAAAGACTTCACAGTTTTAATGCATTGCTTCCAGTAGAAAATCCAATACAAAATGTTATCGCTATCCCTAAAAATCTCCATCATTCCGATATTTATTTGACACTTGTGTCCTAATTCCAGTAATGGATTTACTCATCTTCCACTGGGTTGACGCATTCAAAATCGACATTCTTTTAATCATTTATCGAACCATGGACAATAAATCTCTAGTACAACCCAGACTTCCGCTACAGAGGTTGATAGTCCAATTAGAATCTGAAAAGGCATGAACACTTGGCTGTATTGTTAAAAACTAAACCATCAGCATCCGTTTTTCATCGATAATCGATATTTCTCCAAGACAATTCAAGAAATCATTCCTCATATGCGATTTCTTACCATGAGTAGCAAAGCAGCGAGCAAGCTTATAGCAGTTTCCGACATACTCCCATCTTCAAATGTTACAAGTATAAAAGGCTACAGAGAGGGAGCGCAAATCCAAAGCCTGATTCGAATCAGGAGCAATGGCACATGGATACAAGAATCCTGCTGGCATAAGGATAAAGATGATCATCTCATATCCTTGGCTCCAGACACGGATTGCCTATGACACCATACTAGTAGGTAGTTCCTGTGGTCGAAAGCTAGGTGGGGCCCACCATGATGTTTATGAGAAATCCACCCTGTCCATCCATTTTACTTGATCATGTTAGGATATGTGCCCAAAAATGAGGTTGATCCAAAAAACTCAAGTGAGCCACACAATAGGAAAGATTGGAGAGGGGAGTGCCTAACATGGAAACATTCTTGGGGCCAAATGATTTTTGTCTCAGGCTACTATTTTTGCCTTTTCAGTTCATCCCAGTGGGAATGACCTTATGAACGGTTTGGATGGCACATAAACATCAAGGTAGACCCTGGGAAGGTTTCAAGTTTCAACTGTTGGCATTTCCCTCTCTACCTTTTCCTGTCAGGCAGCCCACTTGAGTTTTGCACCCACCTCATTTTTGGACACATCCTAACATGATTTGGTAAAACAGATGGACAAGGTGGATTTCTCACAAATATCACGAGGTCCCCACCCAGCTTTCGACTCCAGGAACTTCTTACTGTCAGGTGTCGCAAGCAATCCCCATCCCTCGATTCCTGAGTTCCTGCACTTGATTTGGCATAAGCAGTCATCTTGCTTGTAGAGATATATAAATGATGTGCACATGATACATTCTCCATATATCTCCACAAGACTCTAAATGGCTCTGGTAATAAAGCATATATGTTCTCATGAAGCTCATCTCAAAATTAGCTGGTCTTATTTTCATCCTCCTTTATATAACCTTTCATACCCGTGCCTATTATCGCCTATTTCCTACTAAAAGTATTAACACCCTTCTCGCCACAATGACACCCCCGTCTTAGATACCATAGCTGCTCTCGATCTTCCCCAATAAAATCTCAGTCCTACTGTAACCTCAATGACCATTACCTAAAGAAGTTCCACAAACATCCCTACAGTGAACTGATGTGCACCACCAAACATAATCCCACCATTACTCCCACCATAATATCTACCATAACCATCACCCTTATCATTGCTAGCAACCATCCCTTCTTACAACCTTCTCAATCAATTCCTCAAAATCCTCTATAATCGACCCCCAATCCATGGCTGGCATTGATTTACTTTAGCTAAATGTAGCTGCTTTGAATATTTCTGTTTTCCTTAATTGTAGGCCTTAGCTGCCAATAAATTGTATTGCTCACGAGAGAGCAAGGTGTGATTTGTTCTGTTATATTCTCAGTGAACTTGGAGGTTTAGGCCACCTCGAATTGGCCCTGTTCGTTTCATTCTCTATCTTCCTCTTCTCTTATTTTACATTTTTAATAACTCTACGATCCGAGGATCGTACCATTTGGTATCAGAGAGGGTCTGTAACCATGGCAGCAGATGGCCATGGCACACGATTTCAAAAGGTTGAGGCAGAAATCCGTTCTCTCAAGGAAGGTCACACAGAGCATACAAGCATGTTGGCAGAAATTTTGCAGAAGCTCACAAACCTTGAAACACGGCACAATCCAGAAGAATCCAGGACACAACAAGAAGGTGATATAAGCAGTGACGCCCGTAGGAATCCTGACCACCTAAGGATTCAGACACCCACACTACGCTTCGATGGCATAGATCCTGAAGGATAGATCTACACTGCTGAGCAATTTCAACGGTTTAACCAGATTCCAAATAATCAAATGGTTAAACTAGCATCCATGCACCTATCTGGAGATGCCATACCTTGGCATCGCTGGATGGAAAAGATCATGGATACCATTTCGTGGCCTCAGTTTTCAAAAGCTTTGTGTGTGCACTTTGGGCCTCCTGAAGGCGAAGACCCAAGTGGAGCTCTCTCAAAACTATGTCAGTCCACTACGGTAAGGGACTATCAAACCCAGTTTGAAAGACTTATTAACCGAAGTGAACGATTGCCCGAATCGTTTTTAGTTGGATGCTTCATCTCAGGCCTGCATGATGACATCCACGTGGGTGTCAAAATGTTCCAGCCAGCTACATTGAATCATGCATACCAGCTAGCATCTCTGCACGAGGAATCTGCGATCACTCAAAAACGATTAATTCGCCACCTTCCCCAAAAAAAATTTCCACCAGGGTTCTTCTTCGGCTGCCCCATTACCCCGCCTAACCAATGAAGCAGCTAACAAGGACAGCGTTAGTGCTCCGCCACCACCAACCGCCACCACCAAAAAAATTGACCCCAAATGAAATTAATGAATGGCGGAAACGTGGACTTTGCTATAATTGTGACGAGAAGTTCGGCCCGGCGCATCGATGCAAGGGTCAACTCGCCATTATTGAAGGTTTCGAACACGACGATGATGACGGTGAGCATCAACCACCTGACGATGAGGAGCATCCACAGATTTCTGTATATGCACTAGCTGGGTCAGCCGGCCCCCAAACCATGCGAATAGTGGGCCTGATCAAACGGCTACCGATCTATGTTCTCATTGATTCAGGTAGTACCCACAACTTCATCAATGTGGGATTACCACGACGGATCGGATGCCTGGCCCATAAGGACCAGCAGTTTGAAGTCACGTTAGGCGATGGAAAAAAGCTTCACAGCAGTGGGATATGTTATAATATACCACTTCAGCTCGATCAATTCACATGGGCAGTTGATTGTCATGTCCTACCTTTGGGGACATACGACATGGTACTCAGCATGCAATGGCTCATTTCATTAGGCGAGGTTCGATGGGATTTTGCACAACTCAAAATGACGTTCCACACCAACGGCATACAACACCAACTTTACGGCATTCGAAACCAACCACCCGAGTTGGTAAGCAACCGTACCATGTTACGAACGGTTGACCAAAGGCGACAAGGGATCCTCATCCAAATGTGCAACCTGCAAGTGTCTGAACAACCTGTTGCTATTCCTAGTGACCTCACCTCTATCCTTACACAATTTGCAGATATATTTGCTGAACCAACAGGTCTTCCTCCAGTTCGGACGCATGATCACTCAACCTCAAACCCAACAGCCATCCAACAAATGTTCGACCCTACAGGTATCCATATTTTCAAAAGAACGAGATCGAGAAAATAGTGCGTGAAGTACAAGATGCCGGCATTATTCATTCAAGCACCAGCCCCTATTCTTCCCCGGTGCTTTTGGTGCGCAAGAAGGATGGTACATGGAGGATGTGCGTTGACTATCGAGCCTTGAACGACATCACTATCAAAAATAAGTACCCGGTACCAGTTGTTGATGAATTGTTAGATGAATTACATGGGTCGAAATTTTTTACCAAGCTTGATCTTCGTTCAAGATATCATCAAATTTGCATACGAGAAGGGGACATCTCCAAAACTGCCTTCCGTACTCACGAAGGGCATTATGAGTTCCTAGTCATGCCATTCGGCCTCACCAACTCGCCCTCGACCTTCCACAGCTTGATGAACGATATCTTCAAGGCACATCTACGGCGATTTGTTTTAGTATTCTTCGATGATATCCTCGTCTATAGCGCAGATTGGAAGTCACATTTAGAACATGTAACCACCATCCTCCAAATCTTACATCAACATCAATTCTTCGCTAAAAGATCCAAGTGCACCTTTGGAAGGACTAGTGTAGAGTATCTTGGTCATATCATTTCAATAGACGGCGTACGGGCTGATTCACAAAAGATTGCATGCATGGTTGATTGGCTGGAACCACGTAATATCAAGAGTCTACGTGGGTTTCTCGGGTTGACGGGTTATTATAGAAAATTCATTCCACATTACGGGCAAATCAGTAGCCCTCTCACTGCCCTTCTAAAAAAGGATGCTTTTCAATGGACGGTCGAAGCTTCTACGGCATTTGCAACATTAAAGGACACCATGACACGGGCCCCTGTCTTGGCATTACCCGACTTCTCCAAAACCTTCATCATCAAATGCGACGCTTTCGGTTCCGGGATTGGTAGCGTTCTAATGCAACAGGGTCATCCTATCGCCTTCCTTAGCAAAGCCCTTACTGGCAAAAGCTTGGGTTACTCAACCTACGAGAAAGAACTTTTGGCCTTAGTTCACGCGGTTGAAAAATGGCGACCTTCCCTCTTAGGCAGGCATTTTATTATATGCACTGACCACGTCAGTCTCAAGCACCTCCTTAGTCAGCGCATAGTGACTACAGCTCAACAAAAATGGCTAACCAAACTCATGGGGTATGATTATGAACTTGTCTACAAAAAAAAGGGTCGGAAAACACCGTTGCCGATGCTTTATCCTGTTGATCTGATGAAGGTGCATTATTTACTCTCTCAACAACAGTGTGGGATGCGGTTGCAGCCATCAAAGCAACTTATCAAGATGACCCCTACATTGCAGACTTAATCAACCGTTTCATGGTGCACAATGAAACGGTGCCCCGCTTCGAGTTTCGCGATGGTCTACTCTGTCGGAAAGGTCGACCGGTTATTCCATCAAAGGCTCCTGTTTGATTACAACTCTTACGGGAACTACATGATTCCCCGATCGCGGGCCACTCCAGTTACAAAAAGACCCATGAACGAGTTGCGCGGACGTTTTATTGGCGTGGCATGCGATCCGACATCAAACGCTACATCCAAGAATGTGATATCTGTCAGCAAAACAAATTCGAAAATGTGCGCCCCCCAAGCTTGATGCAACCCCTGCCGATTACCGAACGGATTTGGACTGACCTGTCCATGGATTTTATTGATGGCCTCCCAAAGTCTCAAGGTTACAATGTAATTTTCGTGGTTGTAGATCGCCTCAAAAAGTATGCCCATTTTGTACCATTGTCTCATCCATATACCGCTGTGAGTGTCGCCAATGCTTTCATCGCCAACGTCTTCAAACTCCATGGAATGCCAACTTTGATCGTGAGCGATCGCGATCCGATCTTCCTAAGCACATTTTGGCAAGAACTATGGCGCCTACAAGGAACACAACTTTGCTTGAGTACCGCCTACCAACCACAAACTGACGGGCAATCTAAGGTCGTGAATCGTACCCTAGAAACATACCTTCGTTGTTTTGCTGGCACCAAACCCCATCAATGGGCTGCCTGGTTAGTGTGGGCTAAATGGTGGTACAACACCACTTATCATGAGGCCTCCAAAATGTCACCATATGAAGCCGTCTATGGACAGCCACCCCCAGTTATCATTCCATACAATAGTGACTCACCCGTTGATCATGTCGATTTCGAGCTACGTAACCGCGATACCATCTTACGTCTTCTTAAAGAAAATTTGCACGGAGCTCGACAGCGCATGAAGATTCAAGCTGATAAAAAGCGAACTGAACGTATGTTTGAGGTCGGTGATTGGGTATTCTTACGCCTGCAACCATACCGGCAATCCTCCGTGAACCTTCGCCGTTCAGTTAAACTGGCCCCTCAGTTCTTTGGGCCGTACCAGATCACGGAAAAGATTGGTCCAGTAGCATATAAGCTTGCTTTACAGAAGCATCCCGCATACACCCCGTTTTTCATGTCTCATGGCTCAAAAAGAAGTTGGGCACACGAGCAGTTACTTCTACTGAACTACCCCCCATCAATGACGACGGCATAGCTCAAATTGCACCCCTAGCCATCTTGGACCGTCGTATTGTTAAACGCCGCAATTGTGTGGTCACAGAGGTATTGATTCAATGGGTCAACACAGCACCGGAAGACGTAACATGGGAGCCATGGTACATCATCTAGCAGCGTTTTCCAGATTTTAGCCCTTGAGGACAAGGGCTGTTTCGAGGGTGAAGGAATGATGTGCACCACCAAAACTGCACCACCAAACATAATACCACCATTACTCCCACCATAATATCTACCATAACCATCGCCCTTATCATTGCTAGTAACCATCCCTTCTTACAACCTTCTCAATCAATTCCTCAAAATCCTCTATAATCGACCCCCCAATCCATGGCTGGCATTGATTTCCTTTAGCTAAATATAGCTGCTTTGAATATTTCAGTTTTCCTTAATTGTAGGCCTTGGCTGCCAATAAATTGTAGTGCTCACGAGAGAGCAAGGTGTGCTTTGTTCTGTTATGTACTCAGTGAACTTGGAGGTTTAGGCCACCTCGAATTGGCCCTGTTCCTTTCATTCTCTTTCTTCCTCCTCTTATTTTACATTTTTAGTAACTGTACGATCCAAGGATCGTACCATGAACATCCACAACCCATACTAATCCTTTAGGTTTGTTTAAGTTCATTTAGAAATTCCCAGCCACACCTTTCAATTCCAAAGGACGTCATTTCTACATATTCCACGGTGTCAATGGAAGTCCACAAGCATCACATTTTGATGAGTGAGGAGGAGAGAAAAGAGAGAACGAAGCAAGAAGAAAGAAGTGAGGAGGAGAGAAAAGAGAGAAGGTAAGATGGGATTCAGGTTGGACATTCCCACCTCCCTCTATTTATATTCACCGAGTAAAAACCAAAAATGCTGAAAATGCTCTTATTACAATGTCATAAGTACACATAAGGTGTACGCAATAAGGCCATGGGACATTGGGACCATCAAGGATAAAAGGAAATGGGTCATATGATCATACAGTTATCCACCAGGTGGACCACACATACACCACAATCAATCTGGACCATGGATCATAAGATCCAACATAATCTTTATTAACAAACGAAACAGACCAAACCAAGATACTAGATAAAGTGGCTTCAATAAGAGTATTATAGAGTAGAGATCTAGAAAGACACTAGCTCTTCGACAGTGTAAGCTTATGTGCAACCTGTCCACCATGGGATCCCCAAAGGGCATTGGGAAGCTTCCCAATAAAAAAGGGAAACCCAAACAAGTAAAAACTAGGAATCAAAGGCTGTTTGCACTTTGCAACCTCACCAAGGAACTTTGTCAAAAAGTTCAAACATTGTCCAAACAGTACCTCATATCAATTGGAAATTAATCTCAATGTATGGAGGGAATTGTTCTTTGGACCGGCTCTGGTCACCAACACCTACCCATCGGTGTATATTGTCTAACACAAAAAACAAGTGTCCCTCCCTCCATCCTGGGGTGCAAACTCGGGTGGGTTGGGTCAGCTGAGGGTCAACCCGAGCCCGATCTGACCTCAAGAGGACCCAACTGAACCCAACCCGACTCAAATACACAACCTGACCTAACCTGACCCAATTTTGCTCAACCTGTTTCCAACTTGATTTCAAATCGGGTTGGCATTTCCAATCTGGACCAGACCTGAGGCCGTTGACAGCCCAACCTGAACGAATTGGGTCAATTACGTTCGGGTCAACCCAAACCCAAGTTGCAGCCCTACTCCCACCCTCTTTAAGATCAGGTTAATCAATGAAGCTCAGTGCATAAAAGCTATGCACATAAAAGCTATGCACTCATTAAACTCAACAAACACTTCCACCAGCTTGCCATTAGTGATGTAGTAACAAAAAAGCAATAAGGAAATCCTACTTAAGACCTCTTTGTCCTCAAAATCCCTCTAAAGGAATGCAGCCTCCAACTCAGCATGATCAAATACAAATAAATAAATTAATTAAAAAAAAAAAAACACCTGAAATGATTAGGCAGGGTATTTCTTCTATGATAATTAGCTGGTCTCTTGTTTGGTCTGAATTCAAGGGTTGTTCCTTTGAGGAGGTTAAATGTGAATGGAATGGTAGGCACTCTGACGGGTCATACTAAAGGGTCTGACTATGTATATTGTTTGTGGGTTTTTGTTGAGAGGGTCACTAGCTATTGTGTTTTGCCATTCCTGTTGACCTTCTCTTTATTTTAATAAAATAAATCGAAACCCTCATCACTCCCTTTGTGGACCCTGCCCTAAAAACCAGTAACTAAATGCTTTTATATGTGGTTGATCCTCCAACCATTATCAAAACAATCCCCACCCAAGGATCATTCCAAACATATTCGATAGGACCAATCTGATGCAATTTACGAACCTTGAATAACTCAAAAGCTCAAAACACGATATCCAGGTAAACCATGTCAAAAGCATTGGGAAAAATAAGTATTTTAAGGAGTAGAAATGAAAACAGAACCGCTCGCTGTAGAATATGTGAAAATCTGTGTGATCATGTTCGATCTACCCTCTCTCTCTCTCAAAAAAAAAAAAAATCTACCTTTCTACTTCAAGTTATGATTTGTGCAGCACACATCTTTGCAACTCACAATACATTAGCAACTACAATCACAAACAAATAGACCTGCTAGGCAGTCATCTGACTATTGTTCTTTGGTAAGGCACCATGAGAAAAAAAAAAACAACCACGAAGTAAAGCAGTACTGACATTTTCTTTTTCTTTTATTTTCTTCAAGTGCAACAAACTTACAATTAAAGCTGTATCATATGCAAACAACACTTACAGATGGATTTTGATAGGGGTTGAAGAGCCTGAATGGAGGACAAGAGGAAGACCTAAGAGGCCTTGGATAGAGGTCGTGAGAAGAGGCATGAAGGTTTTTTCACTTACTGAAGATAGGGCCTTAGGGATTTTCGCAAAACGTGAATTGTAAATCTGACCACAAACCGCTGGGACAAGGCGTTGACTTTGATGGTGATCATCATCATCATCATAACAATGCAAACAACAGTTCTAAGAACGAAATTCTACAAGGAAAAGCCCATCATCATGCTAATGTTCATTTAAGAACTAATAGACTAGTTATGGTCTATAAGAAACTATTCAGAAGGTCTGCCCGTATGAATGAAGCGTGGAAAATGAAATTAATGTACAATGCAGTGTCCAACTAACAATGGACTCTCCATGGGCTGTAAATTACAATCACAATCTTAGAAGCCATAGTGCATACAATATCTTAACATCATATAGTATACAAGGTAAGGCCTTCCTACTCCATTTTCAAGACACCCTCCGATGTGATTTCAGAAGCTTGCAGTTCATTCTTAATGTGTGGCAACTCCGACAGAAGGCTCACGGAAGCCTCATCAGTAACTTCCTCATGTTGTTGATGCACAATAGGCAGAGTTTCTAGAACATTGACTGAAGGCATGGATGCAGTATCAAATCTGACCCAGTTCCTAACCTTTGCATGTTCTATAGTAGGATACAAGCAAAACCCAAGTATAATAACAGCACCACTTACGATAAATGTCCTGAGAGAAGCCAAGCACATAACAAGAATAAGCAACAAAGAAGGAGGTATACAAAGAGCCGTTACCCCAAACGTTTGTAGCGGAACCTTGTACGGTCTGTCAAGATCTGGCTTCTTTATTCTCAGTTTTATGAAGGCTGCAAATTCAAGAAGCATTCCCATGGAGTAGAGGAAGTTAAGGAATTCTATAATCTCTTGGAAGCTCATCGACGACAAGAACACGACCCCAGTTGCAGAGCATAATATGCTAATGGTGGGCGTTCCGTATTTTGATCTACAAGCAATTTTTAGATGAATCTATTATGTTTTGCTTGACAAGATCTCCTTCTTCATTCAAAACCAAATAGAGAGAAATTTTGCTAGCATCGGTCACCATGTGCTATTCAGCTACTGTTGTCTGCCTCTTGTGCCTCACCATGTCGTGATCCAAACCATTCATCCAGTAGTCCGAACAGTGGATGTGAATGGAAAAAATTCTAATTGATCAGAGCACCTAAAAGGTGTTGAAATGTGCACCATTGTTTACAAACCTTTTTGTGTGAATGGTGAGGATCTCTAACAAGCGAGATTTTTTATATGTGGCCCATCCACCATGGGACCTACTACTAGATGAACAGTGTCTATCATCACCTTGTAACTCACAAGAAAAGAGCAGTATTTGAGAGCAACAAGAGTGAGGAATGCCAAACATCTACATGGACGAAATTAACTTAAGCATAATAAGTTTGTGGTGTTCATGTTAGTGATAGATTGCAGCAACCAGATATAATGATTTCCATTCAATGACATTAACCTAATGAACAAAAAGATCAACAGATGGAATTACTGACCTTGAAGAGAAAATCGTTGGCAGCATTCCCATCTCACTCATTCCAAGCAATTGGAATGCATCGCTGCTCATCTCCGCCTCAAACAATCCCATGTTCGACATTGCCGATGCTGCTTGAATCCACCACTTCAACCACGCGCCGCCAATCAACATCCCAACCTCTGCAAAGTACCCATCGCTCCATTCACTCGAAGGAGTATCCAAAGCTCCCGTCCCCGCAAGAAGTGGTACCAAATATGAAGAGACAACTACAACGACCGCCCCTAGAAGCGCCTTGGGAAATGTCCGGCTCGGATTCTCAACCTCCCCCGCCAACGTACTTGCCTTGTCCCAATAATTCAAATTCCAAAACATGCTATTGAAGTACCCCCTCCAATCCACCTTCCTGAAATCCACAACCAACCATTGTTTTGGCTTAATCCGAGGAATCGAAAGAACACCCATTACCAAAAACGGGCAAAGGGAGAAGATCGCAAGCCCGACGGCTGAGAACCCAACAATATTCAATCCCCTATAATTCAAATATGTCAAAGACGCGGTAATTCCCAACAAGGTGGGAATCCTGGCGACGGCCCGATTGAAAATCGGAAACGAACGCTTCAAATAATCGAGAAACAGGACCGGATAGAGTGCGTTGTCCATGACGCCACTGAACCACTTCCAAAAGCCTTCTTGGAAGCCCCAGAAAGGGCCGAAAGCGGCCGATATCCAGAGGACATAACCGCCATTCTCAGGGAAGCTTGTGGCGAGCTCGGCAGTGACGAGAGCTTCTGGAATGCTCCAAATGAGAGGGAAAATGAGGAATCCAAGCAAGGATAGAAGGGGGCCTCCACCTGCCTTGACAGAATCTTCTACCCCAAAAGGCCCTCCAGAGACTTCATAGAAGATGAGGGCTATCAGGGGCAAAACTGTCAATTTGGGGTTCGATTTTGTGACATGGGTATCATTTCCCGCCAATTCTGCTTCACCCATCTACAGTTCAGATTGGGAAAAGCTCAGGACTGGTTTGAAGCTTCAACCAAATACTTCATGAATCTGTCACCATTCTTCTTCTTCTTCTTTTTTGCTTTTTGGGTTTTGGGTAGAGATTAGGTTGATGAATTGGGAAGGATTTGACGAAATGGGTAGTTGGAATTTTTCTTCTTCTTCTTCTTCTTTTATTATTTTGAGATTTTGAGAGATCTGTTTTGGGTTTTTGGGTTTTTGGGCTTTTGGAAGAAATTGGACTTTTGGAGAGGCTGATGGGCTTTGACTGGGTTCAGATTCTGAGGATCTGAAGACTATCTTGTGCGTTTGCTACCATTTATTTCATGAGGAATTATATCATACTCTGTTGGGATGACGCTTGATACGCAGGCACTCAGGTTCACTCAAATGAAACCGACTAACCTGTGCATGCCACTGTCTCAAAGTCATAAGCCCGAGATCAAATTGGTTGAAAAATCTTAACATCTGATCCGTTGATTTTTTTTTTTTTTTTTGTGAAAATAGGACAGTTAGGTATTTTTCAATTTTAACTGTCCAATAAATGTCCACCAATGTAATAGCAGGTATTCAAATAAGCTGAATTTTTTTTCACAAGAAGTATACACTTAGTACTTAGAAGTGAGACGGTTTAATCTAAGTTCTTATATGCTACGTATGCAATTTTTAAGTGCCTGCGTATGGTCTATCACACTCTCCAAGAGTATCACAGCTTTTCTCTTTATTATTATTATTTTTTTTATTGTTAGCTGACAAACCTTATCTACGGTAGTGGAATACGGGCCCTGCCAAGAGACACCAGACGCGTTAGCGAGCTAGCTGGTGACAAAGATATGTGGGCCCCACCATGATGTATGTATTTTATCCAAGCCATCCATCCATTTTTCTTGCTCATTTTAGGGCATGAGCCCAAAAGTGAGGCAGATCCACACCTCTGGTTAACCACACAACAATAAACAGTGGGAATTGGACATTTACCATTAAAAACATTTTTGGGCCCACAAAAGTTTTGTATCAAGTTGAAATTTATGTTCTCAGTTTGGACGCAGTTTGCATGGTTGGACCAGATATATGTGGGGCCCACAGTGATGTATCTGTCTATCCATGTCAATAGTCCATTTTCCATTATCAGGTTAATATATGACTCCAAAAATGAAAAATAAAAAAAAATCCCAACGCGTTAGTAGGCCCACCAGAGGTGAATCTTACACTTAATGCAACCAAGCTTACTATTTTGGTGGTGGTCACTTAGAGGGTTGGACCTGTCTCATTTTTTTATTTTTGGGCATGTAAAGAAATGGACGGCGTAAATAGACGTATATATTGAGCTACCACACAGATTTGGTCAGACGCAATGGATGTACTACTGATTCATTCACGTCCGTGTGACATTGTCAACAGGTTGGATGGAAAATAAACATTATAGTAGGCCTTAGAAGTTTTTAATGGTGGAACTTCAATTAATAATAGTGCGGTCAACCGATGATTTGGATCCGGCACAATTCAGTCATAAACGGTGGGAAACGCACACTTTCGAGTCCTCAAGAATAGCAGTACGATAGACTCCGAAGATGTTGGGCGAAAGAATGGAAACGGACGGGTCGTGAACAGCTCATCACGTGGAAAGCCGATTAGGTGAGACCCCGGCCTCACCCAAGACGGTGCGTCCCTTACTGTGGGGCCCACCTTGATGTATATACTATGAATCCACACGGTTCATCCGCTTTTCCATATCATTTTAGGGAATTATCCCAAAAATAAATCAGATCCAATTATCAGGTGGACCATATCATAGGAAATAGTGTTGATTGACCATTAATTGGCCACAAAAGTTTTGGATAAGCTGATATCGGATGGTAAATAAACACCGTGGAAACATTAAGGTGAGCCATAAGAAGTTTTTAATGGTAGGACGGTCAATCATCACTGTTTCTTATGGTATGGTCCACATGATAATTATATCTGCTTCTCTTTTTGGGATAGTATACCCACTTGAGTTTTAACTGTAGTATGTAAACATCATGGTTAGCTTTAGGAAAGTTTTAACTGTGAATGTTGTTGTTCTCACTATTTTATTGGTATAGCCCACTTGAGTTTTAAATCCCTCTGATTTTTAGAATCATGTCTTATTTTGATCTTTCAAAACAGATGAATGGAGTGGATTGGTTCCTCAACGACTACGACAAAGAATAATAATAATAATAATAATAATAATAATAAATAAATAAAAATAAATTTGCCACGTGTCAACATGAAATCGGATGTCAATTTGCCACAACTATGGGGAGCCCTGAAGTGACAAGATTTTATTGGACCACATGGACGGCCATAAAGACAGATGATAAGATTTGATGGGACCACGTGTCGCCATCACATATAAGGCCACGAAAGGATGCAAATTGGGCACTACCCCACCCAGGGGCTTTGTGGGGCCCATCATGATGTATAAGCTTCATTCATGCCGTCCATTCATTCTAACATATCATTTTCTTAGGGCATAAGCCCACAAAGAAGGCAGATTAAAGGCTTAAGTAGATTAGTTGACAGAAAAGGGGATTGAAAAGTTTATCACTGAAAACTTAGTGGGCCCCACAAGAATTTTGTATCAAGCCAAATTTATGTTTTACTTTCATCCAGATGTATGTGACCTTATGAATAGGTTGTAGGGCAAATAAACATACATTGCGACTGCACTTAAGAAAGTTTTCAATCCACACTACTTTTTATGGTGTTGTCCACTTAAGCCTTTTACTTGCTTCTTTTTTTCGCTCATGCCTTAAATGACTTGCCCTTAAATGACTTGCCAAAATAGGTAAATGGTGTGGATAAAACATATACATCACAGTAGGCCCCAAAGAGCAATGGATTAGACCTACCATCAATAGCTAGGTGGTAGTGACGGTAGCAACCAATATAGGTACATTTTTAAACACTGTGGTAATGATGTGGTGAGATTTAAGCAGTACAGTACGCTCAAAGTTGTTAAAGTCGAGATCACCTGCTCTAACAATAGTGGATTATCTATTACTTGAGTAATAACTTAGTGGGTGAAAACCTAACTGTGGGGTCCACCTTGATGTATTTGTTAATTAAATAGGATTGCACTGAGTTACTCGGTATGGTTTTATCATACTAAGTAACCTCAGTTAGACCCACTGTGAATGTATGTGGTTTACCGACCCCCATTCATCCATTTTTATCAGCTCATTTTAATAGTTGAGGCCAAAATGGAAGCATAGCCAAAGCTCAAGTGGTTCATACTACACGAAACAGTGGGAGTAATGACTTCCACTGTTGAAACTTTTCTAGGACCCACGGTGATTTTTATTTGTCATCCAGCCTGTTCATAAGCAGACGTAGATGAAGGAAAAAGACAAATATCAACTTGATCCAGAGCTTTTGTGGGCCCAAGAAATTTTCAATGATGGATGTTCAATTCACACTGTTTCCTTTGGTGTGGTCCACTTGAGCTTTGGATATGCTTCATTTTTTGGCTCAAGCCCTAAAATCATATGGTAAAATGGATTGGCAGAGTGGATAAAATACATAAATCAAGGTGGACCCCACAGTGGTGAAATACCCCACAGTTTTGGGTGCGTTGCATGACTGGGTGGATGTGTTGTGTGATTGACTGGGTTGGTTGGTTGCATGACTAACCGAATCAAAAACCAAAAAATACAAAAAAAAATAGTGGACCCCACATAGTTTACTCAGTACGCAATGGGCTTCCTTGTCGCGTAGCCACGCAGTCGGACGCGGATTACCTGCGCAAGCCTTTCGCAGGCTCCTGCGCTCGGAATCAAGGTGGGGCCATCGTGATGTTTGTGAGAAATCTAAGCCGTCCAACCGTTTTGTGAGATCATTTTAGGCGCTGTGACAAAAAATGAACAGTATCCAATACTCAAGTGGGCAGCACTAAAGAAAAAGGTGGGTAGGGAAATTCCTACCGTTGAAACCTACATGGGGTCCACAGTGGTGTTTATATGCCATCCATACCGTTCATAATGTCATTTCTACTGAGATGAACTGAAAACACAAATATTATCCTGATTCAAAACTTCTGTGGCCTCACGAATATTTCAACTGTGGAAGTTCAATCGTCACGTTTTCAACCAACTTTAGAATTGGATCCTATTCATTTTTGGTCGCAGCATCTAAAATAATCTCACAAAATGGTTGAACGGCGTAGATTTCTAACAAACATCACCGTAGGCCCCACCTACATTCCGAGCGCAGGAGTCCGCGTCCCACGCAGTCCGTCTTTTTTCTCATCTCATCTTAGGGGGACGCCATCCCAAAACTCAAGAAGATCCAAATCCCAAGTACACCGTGCCATTAGAAGCAGTGATGAATGACCATTAAAAAAAATTTATGGGCCACACCAGTTTTGGATCAAGTAAATCTTTATATTTTCCCTTCATCCGGATCTTCTTTACATTATCAATAGGTTAAGATGGGAAATAAACATTAATAAAACCTTACTAAGGACACTTTGGAATTTTTAATGGTGAGGCACTCAATCATTACTGTTTCCTATGGTGTGGTCCACCAGAGATTTAGATCTGCTTAATTTTTGGGAACTCTTCCTAAAATAGTCTGAAGAAATGGATGGACGGTGTAGATATACAAAAAATCGTAAAGGTTGGCCCCACAATAAGGGTAACACACAAACTAAAGTGTTACCCGGGTAACACCTAATCCGCTGAGCACATCTCTGACAAAGACAGCACTCCCCCATGCTGCTGAGGATGGTGAGCCCCTCCACCACTCAATCTGCATTTTCTGGAGCCCCTGCGACAAGATAGCTGTTGGGCCCACTGAAGTTTTAATATAGAGTTTTATTCCTTTCTTAGCTTTTTATCTTTTTGTACTTACATTAACATGGCATCTAAAGATCATGGTGTGGCCAATAAGGTTTCCACATGGTAGGTTTGACCATCTCTATTATTCCCTTTTGTGTAGTCCACTTGATTTTTGGACCGGCAATATGTTCTACCATGAGCTGACTGAGATAATGGATGGAGTAGATGTCACATGGACATCAGAATGGACCCACAAATCACGTCCCATGACGCACGGGCATTGTTCCCACCGTTGGATGGGATGGACATCCGAGATCCAAACCATTCATCAGGTCAGAAGCCCCTGCATGATCTCTTTCGGGACACTGCTCCCAAAAGACTCATAAATTTCATCCTGAGGCCCACTCCGTGAGATCCACTCCGTGGATGAGGTATGCTGCCTCATATTCACCTTGGAACCCAAAAATCATGACCATGCATAATTTATGTAGGCCACACCTTAGGGGAAAAGGTGTGATGGGATGCCCGCCATTAGTTTTTTGTGGGGCCTGCAGTGGTGCTTATATGACATTCAATCCATTCTATCTTATGTGACTCATCTGGATGAAATAAATACCCATAAATATAACAAACTCATATGGACTGTACCATGCTAATTTTAGTTGGGTATAAGTTTATGGGGTGGCCCACTTGAGGCTGAATCAGTATTGAGTTTTCAGATGAAGGCTAAAGCAAGGGGGATGCACCTAATGGACGGGCTGGATTTCATGCACGTTAAGTCATTTCCCCCACCATTCAATTACATAGTTTTCCCAGGGTTCCCTTGACATGAAGTAGAAAACAAAGACGCCATTCTTAACATAGAATCGTTTTCGAGTTACTCCATGTGAGCCAAAATCACTAGCATGTGAATGTGATTATGATAAATTTTAGCCATAGATCATGATAACCAAGTATCTTAGGTGGACAACTTGCTATCCTTAATTTAATATGTGCCGGTTAGTTTTTTTTTTTTTGTCATACAATACACTCACCGGTACAATTAGTGTCTCCTTAACATTTGAACCTGAGACTTGTTGTTGAAATGCGAAGGCATCTTTCAATTGGGCCAACAGGTGTGAGACACGTGTGGCGATTAGTTAATATGTGATGTTCCCTATATATATATATATATATATATATATATATATATATATATATATATATATATATATATATATATAAACATGGATTAAGTAGAATAATGGTTCCTTTAATTGTCCTTAAGAACTCGAAATTAGACATAATGGTGTGTGTGTGTGTGTGTGTGTGTGTGTGTGTGTGAACATGGATTAAATAGAATAGTGGCTCCTTTAGTTATCCTTGAGAACTTGAAATTAAACACAACGGTTGTTTAATAAGGAGGAGTTGTGATTCATGGATCTCAGTACCCTATATACCATGATCATTATAAGATTTAGAACAAACTCATTGTCATCATATGATGAAAAGTATGATTATTTTGTGTGTAAGAGGACTAACTTAGGTCAAGATGAAAAATCTCCACTATCAGGTTTGACTTGGTGTCGATATGCCTTCGCCAGCCTCATAAGGGAGTATGAGGGTACCATAGATATATGACCTTGTTGAACCTTCTGGTCACTTGCATTAGTGAATTGAGATCAAGTCACTAGTCTAAATGCCCATTTACTTGCACTATGTTAAACTTAATGATGCATTAGAACGTAATTAATCATTAAACTTGAGAATGTATTTCAGTTACAGTCTTGATTTTACATGCTTTGGTTTCCTTTTGGAGGCCACCACATGAACATTAAAAGTAGGAGTGATTGGGTGCATTCATCAAAGTCCATTATTCTTTGCATGTGTCAATAAGTGATCCACCAACTTTCTAGGGACTGATTTATAGAGAGATAAGAAAGATCAAAGGTTCATTAAATGGTTTTTTTTTTTCTACTAGACACAATAGTTAAATGATTTTAAAAGACTTTACGCTGAAGTTTTATTCTAACTATTAGAATTATTTTGATCACATTTATAATCTAATGGTCCACTTGTTATTGGCTAAGGCTATAGGTCCTTGATGGATGGCTATGATAATAGAAATATTAGATCATAAGTGCACGCATGAATAAGTCAAATTTACTAGAGCACCATAAGAAATCTATAACGTATTGGAGCACCATAAGTTGTGCACTCCTCTAACCCTAATCCCACCTCATAAAACAAATCATATCCTAGAGAAGAGAGTAGCCTTTGAAGAGAGATCCCATCACATCTCCATCACACGTATGATGTGTGGGGTCCACTTGGCATGGACGTGCAGCTCTCTTAGCCCTACACTGAGGCTGACATAAGAAGCTCTTCACTCTCCTTCCATCTGAATATATCCGAAAGAGACTTCTTTCTATATTACTTGCTTAATTTGGAAGGAACACAAGCATTACTTCCACCCCAAGCTAGTCCTAGCTTCCAAATTTTGGAAATTCCTGATTCCACTGGATTTGGTGTCCAAGTAGGCTTACAAAAGGTGGGGTTTGCAAATTTCCAAATCTGGAAAATTGAGGAGATCTTGCCCCCATGTGTCCACAATCAATCATGACCATTGATCATACGTATGTTATAATTTTATTGCCCATTAATAGAAATGTAAAAATAAAAAAAAAAAAAAATGTGTTCACACATGTGGGTGAGTGGGGCCCACAAAGACATTGGATGGGCCCAAACTGATCATGAAAACCATGATATTGGAGTCTGTGGCACACTTTTGATTAAGATCTCTCGTCCTTTGATCTGATAGTTATGATAGACCGTATATTGATCGGATTGTATCTCATAGACCATAGCCTCGTTTAACATGAAATAGGTCAGTTTGGACATGTTGATGTGATCTTCGAAATGGTCTGGTTGGATCTAACAGCAAACATCCAATTCTGGATCGTATGCGATCTGAGCCGTTCATATCATTTTCAATGGATCTCATTAGTCTAAATTCCGATTGGGCTAAAAACTTGAACCTCAGCCCAATTGGCATGTGTTGAAGACATCTAACGGTTCAGATCGATCAGTTGGAAACCCGATCTAGAAAATCTGATCAAAATAATCCATAGTTGTCGCATTGTAAGATTCAAGCCGCACAAGGTTTCTAAAATTATGTTTGGACATGGAATGTGGGCTTTATGATTGCCAGATGTATGTCGCATATTGATCCTATGGTTTGGATGTGTATGATGAACATTTTGGATGGTGATGATGATTGTCGCATGAGGCCCTATGCATGATATTTGCATCTCAAAGCATCATGAACCATTATTATCATTGTTGAGATCATGGTTGTGAAACCAATAGGAAAGGGACAAGATAATTCCTCATGACTTGGGCCACATGATCTCAAGGGCCACAATGATCGAAATGTGATGTCGTAAGGTAGCATGCATGATAAGCATTGCATTGCTCATGAAGTGCTCAATTGGGAGCATTGCCAAAATGTAATTAGTGGTGAAAATTGGATCTTTCCCTAATTGTGGGGTTGCAAGCTTGGCCACATAACTTTGGACAATCTTGGGTTAAGATTGGATATCCCTGTAGATGTGTATATATGAATATAAGATTATATCTGTCATTGATCGTATGGTTACAAACTTGGTCACACCTAAGGATAAGATTGCGTTACATATTTGTTGCGATGGATACGGGATTGAATTCAACATTACCCGAGTGTCTTGCCTGCTAGCCCAGTTGGAAGACGCCCAGGCGTTTCAACAGCAGGTCTCAGGTTCGAGTGCTAAGGAGACACTAACCCCATTGCTGGGTGGGTGCATTGTGTGACTAACTGTGTGGGTGCGTTGCATGACTGACGGAAAAAGGCACACATCATGGCGATTTGATGGGGCTTGGCATTTATATGCATGCTTAAAATGTATGGCCTGGCATAAGACACCCCTATAAATTAACCTAAGGCATTTGTTTGGTCGTGTGATGAACAAAGTCAAAGCTAAATGTTATATTTGAGATACTTTTGAGAAGCTTTTTTTTTTTTTTTGAGACGCTGGTTAAGAAAAGCTTCATAAAATGATCCTAGGAGCTCAAATTGGTACTTACTTTAGAGCGAGTATCATACATCATTCATGAACTTCCCCTCTCGTTTCTAAATCCTAATAATGATGAGGAAACATGGGTTGTTTTTACAAACTACATTTGGGGAGAGAGAACAAAGTGGCCAAGGTGTACATATTATCCTCGATTTCCAATGTGCTCCACAAACCATTGAGCAGCATGATGAATTCGACAATGAGAGTTATCATTATAGAGAGAGGGCATGGACTTGGAAAGGACTAGGATAAGTCCTTAGTCTTCTTGATCAAGAAGTCCAGTTCGACATGTATGCTCAAGGGATTTGAGCACGGGTTGATTTTAAAGCAAGTGGTAGATTGTTTGGAGTTGCTCGCAGTAAAACCAATGTAAGCTCAATCCACTAGCACGTGAACGTGATGATGATGATCTCAGCCTCGATGACCAAGTGCCCTAGGTGGATAATTTGTTATGCTTTAGCTAATATGTAAAGTTAAACATAGATGAATTTGGGTTAAGTGGATGAGTGATTTCTTTTGTTGTCTTTGAAAACTTAAGATTGCATACAACAATCATGCCCTCTTTTGTTGTCTTTGAAAACTTAAGATTGTATACAACAATCGTGCCTTAGAACTTGATAATTGATCAAGGACTAGTTTTAGGGCAAGTGTAAGATTATTAGAGTTGTGCGAACCCAATCAACTAACATATGAATGTGACTGGTGACGGTGATCTTCAAGTGTCCTAGGTAGACAGTTTGTTATGCCTTAGCTAATATGTGGTGTTACTTTAACACATGAACCTTTTTTTTTAAGGATTAAAACATGCATAAAAATAAGTTAAAGTGGAAGAGTGATTCCTCTGATTGTCCTTAGAAATTTGAGATTCGACAAAACGGTCATTGACTAAGGAAGAGTAGTGGCATGTTATATATCACAATAACCTATACACCATGACCACCACATGGTTTAAGATAGACATGTAGTCATCATATGATTAAACACATGGTCATTTTTTGCGAGAGCGTTAACTTGCTCAAGATTGAAAGTGTCCACAATTGGGCTAACTTGGTGTTAATATGCCTTCGCCCTACCCCACATGGGAGAGTGAGGGTGCCCATGGATACAAGATTTTGTTGGCCGTTTTAGGTATACATCTCTTTCATTTTACATATGGCTTTGCCACTCCTTTTGACAACCTACACTAATTTGGAACTAAATTTAAAAGCCATATTTCAACCCGTACTTTTTTGGGATGCTCCAAATAACCAACAAATGGCAACCATTTTTCCTTATGTAGATCCTATTTCAATGGAAACTTGATGAGTCAATCCACCTACAGATTTTTCTTTTGCTAACATTTCGGAAGTTACTCCATTACTGCTTGATGTAAAGCAAATAGTGGATTTGTTTGCCTTTTGTTGAATCTTTTTTCACAACTTGATTGGATCAAGATCACATTGCTAGTTTGGGGACCCATTTGCCTAGATTACGTTGGATTTGATGATACATTGGACTCAATTAATCCTTAAACTTGAATTAATTGTATATGTTTTAGCTTTCTTTTCGAGGCTACTGCATGACCATTAAAAGTGGGTGTGGCTGGAGGCATCCAGCAGGGTCTATCAATCTTTGCATAGGACAACTAAGGACCCACTAGTTTCCTAGGGACTAATTTATGGCACAGATCGAAAGATCCAAGGTTCAAGTAATTTTAAGGTTCATCAAGTAATTTTTCTGTCCCGCCTAACACTTACATAGTTTTAAAAAGCTTTACAAAAGTCTTCAATTGTTGAAGTTTTGTTTTAACTGTTAGAATTGTTTTAATCACACTTTAGATGATCCACCAATGCAAATGTCCAATAGGCCAACCAATAGGAATGCTTTTTTACACGCACTCACATCAGTGGCTTTTTTTATACACAATGGCTACTCAACCCATGACCTCCTGTTGAAACTCTTGTGAATCTACCACTGAGGCATGAGTAAGGACCAAAACAAACAAACAAACAAATAATAGGAACCTATCCCATGGCACACACTCCTATATGAGGTAAGGGAAAGGCCTCCAACTCGCTGTCATGCCAAATGGTGGAGACCTCCCACCCTGACTTGTCATCAATCCCCTCACATGGGATGACCATAAGATAATGATAATAACCAGATGTTTGTCATGCAACCTACTAGGTAGTCATGACACAAGAGGTTTGTCCCATAACCTGTTAGGTAGTCACCACGCAACAAGGTACTGAGAACTCCCCCTTGGATAATTAACCATGGTCATCATAATTGACAATTAAGATCATCTATATCATTGGATAACATCCATGTCATTAATGGATAAGATTCATATTGGTTTTCCAGGGCACAACTCCAACACCAACCTACGTTGGTTTGGACTCTTAAGTTGAGGCCTCTACGCGACATTGCAACTTGACCCAACCCAAACCTGAACCTACATTTCTATTTTATAAATATAATTACACATGTAACACTGCATGTTCAATTATATAGAGACACCAAGCATGGTAATGGATCTTGGGTATCAGGTTTGGCACAGGCCGAAGCCAGGTTAGGGTTGCACATCAATACCTCAAGTTGGGTCAGGCCTCACATAGAAACTAATGGACAATCAACCAAAACTCTCCAAATTCACATGGTGGCACACTTGTTGGATTGGCCTGCTTTAGGAGTCCTTTCATAGTTAGGCCACACTTTTGAACAGGTTAGATGCCAACTCAAACTGCATTATGTTGCACCTGATATCACTAACTTCAATGATATTTTGCACCAAATTAGACTGATTAATCAACGAATATCATGGAATTTTGTGACATTTGGTGCAACCAAACACACCTTAAGTAAATGAATGCCTAGCATATACCCTTCTAAAGGCACGTTGATAAACAATTGTTTTTTTTTTTTTTTTTTTTTCTATTTTTAAGAAACATTCATGCGACACCTTTTGTAACCACTTCAAAATCTGATCAACGAAGTGCTTCAGCACCTGCTGGAAAAAATAGTGAGTGCATGCACTGAAAGAAACCTTTCTCTGGAAGAAACAGACATGCGGAAGGTTTCCATCAAGACTTGTGTTGAACTGTATGCATCAGGTAGAAGATTTTACAGTTGTTCATCGAATCATCCTCAAATATCCAGATGCTCGAGGTTGATCATGCTTGCAGAGTTCTGTATCAGTTCCTTCCGAACATCAACCTGAAAACGGATTTCATAACTAGAGTTGGATAAAGATATCAAACAGGTTCACCAAGTCCAAGCACATGCCTATGCATGGCCACGTGCAAATGAGTTGGGCATCCGAGCTGTTGATGATGTGAATCACACCCCACAGTGCAGACGACTTGTTAAGAAATCAACCCGCTCGTCGAGCAGACCCCACATGCAGGTTGACTGTGGACTATTGGCAAAAACCATGACTGTTTCCATACATGGGAGGCCCACCTGATGAGAAGACTGGCCTTGATTTTTGAGGTGGTTCTTCTACACGTTGCAGCCCACACGTGTGATCATTTGTTGAGATGGATGAGAGCCCTCATGAACAAGAGATTCAAGATGCAAATGTTAACTGGAAGTTGAGAGTGATGAATTAAGCTTACTCGGGCACCCATGAGGGAGGAGAACATGACATTTGCTTCTGCAGCATCTTCAACTACCAATTGTTTTAAAGTCCTTTTCTCTGGATCCAGCGTTGTCTCCCATAATTGCACAGGCATCATCTCTCCTAAGCCTTTCATTCAATCAATAGCAACAAAATGTTTAGAAACAAAAACAGAATAACAGTATATGACTGTGCATGCATGTTGGGTACAAACTTTTACTTGCAAACCCGCTATAAAAACCACATTCAATCCTAGCGACACAGACCTTTCATCTATCTTGGATGAAGGGTCAGGCAACAATCAGGTTATTTTGCAACTCAGGTAGGCCCCAGTGATGATAGAGGGTGAGCATCCCCGTGCACCTTGTTCCCTTTGCTGTTGCTCACCTGAATTTTGGATCCTGCTGATTTTCAGGCTTACACGTTTCATGAGGTGACACATCAGATGGACAGGTTGGATGCTGTGCACACATCACGTGGGAAGAGTTTGCACTGAAGCATGCAGGATGCCATGCACACATCACCTGGGATGAGTTCTCACATAAGCGTGCACACATCCCTCCCTCCCTCCCTCCCTCCCTCCCTATATGTGCCGCACACGCGGACGTGTCTATATGCATGCGTGTGTATGTTTATGCTGCACAACAAAAGGAACAGCAGGAGAATGAAATTGGAAATTTGGGTCTCTCACACGTAAATCTAGCCATTTTATCTTTTACCTTTGAACCGCTGGATACTGTAGGATGCATTTGCAGGAAAAGTGTTCTGGAGGAGTTTAAGGTCTGCCTCATTGTAACAGTAGTGTGCTTGCCTACCCCGCTCAACCTGAGCATTTCAGGAGAAAAGGTAAGGGGAGATTAAAAGGCTGGGAAACAGTTCAAACCTGTAGATCTGATAAAATATGAACCTTATAAAGAGGCGGAACACCAACATAGATGCATCCTTCTTCAAATAGTGCTTTCTGCAGTGGCAAAGAGAAACTAAGTCGGATCATACTGAAAGAATCTGAACTATTAAAAAAACCAAACGCTATTTTAAACATTTGTTTATGCTAATTGATTTTTCAGTTGGTTTGTTCATCCCACATGCATGTATAGTCCAGCCACTCGACATGCTGGTGCGCAGCACATGTGCTGAGCTGCCACTTCTTGCGAACATCAAATCTATGCATGGTGGGCCATGCCATTTAGAAGACCTGAACCAAAAACCAAGGAAGTTCAGCCATTAGGTGGGCCACAATGTACTGAATACATGGACATCTTAGCAAGTTTTTTCTCAGTTGTCCATTTGATTCATAGACAATGGCCCACTAGATGGGGGGACCAGCCTGCTTTTTGGGCCAGGGCATCTACATGTTTCCCTCCCTGATGGACAAGTTGGTTCTTCGCCACATGTGCAGCACATATGCCAACATGTAGAGGACCAAAGCAACATATGCATGTGGGATTACCAACTTCTACTTACGAGAGAATGACAAGAAGCCTCGATTTTTACCTGATATCTAAAGAAAAATGTCAACAGAAGAGTTCGAATGTGAGCCCCATCCACATCAGCATCAGTTAAAATGATGATCTTATGGTAACGAAGGGCCTCCTTTTTAAAATCTTCTCCCTTTAATGAGGAGGAAACAGTCAATGAACCAAACCAGAAAGGTGGAGGAGAAAAAATAAATAAATAAAAAGAATTAAGGAAATAACATGGAATAACCTTCACTCCAAGTCCAAGACCAAGAATAAGATTTTGGATTTCTTCATTTTTGTACATTGCAGCTTCATCCTTTCTTTCGATGTTCAGAATTTTACCCCTTAAGGGCAAAATAGCCTGCGCGAGAACATTAGCAGATCAGATCCCTGGCAGTAGCACTTCTAAAGGAACGGAAAAACACTATTGTTTTTTACTATTTTTATATTATAAGAGTAAGAAAAAAGAATACACAGAAGCCAGTTATCAAAGGCATAGAAGGCACAGATCCAAACAAATTCAAACGGGAGTACGAGATGAGATGGTTACAGGTAGTGATGCTGAATCGGCAAAATGCATTGGGGGCATTGACAAAAGATGAACCGGCTGCTTGGAGTAACAAAGCTATTTAATTAAGCATGGATTTATCAAGTGTACATGTAGTCTACACCCACACAAGCAATGATCTTTATTTATCCATCTGTGTGATATCAACATGCGACTCCACTCAAAATCTTAGACAGGATGATTTGCTCTACTGAAATTTCTGATGATTTCACATTTTACTTTGAAGGATTTCAAACTTTTTTCCACAATTCTCTATATCATCATTTTCATTTTGGAGCTTTGCTACATGTTTGCACAAAATAAAATCTGATCTAATCAGTGTGTGGGCCCCAATAATGGAAACAGGCAGATGGATCAGAGAACTTCAGCCAAGGTTTTCAGAACCGTACATTTTTCTTGCAAACTGTGGCCTAACTGACCAGTAGATCAACCTGATTCGTGGGGCTAGGGCATCAACATAGTGGTGCCAATCTGATGGATGGATTGGATCTTGGACCTAGCATGGCATGCTGGCACATATGTGGCACGAACATGAGCTTTATTGCACATGCACGTGGGCTTAGCAAAGCTCTTCATTTTGTACCTGTTTTTTCTTTTCTTTTCTTTTTCCATTTCTTCCTCCTTTTTCAGTTAGAACACACTCCCACCCCCATCTTTTTGTTGCTCAATCAGACGCTATGGTCGGTTAGGAAAGGGGCTACGTTAGGCTCAATGGAGAAAAGGAAAAACCTTGCAAATCCAAGGTAGGGCTGCCACTTGGGTTTGGGTTAACCTGAACTCAACTGACCCAACCCGAGTTCAGGTCGGATTGAGTCGGGTTGTCAAGGTCCTCAGTTTGGGTTTGGGTTGCGAAATGCCACACGCTTGGGTTTGGGTTTAGCAAATTTGGGTTGGGTTGGGAATACTCATATGTATTTGGGTCAGGTCAAATTGGGTTGGTCGGTTCTAGAGCACTTTGGGTTGGGTTCGGGGGGTTGACCCTCAACCCAACCCAACCCACCGAAGTTGCACCCCTAATCCAAGGGACTAACTTAGACTTGGATACAGTGAGTGAATCCTATATGAGAGAGTTAATGGGGTAGACGTTGTTGTGGCTTGTTTTTCAAGCCAACTAGAGACAGATCAGGGGTATTTTTAGTACTATAAAATGAGGACATGCTCAATGGGGATGATTAGATGAGGAACCGATTCATAAGATCAATAGAATGGACTTGTTGTTGTTGTTGGGGGGGGGGGGGGGGGGGGGGTTGCATCAGTGGCAAGTTCATTGTAATATGGTTTCCAGTGGAAAAATGTGGAGGTTCTATGACTCCTTGTATACATAGATTTCCATGGGTGGTCAGTAGGCTTGATTAGCGAATTTGCCTGTGGATGGAGCATATGATACTTGGTTGAATGATCAAGAAAGTATGGTGATGTGACGTTGGATGGTTTATGATACCAAGAGACTGGGAGAGCCACTTTTGGGGTTGTTTCAATCCATACTCCTGCATTCCACATTGGATCATAACCCTCTTCCTTTTTAGATGAAGATAAATTTGTGGGGCCATCACCAGTTCAAGTTTGAAAACATGTTTGTAGCAAGGTGAACGAACAAGTTCAAATGGTCAGTGGTTCAGCTGGTTTCAGATTCTCCTAAGCTCCAAAGCCTAAAAATAAAATAAAACAATGGAACAAGTAATGCTTCTATGTCATCGAAGAGAAAAAAAAAAAAAAATCAAGACCCTAAAAATTGCAACGCTCAATAGGGTGCAAGAATCGAGAGCACTAAGAACAAAGGGAGCCACTAAAAAGATTCAACTTCAAAAGGGAGTTCAAGGAAGCATTAGGAGCAGAAGAAATATTGTGGATACAAATTAAATACATCATGACCATGGTATTCCATAATGGTAACCGTGGCTGTAAAGGCCACCACCATTACCATTATGATACGGGCATAACGGCCGTTACGGCCTTTTTATTTTGAAAAAAAAAAAATGACAAAAACCGTTATGGGTCTTCTTTTCTTTTCTTTTTTTTCTTTTTTTTTTTTTTTTTTTTTGCTGTTGTTGTTGTTGTTTTTAACGGCCATTATGACCCTAACGCGTAACAGTTGCCACTGTCACTGTTACGTAGCAGTCGTTACAGCCCTTTGCGGCCGTTATAGCACACCTTGATCATGTGTAAAGAGGGTGGTAAAAATATGGACTTTCCCTATCAGCTAGAAGAAAATCATACTTTCAGTAAGATCGCCTAGGAGGGGGAGGTGTACAAAGATCTCAAAGAAATCAAGAAAGTGGGGGGTGGAATTCTACAAAGAGCTCTACTCCAAGGAAATGTAACATCATTAGAAGGTCGTATCTTCAATTCCATTAGCACCAACAAAGTCGATGAGATTGAAGAGAGATTTGGGGGACGAGGAAATCAAGAAGGTAGAGTTTGAAATGGGACAAGGCAGGGCTCTGAGTCCACGTGGTCTCTACTTTGCTTTCTTCCAAGAAGACCCTATGAAAGTCATGAGAGAGTTTCATGCTAGTGTGATTCTTTGTAAAGGGATGAATTTGGCATTCATTAGTCATTATTGGAGTCCCAAGAGAGACGGTGGATGCAATTTGAAGGACCTCTAGCCAATAAATTTGGTGAGTACCATTTATAAGATCATTGCTAAAATGTTGGTGAATAAGCATTGGAGTTGCTTGCATGAGCTTGTATCTCCATTTCAAGGGGTGCTTTTTACGGATCGGCATATTCTTCATGGGATTCTTATTACCAACAAATGCATTCACTTGAGAGAAAAGTCAAGAGATTTGGGGATCCTCTATAAAATTGAAATGGAAAAAGCCTAAGATCATGTTAATTGGGGGTTTGTACATTATATGCTAGTTCAAATGGGTTTTAAAGAAAGGTGGAGAAGGTGGATCCGATATTGTTTTGTGACTGCTTAATTTTCTATCATGATGAAAGGAAGTCCTTCGGGCTATTTCAACAGCTCGAGGGTTTTACAACTATCTACATCCGTTATCTTTCACGATGGTGGTAGAAGGTCTTGTGTAATGTTTCACCAAGGGGAGGCTTCTAATCTACATTAAGGATTGTGGTATGTAATCTGCATATTCCTTTTTGCAACTTCAATTTGTGGATGACACTCTAGTACAGTGTGAAGCTTCAGAAGTGCAAGTGATGAACCTCCATTGATTCTCAGATGGTTTGAATGGATCTCAGCCTTAGAATTAATCTTGGTAAAAATGCTTAACTTGAATTGGAAACCAAATCAATCCTTAATACTAGGCTTACCTCCATCCTTGAGTGTAAGATCAACAAGTGGCCTGTCATGTATTATGGTCTCCCGCTTGGTGTTTATCCCCGCTATTCAGCCTTTTGGGATCCTACCATGGGCAAATTCAATAAAACCTGGCATCATGGAAATGTAGCCTATTTCCCTTGGTGGGTGGATCACGCTTATTACATCCTCTTTGGCAAATTTCCCGATCTACTATCTCTACCTTTTTCAAATCCTGAGTTCGGTTGCTAAACAATCAGTTAATGATTCAGAGGAACTTCTTATGGCAAGGCTAGGTGAAAGATGGCAGTATCATTTGGTTAAATGGAATAATGTTCAAAAATCAAAATGAGGCCTGGGCAGAGGTAGGATCAAAGAGTGGAATTGAATCTCCTATCAAAGTGGTGGTGGTGTTTTAGTTGTGAAAAGGAGGCATTGTAGAAGACATTAATTCGAAGCAGATATGGTATCAGGGAAAGAGGTTGTTCATTGAGGGATGGACACAAGGAGGATCAGTGGTATGGAAGAACATTTTTAAGTTCAGAAGAGGAGTTAAACGAGATGGCGACCTTTCATGGAGGGGTGAGGTATAGGATAGCAGAGGGCAACAAATTTAGCTTCTAGGAGGATACATGGTTGGGAAATTATCCCCTTTGACGCTTCGATTTGTAGGGGCAAGCAGAGAGGAGGTATGGCCGTATGGGTAACAGATTGTTATGAGGTGATGGGGGAAAGCCTGTCTGGAATAGGAAGGGGTTGTGGAGTTTTATTAATCTCCAAGCAAGGGTTGAAGAACCCTGCAGTGATAGAAACCTGGGAGGAAAAAAGCATTTGAAAGTGACCTCATAAGGGAGATTTCTTTGCAAAGTCCTCACAATAGCCATCCAAAAAAAAAACAGTTGCCTTAGGGGGGTACGAATTTACCGCATACAGGGGTTCTTTAGCGTCTTTAAGGTATGTTGCATCCACTAAAAGAGAGTCGATAGCATATTTAAAGGTTGGCAATGGATCCTTTAAGGGAAAGAGGGAATTTGATGTGGCAAATGCTCCCTTATGTTATTATATAGGCCGTTTGAAAAAGAAGAAGAAAAAAGGAACGGGCAGATATTTGATGATAAGGTTCTCTTGTTGCAAAGGGTTAATGCAAAAAACTAAGAGTTAAGAGGCGGACCTCATTCAGTAGGAGTTCAAAGGTTAGGCAAGGTATTAAAAAAAGGTTAAATAATGGTAATAGTGGGAATTGTTACGCGTCACAGGGCCGTTATGGGAAAATGGCTTGTAACGGCCCATTTTTTAGGCCAATACAAGTGGTTGGGAGGGGGATCGTAATGTCCGTTATAGTCCGTATCGTAACAGTAACGGCGGTTGCCATTATGACAACCGTTACTGTTATTGAATACCTTGGTTGCAGCATCAAATTTCTACTCCAATTGGAAAAAAAAAAACTACCTTCCATATGCCCCAGAAAAGGTGCACACATCGAGAGAGCTCGTTGCCACAACAGAAGTACGCGGGTTGAAGATAAAGCACAGGGTCTCCCCAAAGGGATTCAAATCATCCCCAGTTTGTTACAAAGCTAGTAATTGTGGACAGTTCTTCTTTAGAGGTGCTGACTTGGAGCTGTGGATCTGGGTTTTATTTTTGATGAAATCAAGTTGCTTGTGGTTAGGCCAAACATTTCGTTAATCAAGTAACTTGCAAGGTTAACTAGCAAATCTCAAGAACATGACGTGCAGAAATGGCACAACCATAAGCTGCTTGTGAAAGAATGAAGACTAGAAGAATTGGGGTACTGCAAACCAAAAGGCAAATTACCTAAAGTGAAAAGTCAGATGCAGGTGCATTCGTAAAAATATGCAGCAGATCATATTAGGCTTTAAAATATACATCCAAAACACTTCATCAGTCATCATATTTAAACCAACTCTTACTGAGCATCATTTCGCTAATAAGTGACTGCCAGCTTTCATACAACTTTTTTTATTATCAGCAAAATTACTAAATAAGGTTTTATCCCACAAACTCTTGGATTATGTAAGGCTGCAATTTTTCTTGATAACATCTATACAATCATCATGTGACTACCTATAATTATAAGCCGGATATTTCACCTGGAAACGCCTATCACGACCTTGCTTTGCACTACCCCCAGCTGAATCACCTTCGACTATAAATATCTCTGCAAAATTTTGATGAAGTCTATATGACACTGGCTAATCATAATAATAATGCCTCAAAACAATTCACCACACACTAAGGAAGAAGACACCAAATTTACCTGATAAAGGTCACATGTCTTATTCTTAAATAATTGAAGTTGGCAATCATAGTATTAGTTAGAATCATGTGTCTCATTTGATGCCGTTAGTCAAATTATTTTACTAAAGCAATGCCAAGGTCTAAAAATGGTTTCTTTTCTTTTCTTCTTTTTTTATCAATGAAAAAAAAAAAAGTCTCCTTCTATTACTTAAACAAAAATTCAAGTCATGGGGATTCAAACTGTTGAGAACCTTCAACTCAAATACTTCCCACGCCCCATGAATAATAACAACAACAACAATAATAATAATAAAACAATAACTATAACTGGGATTGTGAGAATCAACTCAGTTGGGGTCAAGCGGCTAATAATCGATAAAGGATTAGCTACGATTACATCCAAAGAACCATTAAGTCAGACCTAACTTCGTTTTATGGGGCTCAAATCCCAAACAAGTAACAAGTGAGAAAGTAAAACATACCAGCTTCTTCGGGATTTGTGGCTGAGCAATCAGCCAATTTCCCAGGGAGAGAAGATGATTTCAGGATGCTTTTTGTTCTCACCAACTCCCTTGCCCTCTTGGCTGCCATAGCTGCCTAAAAAGAAAAAAAAAATTCAAATAAAATACAAACTTCAAAACTTCATAAACAGAATTCAGCTGATAAATAAACCTTTGTTGGAGAGGACAACTTGGGCTGCTATTGTGATCTTATCAATACATTGTTTTCTACTGGAAACCACTCAATTCATTTTATGTGCATGAGTTCTAGAGAAAATCTGTACAAAAGCTAATAGATATTCCTGAAAAAACTAGCATAAATTATCATAGTTGATAAAAGTTATGGGGAAAAATAGCTTCTCTGAATAAGGCACAAGGGCATTTCGCTGTTAAAAGCTGCCAAACAAGAAAGACCACGAACCATGAGAAAACAGAGTAAAATATAAACTTGAAACAAGAATACCTTTAGAGCATTGAGAGACTTGGAGAGAATTGAATCCAGTACATCAGGATGCAACTCTAAATACTCAGTAAGATGCTCTTGAAGGGATTGTTCGACCACTCTACGAACCTCTGGATTCCCCAACCTTGTCTTTCACATGATAAACAATTACAAAGTAAGACCAGGAACTAAAGATATTCATATCATATGATTTTGTTTCTGGCATTATCCAGAAAAAATAGGTCAAAGTGTGCCAAAGACACATTGGCATGACCAGTTCATAAACATAATGATGAAAAAGCCAGCACCTTTGTTTGTCCTTCAAACTCCGGGCTCGGAACTTTGACTGAGATCACGCATGTTAAGCCCTCCCTTACATGCTCACCACTTAAACTAATATCCTTCTCCTGAAATGGAACCATTCAAGGATTCATGAATCTGGAAAATGAATACTAACAGAATTATGTCCAATGGTTATTTGTATCAATCAAAGCTTTTGCCCAATTCTCATTTGTTTTAACCAAAATTTGCATTAGAACTTAGCTACTGGGTTTTTTAATCTGTTATTCCAGCTTCCTGATCAATGAGAAGTACAGCAGACATTCATTCTGGAGGAAGAGGACAACAACTGTTTCTATATCTACATCTATTTTTTATTCTTATTTAATTTTTTTGATAATATATCTACATCTCTATGTACATGTATGCATGTACAGGCAAATGTGGATACACACGTACATGTGTATGTATCAGTGTTTTAAATAACGAATAGCATATAGCATAGCATTCACCCCTCTGAAGCAGAAGACTTAAGCCACATAGTGTGTAGCATAAGCTAAATGCGCTACATGCTACTTCTAGATTTTTTATTAAGGTTGAGCTTGGTTGCGCCAAATATCATGAAATTCTATGATATTTTGCACCGAATTAGTCGATTAATAATGAAATTTAATGACATGTGGAGCAACCAAACACAGCCTAAAATAATAGAAAAAATATGCAAAGATTAAGTATAAAGGTAAAGAAAGAGCAAACTAATTGATTTAGCACTATCAGTGTTTTAAATAGCTACGCTGTGTAGAGCATGTAGCTTACGCTACGTAGCGGAGATTAGTCTTTACACTACATAACTCATGAAAATAGCTTAAGTCATGCGTAGCCTATGTTACATGATTAATTTGGATATGCCACACGCTACATAGACAACACTACACGCTATGTAGCTCACAATTCAAGTTATTTTTTACTACAAGATTAAAATCAATTAATGTTTTCAAAGAGTTGTTAAATTTTTCTATTCTTAATAGAAATTAGTTAATCTTTTCAATGCTTTTAGTAAAATAATACAAGCAACAGTATTAAATCATTTTTGTTGCTCTTTCTTTACCTTTATACTTAAGCATTGCCCCTTCCTATTACTGTAGGTTGCGTTTGGTTGAACCAAATATCATGAAATCTTGTTAAATTTCATTATTAATCAATTTAATTCGGTGCAGAATATCATGAAATTGGTGCAACCAAACGCAACCTCGATTAAAAGTCTAGAAGTAGTGTGTAGTGTAGCTTATGCCTCACGCTTCAAAGGGGTGAACGCTACGCTACACGCTATTTGCTATTTAAAACACTGAGTACTATTACTTTTATTATTACTAAAATCATTGAAGATTAACTAATTCTTATCAAAAAATGAAAAAATGTAACAAATAATTGAAAACAAGAATTGATTTAATATTTTAGTGAAAAAAATACATCATAGTGTAAGCTACTTAGCGTGCACTATATGCCATGTAGCATGTAGCGAACACAAAATTAGCATGTAACATAGGCTACACACGATTTAAGCTAGTTTCATGAGCTACATTGCATTAAGGCGAGGCTGTGCTACATAGTATAAATTACATGCTACATAGTGAAGCTATTTAAAACACCAGTATGTATACATGTACCATGGTTTGAAAACCCAAAATTTGGTTTGCAAGTCCACAAGAATGAGTGGACTTGAAGACTCGAACAAAAACTAGACTAAAATAAAAACTCAAAAATTAATCATTGTTTTAGAATATAACAAGGTAAAATAAAGTGCATAAATTAATAAAAATTGAAACACCCTTTCATCAAATTCGGTTGTTTATTCTAGAATCTCTATCTTCCAATTGCATGTTGGTTTAAGGCCAATCAATCTGCAGTTGCCAGCCTGCAACCTAATAATCCTTATTTTCTGTGTTTGATGAGTAAGGGACTTTTTCCTTAAGATTCAGATGTTTACACCACTCAACCAGAAGCATGCTAAAAAAGAAAGTCTAGAGAATATTAGTATATATGTGTGTTAGTATGTGGCTCTTTTACTATAAGTGCATGTGCACATCTTTTCTCTTCTCCTACAGTGTACTATATGCTTATTCTAATAAAGCCTTGTGTGGTGGGCATGTGGCACACACACACTACATTCACCCTAAAACACAAGGGCATGTGGCACACACACACACTACATTCACCCTAAAACTCTCTCTCTCTCTCTCTCTCTCTCTCTCTCTCTCTCTCTCTCTCCTCTTCTTCCCTTTCTTCTCTCCTCTTCTTCCACCCTAATCATCTAATCTTCTTCTAGTTGGTATCAGAGCTACGATCTGACTATTCCGCATCAAGGGAGTTGAGAGGCCACACGTCAGATTGCTGACGTCAGCGGCCGTACGGCTGACGTCAACAATGTACGGTCAAATGGACCCCGTTTGAGGTGAAAGTTTAGGGGTTTGATAGATCTCTATTTTAGAAGATTTGTCATGATTTTTTGAGAATTTTTTAGAGCTTTCTTGATGGTGATTTGGCTGAAATAGTGAAATTCGGAAATCGGGCCCCGAATCAATGTTTCATTGATTTTTCTCAAATCGGTAAGCTTTTCTCTTGTTTCTTTCCTCTAAATGGACTAATACCTCTCACCCAAGCTAATATTGGAGGATTTTTTAGCTGATACGAAGATTTGAATGGGTTTTTACCCCAAATAGAGGTGCGGCCATGTTAATTTTGGGCTGTTTGCGTCAGATTTGAGTACTTTGGGTGGTATTTTCAGAGTTTTCTGGTTGATTGGGGTTAGTCTCTCAAAGGATTGCTTATTAGAGACTTTGTTGAATTACATTTTACTTGGACCCCTCATTCTTATGGGGGACAAAGGGCAATCTCATCTTGGCATGGATTCACTTGAACCCAATCCACTCCAAATCACCTCGATTAAGTTGAATGGTGATAACTATCTTCAATGGGCACAATCTGTAAAAGTGTTCTTGGGGGCCCGTGAGAAGTTGTCGTATATTCTGGATGATCCCCCAAGCTCTACAGAAGACACATACAAGACTTGGACAAAGGAGAACTATCAAGTCATTGCATGGTTGTTGAACAGTATAGATTCTTCGGTTAGCCACTCCGTGATGTTTTTGTCATCGGCTAAAGGCATTTGGGACTCCCTTCATGATATGTACTCCGAGTCTAAAAAATTTTCGCGGGTATTTCAGCTTATTCAAGAAATTGGTCGGTTCCAGCAAGACTCAAGATCATTAAAAGATTATTATTCGACACTTCGAGGCATGTGGGATGAGCTGGACTTGTATCAACCTCTTCCTTTGAAATGTCTAGGCGATCATGAGCATGCTCGTAAGCAACGGGATGACACTCGTGTTATGCAGTTCCTCGCAAGGTTGAACTCCATCTACTTCAGTGTTCGGGATCAAGTGGTTATTAATGATCCCCTTCCTCCGTTGACAACAGTCTATGCCATGTGCCAGCGCGTCACTATATCAGCTCTTCCTTCACATCCTTTTGTACCACCAGAGCGTTCAGCACACCTTGCTGGCGATCCATCTTCCATTTTTCCTGGATCTCACTCACCATCCTTGAGTTCAGGGCGCACTTTTGGTTATGATGGTCGTGGTAGAGGCCGAGAGGGAGATCGAGGATGTGTCGGTCGTCATCTTCGAGGTCGTGGTGGACGTGGACGAGGACATGATAGTTCCCGCATTTGTTCGCATTGTGGCGGAACTAATCACACTATTGATTATTGTTGGCAGCTCCATGGTCGTCCTACGTATGCTGCTGCCTCTATTACAGCTACTGTTGCTCCTGAGGGACAACCTTCCACCCTGGCAACTGAGCAGCCTTCTTCAGGAGAGTCTCTCATTATTTTTCGAGCAGCTTATGATGCCTTGATGCGGCTTCATATTCGTAATGTTCCTAAGCCTTCTTATGCAGCTTCAGCCAAGTCAGGTACCGCTCTTCTAGCGTCTTCTTCTACCACCTCCTGGGTCATTGACTCTGGGGCTTCCTCCCACATGACTGGTAAGTCACATCTCTTTTCATCTTATTTTTCTTCCTGCCACTCTCAATATGTTACAGTCGCAGAAGGAACACATGCCCCCATTTCTGGGATTGGTTCCATCTCCCTTTCCCCTTCCTTGCCATTGTCCTCAATCTTGCATGTACCTGGTTTTCCATTAAACTTACTATCTGTTAGCTCCCTTACTAAATCGTTGAATTGTTCGATTACCTTTTACCCTTCTCATTGTCTTTTTCAGGACCTACAAACAACGAGAGTAATTGGTGGGGGGCATGAGCGAGGAGGCGTTTATCTTCTCAATGATACAATTGTTGCTGCTTCAAATACCTCTTCTCTTGATCGAGACTCCATCACACGGTGGCATTGCCGCTTAGGACATCCTTCCTTAGCTCGATTGAGACTTTTATTTCCTTCATTCTCAGTTATTAAACCTTTGTGTTGTGACATTTGTGAATTATCAAAACATCATCGTACTATGTTTCCTCCAAGTGTTTCAGGAAGGAAATCTCAACCTTTTGATCTGGTTCACTCAGATGCTTGGGGACCAGCCCCGGTTACTTCCACTTTTGGTTTTAAATATTTTGTCACCTTTATTGATGATTATTCTCGCATGACCTGGGTTTACCTTTTGAAATCAAAGAGTGAAATATTTGATGCGTTTAAAGTGTTTTATCGTGAAGTGTGCACTCAATTTCAATGCTCAATCAAAACCCTCCATTTTGATAATGGGGGGGAGTACATGTCCACTACTTTTTTGTCCTTCTTAAAGGAACATGGTATTTTGTCTCGGACATCATGTGTTTACACTCCACAACAAAATGGTATTACAGAACGAAAGAACCGTCACCTTCTTGAAGTCGCACGTACCCTTCTTCTTGGTATGCATTTACCTAAGCATTTTTGGGGGTGACGCTCTTCTTACTTCCACTTTCCTTATTAATCGTATTCCCTCACGTATATTGTCTTCCAAATCCTCATTTAATATGTTGTATCCTCACGACAATCCATTTCCTTTACCCCCTAAAGTTTTTGGTTGCACATGCTTCATTCAAATTTTGGATGGTCGTAATGATAAACTTAGTCCCAGGGCAACTAAATGTGTTTTCTTAGGGTACACTCGGAGCCAGAAAGGGTATCAGTGTTATGACCCCTCAACTCGTAAGAAATATATCTCTACCGATGTAACATTTTTTGAAGATGTTCCTTTTTTTTCGCCTCACGGTCGATCCCTCTGTGATCCTCTTGTGAGTCAGGGAGAGCATACTGCTTTTCCCCTTCCTCTTGTCACGAGTGATCATAGGGAGACTCTTTCACCTCCCATTCCTTACTCTGTTGGAGATTTGGGTGACTCGAAGCCTCTGCGAGTGTATCATCGTCGAGATAAATCTTCACGCGCTCCGCCGTCCACTCTTCCACTCACTTTGGATGTTGGCTCAGGTGATTCTGCTACCTCAAGTTCGGATCTTCCAATTGCCTTGCGTAAAGGGACGCAATCATGTACTCAACATCCCATTAGCAATTTTGTTTCATATGATCATCTTTCACCGTCCTTTCGGCGTTTGCAGCTTCCATTTCATCACAGGCTATTCCTCGGTCTCTCTCCCACGCTCTTCAAAGTCCTGACTGGACGAAGGCAATGATGGAAGAAATGTTTGCTCTTGAGAAGAATCATACTTGGGAGCTAGTTTCTCTTCCTCCAGGGCACAAACCTGTTGGGTGTCGATGGGTGTATACGATCAAGTTCCTTCCCGATGGCTCCATTGATCGCTACAAGGCCCGTCTTGTTGCTCGGGGATATACGCAGACTTAGGGCATGGATTACTTCGAGACATTCTCTCCAGTGGCAAAACTTAATTCTATTCGCGTGGTGGTTTCCTTGGCCGTCAATTTATCCTGGCCCTTGTTCCAACTAGATGTCAAGAATGCATTTCTTCATGGGGATCTTGCGGAAGAGGTATACATGCATCAACCTCCAGGCTTTGTTGCTTCCCACAATCCTACGCTTGTGTGTTGATTGAAGAAGGCCCTTTATGGGCTCAAACAGTCCCCGCGTGCTTGGTTCGACAAATTCAATCAAGCTCTCATAGAATTTAGCTTTGTTCGTAGTCATGCCGACCATTCTCTCTTTATATGTTAACGATCAACGGGCATCATGGTTCTCATTGTGTATGTGGATGATATTGTACTGTCAGGCAGTGATTTGGTTGCCATGGGCGATGTCAAAGAATTTCTGAAGAACAAGTTTGAGATCAAGGACCTTGGTCCTCTTCGCTACTTTCTGGGCATCGAGGTTGCTCGCTCCCAAACTGGGGTATCCTTATCCCAACGAAAATATGCTCTTGATCTTCTCATGGGGACTGGCATGCTAGGATGCAAACCGGCTATCACCCCCATGGATACTTTGCATAAGCTTCAGCCTGATGATGGTACTCTTCTTTCTGATCTTGGCATGGACCGTCGGCTTGTAGGTCGGCTCATTTATTTGACTATTACTCGTCCAGATCTCTCCTTTGCGGTGTGAGTTGTCAGCCAGTTCATGCAAGCTCCCCGTTCTTCACATCTCACAGCCGTTTACCGCATACTCCGGTATCTTAAATCAGCACCGGGCCTTGGCATCCATTTCCAGTCTCATGGTCATCTTCATCTTTCGGGCTATTCCGATGCCGATTGTGCGGGTGGTATATATGATCGTCGATCTACATCCTGGTTTTGTACCTTCCTAGGTGGTAATCTTGTCACGTGGAAAAGTAAGAAGCAATCGGTTGTTGCGCGCTCCTCGGCTAAAGCAGAATATCGTGCTATGGCTCATGCTACATGTGAGCTAGTGTGGCTTCGCACCCTTCTTGACGAACTTGGCTATTCTCCTTTGGGCCCTATTCCTCTTCATGGCGACAATCAGGCAGCCATACATATTGCTCGTAATCCTGTTTTCCACGAGCGCACCAAGCATATTGAGGTTGACTGTCACTTTATTCGGGAGAAAGTTGCCTCGAAGGAAATCATCACTCCTTTTGTTCGGTCCGGGAATCAACTTGCGGATGTTCTTACGAAGTCTTTAAGTCGAGATGCTCTTCATCGTGTTCGTGACAAGTTGGGCATGATCAACATATTTGCTCCAACTTGAGGGGGAGTCTAGAGAATATTAGTATATCTGTGTGTTAGTATGTAACTCTTTTATTGTAAGTGCATGTGCACATCTTTTCTCTTCTCCTACAGTGTACTATATGCTTATTCTAATAAAGCCTTGTGTGGTGGGCATGTAGCACACACACACTACATTCACCCTAAAACTCTTTCTCTCTCTCTCTCCTCTTCTTCCCTTTCTTCTCTCCTCTTCTTCCACCCTAATCATCTAATCTTCTTCTACTGAAAGGACATCTGATCAGCAAAGCAGTTCCCACACTTGGGAACTGGAAATCAAACAGAAGAAAAATCAAATTTTACATGGTAACTATCAAGCATATAACAATAAGATTGAAGGATGCACCTTAATTATCTTGGACTTCTTGCCAAGGTTATTGAGAGTTCTTGTTAATGAAGCTTTCATGCCATCTATATGGGTACCACCATCAACTGTACGAATGCTGTTAGCATATCCGAGCATCGTGTCTGTATAGGAATCTGCGCACCTTAAAAAGATGACAACCAAGACAGCTAAGATTATATACATTGTCAATGAGTATTTAACACAAATCAGCACTGAAGCAGGTGTTTGAACAAATATCAGTTCGCCACAAGAAACTTGTTTCATGGAATGAAAGTCTCTAATGCATCTGCATGATTATTTCCATCATCATAGATATTTAATTTTGACCTCAATATCTGTTATGAGAGTGCATCAGGCAGCTGATAAATAAGAAAAAATCGACGACCCAATTCAACAAAGTGGTTACTAAAGAATTTTGACTATAGCAATATGAATCAGATGAGAAGGAAATGAAGATAAAACTACTGTAACAATATGAATCTTATAAGAAGGAAATGAAGATAAAATGTACTTTAGTCTATGGGGTCAATAATATGCATGGAATTCTCCACTGAAGTTCCATGGACTTGCATTTTTGAAAGAACTCATTTTCCTAGCATTAGACCATCTAATGGAACTTGAGTTCTAAGTGAACAGGTCCATGGAATCCTCAGGGTACCCAATTGCTGGAATGCTCGAGTTTCCATGGATTTCAGCTTTTCAACATCTTAAGTGAAGAGTTCCATAAATCCAATCAACCCCTATGAATAAGCATGAGGATAGGTACTTACCATTGAAGGGCGATATCAATTGTGATTCCATCCATTTCTTTACTGAAAGCTAGAACATCGTGAAGAGGTTTCTACCAAAAAAAAAAAAAAAAAATTTGCCCATCTTAATTAGATACAAGTAATACAAAATCATATTTATATTTGATAGAAAACTCAGTTTAAGGGTCACTGGTGTCAAGAAAATAGAGTATCTTACATGTAAAGCATACTAACGAACTTTTTAACACAATAGTCATCATCATCATCATCATCAAAACCATGTCCCAGCTATTTAAGATCGACCATAAGAAGCCCTTTCATAAGTAAATCCTAAGGTCCTATCCTTGATAAATGAACAAGCCGTTATATCCTGTATCACCACCATAATCCAAGTCCTTATAGGTCTTCGTCCCATCCTCTTTTAATACCTTCAAACATGGCGTGCCGTAACAGCCGTTATGGGGCCGTAAAGGCCATTATGTAAAGGTAACGGTAGCAACTGTTACACGTTATAGGGTCATAACGGCTGTTACGGAAAAAATGACCCATAAAGACCTCTACAACCCTCGTAACAGCCTGTTACACCCGCTGTAAAGGCCATAATGGCCCCATAACAGTCCATGACAGGGCCAATACAAGTTTTTTGTTCAATACAAAAAATAAAAAATACCTACATCTCGTATCGTAAAGGTAACAGTAGTGGCCATTACGGCCACCGTTATAGTTACAGAATATCTTCCCTTCAAACCTAGTGATATTCCCTCCTTCCAAGAATCATCTCCGGACTCTGTTATATATGACTGAACCATCTCAATCTATGCCCCATGTCGTCTCTTGTTGGGACTACACCTAGGGTCCTAGGCTGCTTTGGATGATGTAAATCTTGACTCTATCCTTCCTAGACTTCCTATACATCCCCATCTATGCAAAACTGTCTTTGCTCATGTTGCTTTCTAACTACCCAACACTCTGGGCTGTCTTACAAAACTTAGACATAAGGGCCTATTTGGGAGCTTGAAATGTATTTGGGTAGAAAATACTTTCCAAGATCCCCACCGCAGTATCTGTGTGACAAATCCCAAATCCCAGATGCTCTTCAGCTAGATGCTCACTTTGTGACGACTCTTCTTCTTCTTCTTCTTCTTTTTTTGTTATATTTAAACTTTTATTATCTTTAACTCTGACTTTTGTGCCTTTCAAAAAAAAAAAAAAAAAAACACTCCGACTTTTGTCTTAAGGTCCTAAGGCCATGATCAGGTGCACAGTTTTTGTGTTTGGATGAAAGGACAATGCGATCGGACATATTTGCTCCAATCTATGAGCCATCCGTTTGTATTTTGGGTATCCATCAACCACCCCATTTCTATGTGACAAGGTCAATGTGGGATTGTGCGTGGACGATATGAGTTAGAAGAATACTGATGCGGACATCAAACCCTTTTAGGGTTTATCAGCATAAGAAGAGAGCAACGCATGTATCTCTTTGGCTCGATGACGGGTTTGGATCATTCTTGACGAATGATGAGGAGCATTGAAGGCCCTACACATGTGATTTGGCACGTAGAAGACCCCACAATGGGAAGACATGTATGTAGGAAGAACCCATGAAGAGCATGGAGCATGAGTTGAAGATGAGCGAAAGAAGACCCGTCAGATTATCGTCGGGCGCCTGACAGTTGTCCATCTGGTGCCCAAACGTCTCTGGACGTTTTGGACTGTCTTCGGGTGCCCGACGACCGCGTAAGTTGTTTTTTTTTTTTAGTTCTTTTTATTATTTTTTAGGTATAGTTTAGTCTTTTCCTTTCTTAGTTAATACTTATTTAAGAGGGTTAAGCCCTAAACACGAATTTTAGTCGATTATTGAATGAAAAAGCCTTTTAGTTGCCTCCTCTCTCTCTCTCTCTCTCTCTCTCTCTCTCTCTCTCTCTCTTGTGGATCTTCTTCTTCTTCTCCAATCTTCTTCTTTCTTCTTCTTTTCATTCTTCCAACTTTCTTCTAAGGTAATTCATTTTCTTCCCTCTTTCTACAAACTTATTTTCTCCCATTATTTACAACCCTAAAAATCTGAGAATTGATCCCTAAACCCGTTTCTCTCAGATTTTCATTCCCTAATCCGAGAAATCATTCGATCTCCCGGACTAGTGAATCCCATTGCGCGTTTGAATCATAACCATGCAAGATCGGAAGGTTTCATCGATCGCCGGATCCATTCCAAACAATACTTGAACTCCATATTACATAGTTGTGATGATGGCCCACATTATTGCATGTGCCCTTTTGATTTTCTTAGATTATGATGGTGAATGTTGAATGTTTTAATATTATTGCTTTGTTATTCCGCTGAATTATTCATGTTCATATGCAATGATCATAATTAGGTCATCCTACATCAAATACACTTGGGTTTAAGTTATGGTTGGTTGTATGACTCATGTTGGTGGTATCTCATCAATGTATACGTACATAGCAGGTACCTGATCTGAATGTTGATGACATCTGACCTTTTCTAATGAACTGGGAACGCTATTGTACTCTTTTCTTTTAGGTAGCATACATGCCTGATCATCCATCTCCATAACTTGGAAGTAACTTTTCTTTTGAAAGATTAATTTTGAAGTAATATATGCAAGTAAAAATTACAAAAAACTTAGGAACAACGATATAAAGGTCACCAGCCGGTATGTATTCTGCCCTTCCCCTTAAATTCTATAATTGGGGACCTGCACTGTTCATGGTGAAGTCCCATCATTCCAGTGGGGATCTCATCTTTCCACCAACAGGAAAGGCTGAATACCTAGTATGAGGGATGATGGCCACAATCCTTTCTCAGCAAAACAATACTGGAAATAAAATGATTGCAAAGAATAATGCAACTGCAGAAATGCTTGGTGCTTAGGTTCACATTTATGTAATTCCAATCATCAAAATATGCAAAGCTATGCAACCTGCATACCTTATCAGTATTTAGCCATGTCACATACTCAACCAATCCACCGGCATAGCAATACTCATTATACTGTGTCTTCCTTGGATCAGCATCCTCCTTAGTTAGAGTGATTGTAAGCTGCAAAATAAGGTACAAGAAACAATGATTTGAGAACCTACCACAGCAAGAAAATGAAAAACCCATCAACAGTTAGCGAAACACTAAGGAAACAGTTTGAGAAGAAAAATACAGATTAACGAAAAGGCAAGAACTAACATAGCTGAAATTAATACCATAAAAGAAAAGCAACCATGCGTAAAAGGTGCTGAAAAAATGTGAACTTCCACACATAATGCTTAGCTCTCAGCCTGGGCATAGAGAAACATCAGCCCACATTTGCATCCCTAGCCACAATACCAAACCTAGTTACCAAAATATTAATCATCATCATCTATGCCCTATCCCAATTAATTGGGGTTAGCTACATGAATCTTGTTCCACCATGCCACTCCATCATGGGCCAGACCTTCAATTAGACCATAGATCATAAAGTCTTTTCTTACTACCTCCATCCACGTCCTTTGGGGCCTTTCCCTTGCCCTTTTAGAGCCTTCAACTTGAACCAACTCCCTCCTGATCAGTGTGGTTCTTGGTCCCCGTTGCATATGACCAATTCATCTAAGTCTACTTTCCCTCATCTTATTACCAATTAGTGCTACTCCTAAGTTCCCTCGGATACATTCATTTCTATTTCTATCCTTCCTCATCTTGCCACCATCCTCATTTCAGCTACACATCCTATGAACATGTTCTTCTTTACCAAAAAATTTAATTTATAGATATATGTGGCTCCCCTCCATAACATGCTAGTTACTTTAAAAGCCCACAGATGACATAAAAACCAAATTGCGCTTGTCCACATTCTCCTAAAACATACATGGCATAAAATGGTCCACAGTTAAAACTGTCATTCTATTATCATAACATTATATAACAGTTCCATTTGCAAAATTAGTTGTGAATTGAGTTTCACCCAAAAATAGTAAACGACTATTATAACTAATGTAATTTGAGAAAAGAAGGGGAGAGAGGGGGAGGATTAAAAGGGATAAGAGTTGGACCTTCCCATCTCCCTTGCTTTTATTCATTTGAGTTAAAAAACCAAAAATACCCAATATGGCCCTCACTTATTACAAATTAATACAAGCACTCTAGGCAAGGTATTCCATAACAGAAATGGTGGCCATAACGGTCACCACTGTTACCTTTATGATACAGGTCGTAACGACTGTTACAGCTCCCGTAACGGCCGTTAAAGTCTTTTTTTTTTTTATTGAAAAGAAAAACTCAAAAAACCTATATATGTCCTGTAAAATTGAAAAATCCAAAAAGCCTGTATCTGGTCCGTAACAGACCATTACGGGGTTGTTATGGCCTTTACAGAGGGTGTAACGGAACGTTAACGACGGTTAATGGTCATTTTTTCCATAGCGGTTGTTATCGCCATTAGGACCCCATAACGTGTAACAGTTGCCACCATTACCTTTATGTAACAGCCTTTATGTCCCCATAATGGCCTTTATGGCACACTATGACCCTAGGACTACCAAATATGTTAAGGGGCCACAATGGTAAAGAAAAGAGAGAATATGGATCGTCCAAGTGTATGGTCGATAATACACTCACCTAGGTGGGTCGTATGATTGACGACCCACGTGCTTATCAAGTTTACACTCCCCCCTCATGTCAGAGCATATATATCATTGATGCCCAAGCTGCCCAACTTAAAAAAGAAACATTCAAAATGATTTCAACCAAGAGCTTTAGTGAATACATCAGCTAGTTGATCTTGAGAACAAATATTCAGGATGGAAATTTTACCACTCGAGACCTTCTCATATATGCAATGATAGTTGACCTCAATATGCTTGGTTCTCCATGAGAAAATGGGTTGCTTGCAATATGAGTAGCTGCTTGATTATCACAGAACAACTATATTGGAGTATCCATAGCCAACGTTGTCTAGTGTGATCACGTATGCACATATGCATGTGGAAATCACATGTGCCATGGTGGCATATGCGGCCATGGTTCTGAATGTCGGTATCGGTCAGCGTATCGGCCCAACAGAAAAATGATACAATACGGCATCGCGTATTGGTATCAGGGTTGTATCCCATATCGGTCATAATTTTTTTTTAAGCAAAATCTACAAGTACCCCCAAAATCTTCAATCATATTTTCCATATCAGCCCCTTTCTTCCACAAAAGTAAATGTGATTGCTGAAATTTAGGCCCCAAATCTTGCAACAAACAGCCCAGAATCTACGCGATGGGCCCTACAGTGAGTTGTAGGCCTACATCAGGGGGTGCGCAGCCTAGATATCATCAATATATATTACACATTCAACAATATCATGAATATTTGTAAAGGAATAGTGTGATAATATATCCATCTATTGACAATATATCAAACAACACATGCGATATTTTCATTGAACAAGCCCCCATGTTTTGATCAGGCCCAAGCAATATCGACAGTATCTGATACAATCGATACTTCAAACACTGACTGGGACTATAACATCTATAGCACCTCTAGGTTCTGAAGAACCCAAGAAAGGCATACTTGATTGCTTGAGAATCCAACTTAACATAACCAAACTCCAACTAATGAACAAAGCACACGCACCAGAAAACATTAGGTGGCAAAGATAACAATGGAGAACTAAGGACCAAAACTTCAAAAAGTGACTAACTTCCTAAGATTGTAGAAGGCATCTTATTAAGTAACACGTACTTAGGACTTAGGACAACATCACTCCAGAAGACTTTTGGATCACTCATATGAATTAGTAACACCAGGGTCATCTCAAGAATATGACGATTCTTCCTTTCTGTTATGCCATTTTCCTATGGGGTGTGAGTATAGATGTTTGTTGTAAAATGCCATTTGCAGATATGTAAGAGTTAAAAGATTGATAGACATACACCTTAGCATTATCAGAATGAAGTGCGCACATTTAAAATTAAACTGATTTTGCACTTCCATATGAAAAACCTTAAAAACAAAAAATCTCAGTAATTTGGCATCCATTACTTTAATAGAATAATTCAACTATATTTAAACACAAATATGAGTACTTATGACAATTATTTTGCTCCTTAGTTAAGGCCTCAGGATGAAGACAAATGAATACAGTTCTTTTAAGAAGCAAAAGATAATGAATATAGTTCCCCATAGCAATCTCATTCTTTGATTGCATCAAGAGTGCTCAGCATGGCTGTCCATCAATCTTATTATTTACAATTATAATGAATAAATCACACCACATAATCTTCCACCTTGTTTGACTTGTCAAAGAAAATGAATATCCAAAACACCAGCGGAAAGCATCAATGGTATTTTCTTAGAAACAGGTAAACTATAAAGGTCCTTAGCCAAATTATCTGCAGAAAAGGTCTTAAGGATTCAGGTGAACCATTTGGAGCTCCCAGTTACCTTCCTTTCTTTCTCAGAGACAACTAAATGTTATTATAATATTGTACCGCAAACACTACAGAACTGGAATCATCTTGTTCATTGCAATAAATGTACCTCCGGGTTTAAGAAAGCTAACTCCCTAATACGCCCAGCTATTGTGTTGTGGTCAAACATAATTGTCGTGGTGAACACTGCAAATAAAGTAAACATAAACTGCAAATCCTCAGATGCAACCAATCTTTCACATGACTGAAAACGGAAGTCAAACAACGTACCCTTGGAAGGGCATTGAGTCAGATATGCAGAAATAAAACAAACCTTCTCTATCAGGCCAAAACTTGATACAAGTTCCTTGAGCACTTGATGCAGCAGGCAGCTTCTTATATATAAGAGACGTCACTGGCTTTCCACGGGAATAGTTCTGCTGGTATTCCTTTCCATCCCGCCAAACAGTAACTTCTAATGCCTAAGCACCAGCCATGAAAATGTTAGAAACGCACACAAATCACAAAAGCTACATTTCCCCTCAAACATTTCAACATGGATTGGGGAGTGACATGACCAGGCATCATGGTTTTAGCTGAAATATCATTTGTGCTTAAGCATCATTTTACCGGGTAATGACATCAATTTTGTTTTTCTTTTTTTCTTTTTGGTGTGTTTGTGTTTTGATAAATATTGGGCACTTGAATTGGCCAAAAGACTAGTGTTTTTACAGTTTTGCTCAACGTAAGATATGGAGTCAGGGAATTGCAACTACAACAGCCAGTTTGCATGTTATTCTGTCCACGAGCAAAATAAAAGTTAGTTTGAGTGAGGCTAACAAGGCAGCTGACATGTTTGCAGGTGTAGACCATCCTCACTATTAGGCAATCACAGGCCCTTTTGTATCTTGTCTATTATTTCTATCTCTTAGTAACAAAACTGCCATTTAACGAAGAGCAATGAATATACAAATAAAGAAACAGCGTATTAAAAACTGCTATGTTATGGCTGTATCGGCCATCATGCAAAGGAAGCAGTCACCCCCATTACACAATACAGGGGTGAATAGGTCCGTTATTAAAAAGGGCAGTATTGGCCAATATGGGCCAATACACCCAGTATCAGCACCCTTACCAGGCAGATTTGACCATTATGGGAAAATACGGACATTGAGGGCTCATTTTGAAATTTTTTGTTTGAATTGTTCTCTCATTTTTCCACTTCTTTATTCATTTCAACCATGAAAGAAGCTTAGAAACTAATTTTATACTAGATCTAACCCTATACAGGATTTAAATATATATATATATAGTGGAATTCGATGAACTGAAGTGGAGTAACCATTTTTGAGAAATATCCAAATAAGGGGTAAACTATCAGTTTTTTTCATTTTTCTGTCATTTTTTCATTGTATTTATATGTAACATGCCCTAATCCACTAAATCATGCTTGATTTGTTTCGATTAGGGCCTATTTGGTCGACTTTTAGCAGTTCACGCTAACATTGCACAGCACACGGCATTCTTACCAAAGAATGGCCTGTTTTTTTCTTCTTCTTCTTCTTCTTTTTTTTTTTTTTGAAGGGCTATGAATAATACTTTATCAGAAAAACGACTGGGAACAAACCAGCCAAAGAATGGCCTGCTACACCATCAAATACATGTCCACAACCAAAAAGACTACATATTTGAGATTTTCACTTTTTTTTTGAATTTTACAAATAATTTCTGAGATTTTTTTTCCAAAAGAATTAGGCCGTTACAAAGCCATAAAAGCCGATACAGCCTGTATCATATCAAACAGCAAGCTGGCCAACACCATTATGCAATATCTTGATTAGAAATGAGGTTTCTCTTCATTTGGTCAAATGTGAAATCCCCTTATTCTAATTCACAAATATCTAAAACACAGATTTTAAAATCAAACGAAAACAGACAGTTTGTATGGCCGTTGCTAGTGCATAATGATAGATAGTGCACTGCACAAGCATCTGTTAATTCAGTCAAAATCTAATCAAGAAAAAATGATATTAGTGGATGTTCCTTGGAAGCTTAGTGATATCATAAACGAGAATAAGGCCTTGATGCTATCCTCCCGTGTAACTTTCTAACATGTTACTAGAGAAGCAAGCTGGTCAGTGGACGTTTTGCCTTAAAGAGTTTCAAGGCTTTCCCTAGGTGTTGGTAGTATGTATCCGTTATTGTAATGGATGTGTTTTCTCCTTTCCTGTTTAGCTCAATACATTTCATGCCAATCGAAAAGAATTCACCTGAAATCTGACTAGCAGGACAAAAAAATCAATTAAAGAATAAATTAAGCACCTCAGACAAGGCATTAACAACAGATAAGCCCACACCGTGCAATCCCCCAGAGACGCTGTAGCCACTGCTTGAACCACCAAACTTGCCCCCCGCGTGTAAGACCTATGCAATTTTGAATGCAACCAATTAATTTACTAAGATAATTTCCACAAAAAAAAAAACTCAAAATAACAAATTATTTCAATATTTGACTTCAAGTTTCATCAAAAGACCACAAAAAGGGCTTGCTATATTTCATAAAAGAATATCTCGTGGATCAAGGAGTCAGCCAGTGGAAAACAAAAAAAATTATGCTTTCCCCTTTGTCAATTATTGAAAAAGAGAACATCAACTAATATCCTCCCAAGAAAAGAAGGATAGTACCAACATATGTTTGTGTGTGTGTGTGTCCCAAGACTAACCCATCCTTCTGCATTACCTCCCTCAGTCACAGGAATTAGAACAGAATGGTCTTTGAAATTTTGTAAGCAATAATCTGGGATGGGACATAATTGTCAGCTACTTCTGATAATTGATTGTGAGTTGGGCACATTCAATTGCTTTCTTGTGAACTGTGATTGGTAATTTCTCCTCAATTTTTACAGTACTGTACAACAACAATAGTCTCTCTTTTTTTTTCCAAAAAGTCTGTACAACAAGAATAATCAACCAACAAAAGGATTTGAACAGGAGAAGGTTACTCAGAATGAAACAATGGCAACATGCAAAGAAGGTTTTTTTTTTTTTTAAGAATAAGTCATAAAACCGTTTGTAATGGGGACATCGCTCTGTCTTGTCATATGTAATGAAAATAACGGCAGTTATTTTGTTTACTCATCAGTTGTTTATTTTCTCAGTAATAGCTGTTATATTATTGAGCAACAGCCATTATTTACTGAAGAATGTTCTTTAATATAGTGGGATTACAAAAAAGATCATAATGTCATTACCAGTAAAAAAAAGGCATTATTTTTTGCTAAAAAGGTGTTATTTTCCCATGCGTTGGACATTTTCTGTTCTTGTTCATTATTTTCCTGTTCTTTTGTTTACCAATGGCACCATTATATAAGGGTAACGCCAGTTGGCTGTACAGGATCTTAGGTGATAAGACCAATTTTTTCATACCTTGCATGCAAATGTCCAGATCAACGCTCGATATTGACACTTGACAGTACAAAAATATATATCTAAAGAAAAGGAAGAAGGTCTTCATTAAGGGTATGCCATATGCTTGTGTTTCATGATTCCCAAGGCCAACAGGATGCATAGCCTCAACTCATGACTGATAAAGAATGGGACCCTCCCAATCCTATTATAATCTCAACCACAATATGAAGTGGAAAAAGCAGAACTCAAGCCTGCTTAATGCAGGTTGCATTTTCCATGCCACCCCAAACACCAAGTGCGCGAACTATGCTGGGGAAGTCCCTACATCCACAATTCGGCACTACAGTTAAAAGCTGTCTGATCTGGAGTGTAGGCAGCTCCTACACTAAGCAACTGGACTTGAAACTTAGCCGAGTTACTAGGAAACTCGCTTGTGAGTGTGGCTCAGTCCAGAATCAACATGACCTGTCAAGTAAGTCTGCAGACTCGGTTGACTAGATACAACTCATGGTAACTCGAGGTGAGTCACTCTCGCCTGGTTGAACCTTTTTCATAAAAGTTAGAACATAGAAGTAGTGAGTTTTGAACTCACAACCTGAGAAAGGGAAGTAAAGGTCCGTGAGCAGCGTGCCACACACAGCACATTTTATTATTCAGCTATTTCATATCATAAAAATGATTATTTTAAATATTTACTTGTTAATATTTTCATTTAATAATTAAATACTAAGTCAAGTAAAGACTTGATTAGTCTTTTTTTTTTTTTTTAGTAAAGACTTGGTTAGTCTTCAACTCAGCTTGACACAGATGGACGTGGAATTGAGCAAAGCTTTCAGGTTTTCGAACTACGAGTTTGAGTTCCACAAGAAATTAAAACTGGCATCTTTCCATGTTTGGTAAGACTATCTATTGGCCTATTGTGCATCAAACTTTCTGTCTTGCAGAAACCAGAAAGAAATTGACATGAGATTGTTCTTCGTATGTAAACTTCATGCCAAAGCACATAAGTAACCTCTTTCCTACCTCATTTTTGAAAACTTTCAATAAAGGCAAAATGTACCCCACCAGTTTGACGCAATAAGCAAAAGTTCAACAAAAAGAAAGAAATTTATTACATTTAGATAGAAATGTATGTTCCTCTTGTATGGAGAAAAGGAAAATACAGAGTGATATAACAAGGCAAACTCCATATAAACAGTTTATGATTTGTTTCATAACGCTGGAATAGAAAAAGATCATTTGTGCAATAGTACCGTCAAAACTGTCTCCAGAGAAGATTTTTTTGTAATGGGATGTAAATCTGTAGGAATCTGCACAGGAACAACAAAATGAGTTCCATGAAAAGGAATAATGAAGTTATACTAGTATGAAGAGCTTTACCATGAATCAAAAAGAAAAGGATAAGAAAAGAAAAGGTCTAAAGTGTACTGTAATCTTTTATCTATGAGAAGCTGATCTTAGCAACCATATCAATTTATCAGGTAATAAAAATCAAGTCTGGTTAAATGGGATACACATAGAATAACTAGATATCAACAGGTACAAGAATTAACACGTCGCAATACAATGACAGCAAGTAGAAGGGACTTTGATGCGGTGACACAATACAATTTCAGGTTGAAGCCAAGGTTCCCAAATTGCCTAGCTGCCCTGTCAGAAGGCACCCAATAACTAAAATGGGAAAGAAAAACTTATATAACACTTATCTCTAAATGTATATCCTGTGCATACATACTTTTATCTATGCTAATTTTGTAATTACTCACCGACAGTATACCAAATGCAGAGAGAGGAGATGACAGACAAAGGAAATGAGAAAATATGTTGCAAATGTTTCCTTTTCTTAAGGGCCTGTTTGGTTTTCTAATTTCCTATGAAATGCAAAGTAAATAAGTCATCATTTTCATTTCCAGGTGTTTGTTTAAACAGGAATTATGGCTCGTAAATTGAGAGTCAAATAAACGTGTAAAGGAAGTGGGTATAGTACATTGTATTCATTACATTTTCACACTATAAAACTACCATTTTTAAAGTGATTTCTGGGTGAAAAAAAACAATGTAGCAAAATCATCATTACGGTAAAATGTAAGTGATGTGACCACACAATTACTAGAGTAAATAATAATTAACCATTTGCAGCCATTTACCATTGTAATTGGAAGATTAAACGGGCCTTAAATGTCCAAGTGCAACGTTATATTATTAAGGAAAGTGCTGCATCAAGATACATGACTGAAAATAATCATGATAAAAAAGAAACAACTAAATAAAAACCTAAAACCCTCCATGACTTTTAAAGAAAATAAACAAATGGAACTAGCGAGATTTTGATCTGCTTCATATGCAGAGGGCAGAGCCCCACCATAAGGTCCATTTTCCTTACATGAGGGAAATCCACAAAACTAACTTTTTAGGGCGGGCAATGTGGGAAACCCATGCAGAGAAGGAGGTGGCGACAACTACAGTTGCAACGTGAACTCTCGGAATGAGGTTTATAAAGCAGTGAGTGAAAAAGATGTGATGGTTAGCAAGCAACAGAATCCCAGTTTGGTAGCACCAATATTCATTGGGACATGTCGCTTCAATTCCTTAAATTGGTGCAAGAGTCCTAAGGAGATCGGGGACAGCAGGAGGGGGTAGCGCAGGCTGGCTACCTGTTACCGTTCACCCCCCCTCAATTCCTTATTAAGTGTTGGCATAAATAAAAATAAAAAATAAAAAGGAAAAGGAAGAAAGAAAAGGCACATACCCCACGGCCATTATCAGTGATGCTCACAGAATTATCTGCACATAAAACTACATCTACCTTGGAAGCATATCCTGCCTGAGCTTCATCTACAGCATTATCCAATATTTCATAAACCTGGATACAAGAACAAAATATAAAGGTTAACAAATCAAACAATGTTAACTACCACAACCAGAGAGGGATGTAGATAGATACCAAATGGTGCAAACCACGAGGACCTGTAGATCCGATATACATTCCTGGTCTTTTACGAACAGGATCTAACCCTTCCAATACCTGAACAAAGCAAAACACCACAATGACAACGTACAACACACAAGAAATTTTTTCCATAAAATGAACTGCAAAAACAAAGATGGCCAAAATAAAGTATTGCAAGCAAATTCCCTTTGTACAAGATACTAGTGAAGCGTGGTATAAATGCATTCTCAAAAAAGAAAAGAAAAGATAACAGGAAAAGTTGCTTTTAAGCAAAGTATATTTCAGTCCCGATCATATTGCAGCATATAACAGCCTTCATGTTTATTACTGCATTTCATTTAGAAGTGGAGCAAAATCTGAGAAGTGCATTCTTTGGTGGCACGTTCCAGGATGATTTGGGTGGATTTTTCTGGGAGCTAAAAGGAATTGGACATCCAACGACGCAAAGGCAGTGACTCTCTTAGAATAACTGAAAGCTCTCTTGTTTATCTCAAGACCTACTGTGGTGGAATGGGAATCTCGTATTGACATTATCTGTGGAGACGAGTGGATGGTGGACCATAAAAGCAATTTTAGAGCCAGCTAATCTATCGAAATCAGTTACTTCAACATGCCATTTCCTATTAAAACATTCAGGTATTATACAATGGATGAGTATGACCCAAAGAATGCATGCTTCTTGGGTTTTTTCAGTTTCTACAAGTGAGCCCATGGTTTAGCTATCCAAACCATTGATGTGACGGACCCAGCCATGGATGGTCTGTAACCAAGAAAACCACCAAAAATCTCCTAGATGGGAAAATTTTAAGCTACCATTGGAGTCAAGTGAATAGATGGTTGAAAACCAAAATATGACAACAGTGAACATTCAACCCAAAAAAGGCCAAAGATTAGAAGGCTAGTATCTTGCAATCTGGGAGAGTTTTCATGCCAGTTTGGATCACTCGCCCATAGGCCCCTTGTAAAAACTGAAAATCCTAGCAAACTAGAGTACTAGACATATTCTCAGGTTGAGAATTTGTTATTGCATTAATGCTTCTAAATACTATGTACCATCTTTTGCTGCTGTGAGATCAACACTTAGCATGCTTACTACAGACATAACCTCCCATTGTGATCACAATCTTTATGTTCTGATCACATAAAACCCAATATATTTACAAAGGAAAGCCGAATTCACATTGTAGCATGCAGCTTTAACAGGCATGCAAAATATTTCCACGGCGTACAGAAGGTATGGCCCTTGACCAAGTGGTATGGTGGAACAGGATTCATGTAGCCAACCCCAATTAGTTGGGCTAAAGCTTAGATGAGATGATGATATATCACCTGGAGCAAAAATCAGGCCAAACCACTCATCAGGTGGACCACACATGTACTTTGGACATATTGTCGGCTGTTCATTGTTTTCTATGGCATGGCCCACTTGGGACATTTTGTCAGCTGTTCATTGTTTTCTATGGCATGGCCCACTTGATGAGTGGATCGATCCGGTTTTTGCATCAGGTGTTTTCATGGTGGGAAGACCTTTGTCATACATAATGTGACTAGTTGACTTCTAGGCAGTAGTTCAACAATAACACCATTGCCCAGCTAGTTGCATGTGTAATCTCTATTGGTCCATTGGCAGCCCAAAATTCTAGTCCGCAGCATCTCTACCATTTTTTACATCCAAACTCAGTGTTTCAAAATGCCCATCCTGTGGGCCCGCCATAGACGGCTCACATTGCAAAAAACACTGATTGGATCATCTTAATTATCCATTAGTGGACTTCAATTCATCAAATGTAAAGCAAATAGTAGGCCACAAGTGCACAAATCAAACAGTCTAACGGGTTGGACTCGTATTGTATCATGTATAGCACACTGTAGGATAGACTGTCCAAACCACCAAAGGTGGGCCCAGGCCCCCCATTAACCACATTGTTCCATAAACAACTAAGGGTGCAGATCAGTTGGGTCGGTCGAGGGAGTTCCAGACCCGACCTGTTTAATAACCAGGTCTTGATTTCAGTGTCGGATCCAATCCATCAGTCGGGTCCGGATCCGGGTCAATTTATCTATACCTGAATCTGATCGGAATTGTAAGCTGAGGAGCTCGGCTTCTCCTGAAAAGCTTCAGTCGCTGTGCTCGATGACATAAATGCCCTCAGAACACCCGGATTTTTCGACGGGAACCCACTTAAAGCCCTACCGAGCCTAAAATCCGTCCTAAAAATACAAAAAAAAAAAAAAAAAAAAAAAAAAACAAATCAGGGAAAGAAAAGCTACATGAAAATAGAATGTTGAAGAAAACAGAAGGAAAGGAGAGATTCAGAAGGGAGGAAGGAGAATAAGACCTGCTCTTGAAGAAGAGGCGGGAAAGAGAGAGGGATAGATTGCAGGGGTGGGATTTGAGAGAAGAAGAGTAGAAGAAGCGGGTGGCGATGAGACGGACAGGAAGAGGATGAGGTTTTAGAAGCGCCATCTCAAGAAACAGGACCTTTTTTTTCTTTTTCTTTTTTCTTCTGGTCTGAAAATGGTGGGGTTTTTGAGTTGTTCTGAAAGAGAGAGAAAGAAGATGATGATAACCTGGGTTCGTTTTCCCTCTAAAACCCTAGGTTGAAATTACCGAAATGGCCTCCTCATGCATGTAAAATCACGAGGTGGGGAAGGCGTGAGAAAAACCTCTGAAGAGAAATGGTCCTGTCCGAAAAAGGATATTTACTGTGATAGCCCCTGGCTATTTTTACTAAAAGTTCAATTTCTCATGAGGCTCATCTAATTTAGCCTTTTCACGAGAAACTGCAAACTTTGAGTCAAAATGCCCCTCTAACCACCTGCTCCTCCATACAACCATGAAGAGGTGGAAGCCCTCTTGAGCATGGATGAGTGGTCCACTCGTGGGACCCACCATGTTGGGAAAGATTTAGATCTCGGGTGGGCCATACCAAAACAAATAGTTGGGGACAGAGATGTCCATTGTTGAAACTTTTCTAAGCCCACCTTTATGTTTATTTGTCATCCAATCCTATTGATAGGGTCACATAGACTTGTATAAAGGGATTACACAAATATCGACCTGATTCAAAGGCCTTGTGGGCCCCACTATCAGAAAATAATGAGGGCAGTAATGCTTATCGTTGAAGCCTTTCGAAGGCGCAGGGGTATTCCATAGTGTTTAGGAGAATTCTACAATGCTAGGAGGAATCCACAGTGCTCTAGAGGGAACCCACAGTGCTTAGGGGTTCCATGGTGCCAGGGGGAACCCATAATGTCAGTGGAAACCCACAGTGCTCAGGGGTTCCATAGTGCCAAGGGAAACCTACAATGCCAGGGGGAATCCACAGTGCTCAGGGGGGTTCTATCATGTCAGGGGGAATTCACAGTACTCAGGGGGATTCCATAGTGTCGGGGGAAACCCAGAGTGCCAGGGGGAATCCACAATGCTCAAGGGGATTCCACAGTGCTCAGGAGGATTCCATAGTGCATAAGGGAACCACAATGTCGGAGGGGAACCCACGATTCTCAAGGGGATTCCACAGTGCTTGTGGAGATTCCATAGTGGCAGAGGGAATCCACAATGCTCAGGGGGATTCCACAGTAGTCGAGGGGAATCCACAGTGCCGGGGGAATCTTGAGTGCTCAGGGGGAATTCACAGTGCTCAAGGGGAACCTTATAGTACAACAGGCCCCTCTATGATGTTTCTTTGCCATCAAACGTTGGGGCCCACCATGATGTGTGTGTTGTATCCACACCATCCATCCATTTTGAGATATCATTTTAGGGCATGTGCTAAAGAATAAGGCAAATCCAAAGCTCAAGTGGACCCCACCACAAAAATAGTGGGGATTGAACTCCTACCATTAAAAACTTTTAGGGGGCCATAGAACTTTTTTATTAAACTGATATTTGTTTTCCCCTTTGTCCATGTCCGTGAACTTATAAACAGGTTGGATCTCAAATAAACATCATGGTGGCCCCTAGGAAAGTTTCAGCTATGGGCGTCATTGTCCCGTTGTTTCTAAGGTGGGGTGCAAATAGCCGGATGTGGGTGGAGGCCACACGTGAAGTAGATGCAAAGCTCAAGTGGGCCCCACCTCATAAAATAGTGGTGATTGAATGCCTAACGTTGAAAACTCCATGGGGCCCACATTAATACAAGGTCATCCATTATGTGGGGCCCATCTTTTACGTGGATCGTCCTCCGTGTGAGCCTCACTTCCAATGTGGATAGTCCATCAAGATGGTCCGAACTATTTGCTGTGGATGGCCCACTTGATATCTAGATTTGGCTCAAAATCGGGCTCAAAGCCTAAAATGATCTTGAAAAAAGGATGGACGACATGGATGAAAAATATACAACATGGTGGGTCCCATGAGTGGACCACCCCTCCACGCCCAAGAGGGCTTCCGCCACTTCCGCCTCTTCATGGACGTGCAAGGAGCATGTGGTCATAGGGCCTCTGCCCTACTGAAAGTGATGTCAACAACTTTTATGGGGCCCACCGTGATGTATGTATTATATCTACACCGTCCATCCATTTGGAGAGGTTATTTTAGGGCATAATCTAAAGAATGAGACAGATCCAATTCTCAAGTGGATCCCATCCAAAGAAAACAGTGGGGACAACAACGTGATTGTTGAAACCATCCTAGGGCCCACCATAATGTTTATTTGAGATCCAACCTATTCATAAGTTTACATAGATATGGAAGAAGGGAAAACATAAATATCAGCTTGATCGAAAACTTCTCCGACCCCAATAAGTTTTTAATGGTAGGACATCAATCCCCACTGTTTTCTTTAGTGAGGTCCACTTGAGCTTTGGATCTACTACATTCTTTGGCTCATCCCCTAGAATGATTTCTTCAAATGGATGGGTGGCGTGGATGTAACATATGTATCAAGGTGGGTCCACTGAGTGGACCACCCTTCTACGCATGGGTTAAAGGGGCTTTTTTTTATAAAAAGTTTTGAAATTTCTCATGAAAATGCTTAAAAAAATGAGCCCCGTGAGAAATTGGACGTCTAGTAAAATTAACCATACCTAAGGAATATTACATTAAAAATCTCATCCGATAACTTGTATTAAAGGTCGGTACCTAAGTAAGTTCCGTTAGGTCCTGACCGGGGCCACCTAGATATATTTGTTATATATCCGCGCCCGTTCATCCCCTTTTTCAGATCATTTTGGGCCATGGGGATAAAAATGAAGTAGATCCAAATCTCAGGTGGACCACACCACAAGAAACAGTGGTGAATTACCACCAAACACTTATTGTGGGCCACAAAAGTTTTTTATCAAGATGATATTTGTGTTGTCCCTTCATCCAGATTATTTTTACCTTATCAACAGGTCTGATGTCAAATAAACATTAGCGGTGGACAATAGGAAGTTTTTAACAGTGGGTGTTCGAGGATCACTGTTTCGTGTGGTGTAGTCCACGTGAGATTTGGATCCACTTCAATTTTTTGCCTTTCCCTAGAATGAGCTGGAAAGACTGATGAACGGCATGGATATACCGTACATACATCTAAGTGGGCCCCACGGTCATGAGGTCGCCTGTGACCTTGGCACACAGATATACCTATGCTGGGGCTGTGTGGGGCCCACAGAGATGTCCGTGACAAATCCATCCCGTCCATCTGTTTTAAAAAGACTGGAATAGGTAGGAATTTAAAAATACACAGATCCAAAACTCAGGTGGGCCACACCAAACGAACAGTAGAAACGGAAATGAAACATCCATAGTTGAAACCTTCCGAGCTGCCCATGATGTTTATATACCATCCAAATCGTTCATAGGGCTGTTACCACTCAGATAAACTGAAGGCACAAATATCATCGCGATACAAAACTTCTGTAGCCCCAAGCATTCAATCCCCACTGTTTTGTGTGTTTATGGCCCACCTGAGTTTTACATCTGCCTGATTTTCAGAGTCCTGTCCTATTGTGGTCTTTTAAAACATATGGACGGAGTGGATTTGTCACAAACATCTATGTGGGCCCCCACATTACCCTGTGCACATGTATACCTATGTGTGTGGGTCACATGCAATCCGCTCCCGTGAAAATGGGGGGCGATTGGATACTAGCCCACAAGGACCTAGCAAGGGAAGTCGGATTGCGTCCTTCCTCGGTATGGACGCAAAGCGTCCAAACTGAGCTGTGGAGGGGCCCACCATGATGTATCTGTTTAACAACTCTGTCCACTTGTTTTATAAGATCATTTTAAATTATGACTATAAAAAGGAGGAAGATCCAACGCTCAAGTGGGCCACACCAAATAGTGAGTGTAACTTGGTGATGTCATCACTACTTATCTGCCTCGTTTTTGAGCCAATATCCTAACATGATCTTATAAAATATGTGGACGGAGTGGATAAACAAATACATTATGGTGGGCACGGTCCTTTCAAGGATATGCAGTATCACCATGATATTTTTTTTTAATTTTTTTATATTAATAGTCTATCCATTTTGAAATATCATTTTAACGTATGAGCCTAAAAAGGGATGCAAACTACGTTCAACCAAATCTATCTAGGTCCTACATGATGTATTTGTTTATCCAAGCCATTCATCCCTTTTCTAGACATTGGCCCAAAATTGAGGCAGATCCAACACTGCAGTGGACCACACCAAATAGTGAGCTTGGTTGCATTTAATGTGCCAGAGCATTAAATGCAAAAGTCATCTCTAGTGTGGTTCACTACAACCTTGGATCTAACTCATTTTAGGTCCATAACATGATCTTAGAAAATGGATGCACAACTTGGATAAACACATACATCATCGTGTCCTCCACCATTGAAACCTTAATAGGGCCCATGATGATGTTTCCTTGCCATTCAACCTGCTCATAAGGTCATATGGACCAGGATGAAGCTGTACATAAATATCAGCTTTAGGGCCCACCATGATGTTTCTTTGCCACCCAAGCTGTACATAAATATCAGCTTTAGGGCCCACCATAATGTTTCTTTGCCATCCAACTTATTCAAGAGGTCACATAGACCAGGATGAAGCTAAAAAATAGGAAGCTTTCAGCGGTAGGCGTTCTATCCTCACTCTTTCTTTTCGTGGAGTGCACTGGAGAATTCTGTTACCTTTTTTTAAGCTCATCACCTAAAATGATTTTTAAAAATGGCTGAACATCAAGGATAAAGCAAATACATCAAGGTGGGACCCACAGAACCGCTGACAGGACTGTCTGTCTCTAGTTAGGTCCTGGCGAGGGTAGTACCCAATCCCCACCAATGAAAATGGTGTACCGTGCCATCAAGATCGCCTGTAGTGAAAAATGGAACAAACCATCCATAACGTGGACCACAAGCGTGAGTTGGACCATCAGTTGTACATTGATGAGGCCCATTATTTTTATGGATGGGATATTATACACAAGTGATAAGTCAACGAAAAATTACAAAAAAAAAATGTTGTATTTTAAGTTTACATACCACCTTGCACAGGATCATTACTCAAACTTCAATCTTCTGGTAGAGGCATGGTGTAAGACCTCAGCCTGGCCCAATTCCTTACTCGGCCAAGTTTCATGCCCGACCCAACTTGCAGGCAGAGGAATATGGGCCCATGTGTGACCTGTGGTCCCACAACTCCTTACTAATGGACCATGTTTTGTGAACCATGAAATCCTAGCCACTAATCTGTTTTCAGTTGAATGCGGACAATTGCTGTATTTTTCTTCTTAGGATTATATTTGCATGGCAGAAATTCAATGGCTTGGATATAGGGTTTCATGTCGAGCTCAAACTTGGATAGATTGGCCTCAAAAACCCTATCCAATGCTGATGGTAGAAAAAGAAAAGGTGTAGGCTACTCACCCAGAAAGAAAAGGTGCCGGCATCTTAAGGTTCCAATTCAACTCCAAAATGTATTTTATCATGTCAAGGATGTTGGACCATTACCCAACCTAATTCTTAAAATGGGTTTGATACCGGACCCAATTGGTTTAAATCAGGTCCACCTATACCAACCACACGTAAGGCATAATTGTAAGGCAATCCATTCCATCCAAATCTTTAACTCAATCATTGATGGAGCATACTTAAAATTTCCCCCGAGAAGCTTACTGCAACCATTTGATTTTGCCCTTAGAATTTCTACTACTCTTCATCTTATTTTGAGCCATATATTTAATAGTCATCATTTTATTTTGAACCATACATTTTGATTATCATCACATAACAGTTGTCTATTCTTTCACCTCTTTCTTATTATATTTTTTCTTGTCCATAGCTTCCATACACAGCCATGCTTTTAATTTTCACTTTTTTCAGGTTTTTCATACATTTCAAGCAAAACTATATTTTATTCAAATGCATGTCTGCACGAGCAATTCAACCTTTTATTTATTATAAAAAAAGTAAAATTAGTTACAACTCAAAGAGATTTTAGGATCATATTGACCGTACATATATTTATACACGCACCAAAAACTTAATGTGTGTCTGCATGAGGCTGGTGCATGTGGGCTTAGCAAAGCTCACATATCTAGACACACAAAACCAAACCCTAATCACATGTAATTAACATTAATTGACTAAGAAATCAACAAAAATTCAATAAAAGCAAAAAATGTCGCCTTCTTAGTAGTTAAAAACTCGCTTTATAGTAGCCTCTCCAAAGTGTGCCATCTTATTAGTCATCTAATAAGAATAGGATTAAGGTGGGTTAGTGGCCCATAACGACTTTCAGGGCGGACTGATCGAATGGATTCTCCATCATGTTACGAGAGAATTTGCCCGGAGTACGCTTGCCTTCCTCTTTGGCTTTCTCGCCCGGCCGATCGCAATCATTCGTTTTACTGCAAGGCCTCTTGTATGGATTAGCAGGTTCACCCAGACAACTTGGTTTGCCTTTGCCACCGCAAGCCGGGGGTCTGTCTTCCCCAATGGGTCCATAGCCAATGGTAGCGTCGGCATTCAGTTGCACAATGAGCATGCATGCAAGAAGGCCCACAATGAGTAGCTCGACGTCCTTCGTAGCCATCTGGTCGTTAGTTATGTGAGGTATGTGATTATGCTTGAGTAATGGTGGATTAGTGTGTTAATTGAATTTGGAGGTTTGGTATATTTATGGTTTGGTGAGTGCGGGGAGGCCCTTGTTTAGTGGCTATTTTAACAATCGTGAGTGAGATGGTCCATGAAAAAGAAACCGTTTTAATTCAAGTTTGTGGGACCGGGTATTGTGGACAGTCAAAGGTGGAAATATAATGAGGGGTTTTCAAGTGGGAGCGGATTAGCTGTTACCCGGGTAATTGCTTAGTGGGTGTTACCTTAATCGTGTGGGGCCCATCTTGATGTATTTGTTGTATATCCATGCCGTCCATCTGTTTCTCCAGCTCATTTTAGGTTGCGATCCAAAACCTTAAGAAGATCCAAACCTCGAGTTAACCACACCACTAGAAAAAGTGATGAATGACCATTAAAAACATTTTGTGGGCCAAAAAGGTTTTGGATCTAGGTGATCTTTGTATTTTCCCTTCATCCGATCTTCTTGATATTATTAACAGATTGGATGGAAAATAAACACTACAAAAACCCTCGATGGGCCCTTTGAAAATTTTAATGGTGAGGCATTCAATCACCAATCTTTCCTGTGGTGTGGTCCATCTGAGATTTGGATCTGATTAATTTTTGGGACCATGTCCTAAAATGGGCTAGAGAAATGGATGGACGGCGTGGATATACAAGACATCATCAAGGTGGGTCCCACCTACTAAGCTGTTGTTACCCGTGTAACACCTAATCCGCTCCCTTTTCAAGTACACTTTTGCTTATGTGCACGATATAGTAGATGTGGGCCATGGTAAGGTGATCCAATCGGTTGATCCGACGGCATATATAGCTGATGCAGGATGCCATGAAAATCTTCCAGAATGGAAGATCCGTTAAGTAGATGGTCCACATTTAAATGAAGATAGTTCAATGGTGAAAGGGCTGAAATATTCCAATGTGGAGAGTTTGGGTGTCCCCATGCACGGTATAGATGGGTTTGATCATTGAAACGTGTTGTGCCGAATTGGTTTTGCTTTTTGTGTGGCCTTGATTTACAACCGTTGGATTTTTATGTGTGCTCATATGGGGACGGGAATTAATGTCCCGGATCAACAGCACAGGTGGACCGAAGCACATGGAACAATAGAAAGAGGATGGGTTTGTGTGTGGGGCCACCTAAGTAGGGATGCAGTTATTTTTTGCCACGAATGACAAATACAAAGTGCTTCGTCTAATGGATGGATTGGATTACACACATCCATAACAGTGGGCCCCATAGGGCTTGGATTGTTCATGCGGCCCCACAAGCCTACAAAAGGTGTGGCACGGAGCGGATTGCGTGGTGTGCCACACACCACCGACTTCAGTGATGTGTTGACGTGACCAAGTTGTGTGGCCTCACCATGATTTATTTGTTATATCCACACCGTCCATCCATTTTGTGAGATCATTTTATGGTATAAGCCTAAAATGAATCAGATCCAAAGCTCAAGTGGAGCACACCACAAAAGCAGCAAGGATTGAAGGCCTACCATTAAAAATCTTGGGTGCAATAGTTACGAGCTCATCTCAATCCCGACCATTCAAATTGTGGGCTCCAATTTCAGTGCCGTAGCCCGAGTATTGCATGAACTAGCACGACTAGACTAGGAGCGGACGAGTAAAAAGGAATAATGGCCGTGGTCCACATTCAGCTGGCCAAACATCATCCCATCCGGACGCGGATCGCGTCCGATCAGATCTGTGTGGAGTCCCACCGTGATATATTTGTTTATCCAAGCCGTTCATCCCTTTTCTAAGATCATCTCATGACATCGGCCCAAAACTGAGACAGATCCAACGCTGTAGTGGACCACACCAAATAGTGGGCCTGGTTGCATTCAATGCACATTAAATGCCTAGAGTATTAAATCCAAGTTGCATTAAATGCAAGAACCATCTCTGGTGTGGTCCACTACAACGTTGGATCTGTCTTTTTTTTGGGCCCATGCCTTAAGATGATTTTAGAAAATGGATGGACGGCTTGGATAAAGGAATAATGGTGGGATCCCACACAGATATGGTCGGACGCTTAAAGGTCCGACCAGGGGTTGGACGCAATCTGCGTCCCATCCTTAGATGGTTTACACTTTACAATAATAGGGCTCTTAGATGGACCAAAACCGATTTTAACTGGCCAGGGTCCAATTTCTGTTACCCATCTAGAAATTGAGTCAGATTCGGGTCCAATTTAATAATAATTATTATTAAATAATATACTAATTATTCTAGCAACAAAAAGTTTATACCATACACATGTCACACGCGTGTGCGATCTAATCCACCCATTTAGGTGAGACCCACCATGTAAATTCCCTTATTTGACTTGGACCCGATCCAGACTTGACTCTAGACCAAGGTTCAAAGACTTGATAGGCACCCAAGCCCAATCAGATCTGCAACCAGCTGGTGCCAAAGCTCTGTGGGCCTCACCATGATGTATGTGTTTTATCCACACTGTCCATCTATTTTGCCATCTCATTTTAGGGCATAAGACCAAAAATGAGCCAGATCCAAGGCTAAAGTGGACCATAATACCACAGGAAACAGTGGGGATTGAACTCTTACCGTTGGAAAACTTCGTGGTGGCCGCATAAGTTTTGGATCAAGCTGATATTTGTGTTTTCCATTCATCCTGGTCTGTGTGAGCTTATGAACAGGTTGGATGACAAATAAACATCACAGTGGGCATTAGGAAGCTTTCAAGGTGGACATCATTGTCGTAGCCGTTTCCTGCAGTGGTCCACTTGAGATTTAAATATGCTTCAATTTTGGGCTTATGCTCTAAAATGAGCTGACAAATTGGATGGACGGCATGGATAAAATACACACATCATGTTGGGACCCATGGAGCTTTGACACCAGCATGCTGCCGGGTGTTGGAAACGAGACATGGACCTAGCTAGGACTCCAACCTAATCAACCCGGCCGGTGTAGAAATTGTAGAACTGACTGGTTGATAGCCGTAGTTAGAATCGTCCGAACAATACGATGTTTCGGCCAATTTTAGTGAAGTATTTAGTTGTATGAAGGTTGTTTGCATCTGCCGTGCTAAGCACTTAACCCTCAGGGAGAAATGCACGCTGATTTTATTAGAAAGCATAGTGCCTAAACGCACGAAAGTTGCGTGAAAATGGAGTTGCCTATAACCAAGACCGTCTATGCTGAGGCGCGTCTGCAGTTGCACTCACTGTACCTATTTGTGCAGAGATGTGTGAAGCAAGCTCTCTTTAGTCGTGACTCGTGTGCTTGAGTTGTTTGCGGTTGTGAGCATTGTGCCTATTTGCGCAGAGATCGATGGAGTTGTTTTAGGGCTGTAAATGGTCGGGGTTTAGCCAAAACTAGACTCGCAATTACTAGGTGAGTTTGAGTCCATATTTTAAATCCAGACTCTTTTATTAAATGGGTGGGTATGGGTCTAAGTCGGGTTTGAGTCAACCCCTCTAGATCTGGTAGAGAGAGATCCATCTAGACTCATTTATAAATGGGTCGGGTCTAATGGGTCTAGGTCTGAATATGGTATGTGAGCATTTTAACTAGGTTTAAAATCGGGTTTGAACGGGTCCGGGTCTAGATGGGTCCCTTGCAACATAGACTAAACCCGCACATTTACTAAATGGGTTTGAGTTAGGTTAGGCCGGGCCTAATATAAAGGAAATCAGATCCAAACCCAGTTAGCAACTTGGTTTATTCTTCGATCCAAACCCATACCATTTAACAAATGAGTCGAGTCTAAATGCGACGGTTCTAGGAACCACATTGGGTCCGTTGACCCATTTATAGCCCTAAGTTGTTTGCAGTCATACATTATATTTTTTTGAAGTTGCATTCACGCTGTCAGTCAACGTGAAAGGTGCAAAGTTGTTGTTCTTGTGCGCATAAGTCCCACCTACGCGAAAATGCATTGTGCTTGCATATGCTGAGGTGCGCTTTTTTGGCTCCAAGGCTAAGCCTGCTTGTGCCAAGGCTTGCAGAGGTTGCTTGTAGTGAGCTTAGTTATGTTGAGGTCGTCATCAAGATTGTTGTTGGAGGTGGTTCCCTAAAACCAATGTATGTCCTAATCCATTGGCCATATGGATGTAATAGGGTTCATCTCAATCGTTAATATTAATGACCATGGGTTATTCTTGGACGTATGTTATATACTTTAGACATATGATCTACTGTTACATTATACTTATATTTTATAGATTGTGTGAGTATACAGTATAATTTAATTGTGCTTTGTCGATAAAGTCCTTTACAATGTTGAAAATGAGATGATTACTGCAGCTGTATGGGCAAAGTTGGAGTGTATTTACATGATGAAATATCTCACCAATCGTCTATTTCTAAAGATGTAATTTTATAATATGAAAATGGCGGAAATATCGAATTTATCTGAACATATTAACACATTCAACAAACCAATTTGTAAGTTAATGAGTGTTGAGGCAAAGATCGAGGAAGAAAACAAATCTCTAATTTTGTTGACATCTCTCCCCAAGTCGTTTGAGTATTTGGTTAATACTATATGCCATAATAGAGATATTTGGACATCGAGGTCCTTATCGCAGCCCTCCAGTTAAAATAGTTGTGACAACAGAGTGGTGGTGAAGGTACATTTGCAGATGCACTGTTTGCTCGAGGAAGACTACCTAAGCAAGGGAATGAAAAACCGTGATCCAGATCCAAGTCAATAGGTAAAGGAAAGTTGAAATGTTAGAATTGTCAGATGTTGTGATATGTCAAAAAGGACTCAGTTTTCCAAAGTCTAGAAGGATGAGAAGTCAATTGATTTACCAAAGGAAGCTAATTTAATTAAATCTGGTGAAGGCTTAGATGGTTGTGATGTATTGTCGGTGACCAAGACCGAAAATTTCTATTAGGAATGGATCTTGGATATAGGGGCATCATACCATGTGTCCTAATCAGGGTTGGTTTACCACATAACTAGTATAATGATGGGCTGGTTCTTATGAGCAATGATCATGCATCAAGATGATTGAAATTGGTACGGTTTGCATTAAGATGTTTGATGGGGTGGAGCATACTTTGACAGATGTGAGGCACGTTATGGACTTAAAGGAGATCTTATCTCTTTAGGAGCTCTAAATGCAATTGGTTACAAGTTCCTCGATTATATATGATGATGTCCTGAAGGTTTCAAAGAGGGCTCTTACAGTAAAAGGGCATAGTGGAGCAGTAATCTTTATTAATTGATTGGAAATACTATATTTGGTGGAGCTGCAGCATCTGTAGTAGATTCCATGTTGGCACGTTTGTGGCATGTGCGTTTAGGCCACATGAGCAAAGGTAATATAAAGGTACCTGATCATAAGTTAATTCATAATTTTAAAAGCTTTAATTTGGTTGTATGTGAGCATTACATATATGAGAAATAATCGATGTTGTATTTTAAAACTAAAAAACATATCAGTAAAGGGTAGCTTGATTGTGTGCATTCTAATATGTGGGGGCCGTCGCCCGTTGTTTCTAGAGGAGGATTGTCTTACTTTGTCACATTTATAGACGACTTCTATAAGAAGGTTTGAGTTTATATTTTGAAACATAAACCCGATATATGTTTGCCACTTTCAATATGTGAAAAATGATGGTTGTAACATAGATATGACAGAAAGTGAACATTTTGAGGACAGATAACGGTGGAGAATTTACTTCAAGAGAATTTAATCAGTGTCACAAGAATGAGGGAATAATCAGACACAACACAGTGAGGCATATGGTAGATGAGAATGGTATGACAAAACGTATGAATCAGATTCCTTTGGAAAGGGCTTGGAGTATGTTGAGCAATTCTGGGTTGGGTAAAGAGCTTTGGGTTGAAGCTGTTTCTACATCTTGTTATTTGGTGAATAAGTCTCCATTTACAATTATTGATTTTAAAATTATTGAGGAAGTCTAGAGTGGTTAAGCAGTTTGATTACTTGGATTTGAGGATTTTTTGTTGTGATGCTCAGTCTTATGTATCGTTTGTTGAGAGAAATAAGCTAGACCAAAGAGCAAAAAAGTGTACCTTTGTTAGCTATGGTGATGGGTGAAGTGTTACATGTTGTTAGACCATGCTTCACAGAAGATCATTATTAGCTGAGATATCAAATTTGATGACGGTTCCTTGTTTCGAAAAAATAAATAAAAGAAAATGAAAAAGTCAATTATTGATATGAAATTAGCAAGGGTGAAACACTTGAGGAACCTAAGTCGTAGGTTGATGTATAGGAAGAAGTGGAGCTGCCAACTGTTAGGAGAAATCCATCGAGAGATGATAGATTATTGTTGAGATACAAGGATGCCTCTAATGTTACATTTGCTTTTATTACAGATGAGGAAGATCCATTTACTTTCTATGAAGCTTTAGAAGATAGAGATGTAGAAAAGTAGATGGTAGTTATTCATGAAGAGATGGATTCTTTGTATAAAAATCAAACATGAGAGTTAGTTGAGTTGCTTGTTGGGAGGAAGGCAATCGGGGACAAGTGGATATTTTCAAAGAAACTGGTTAGGTACAAGGCCAGATTGGTAGTGAAGGAATATGCTTAGAAGGAAGGTGTAAACTTCAGCGAGATGTTCGCGCCAGTGGTAAAATAAGTATCTATCATATTCGTATTATCTCTGGTTGCCCAATACAATATGGAATTAGAATAGTTGGAAGTAAAAACTGTATTTCTACATGAAAAATTAGGAGAACAGATTTACATGAACCAATCATAAGGGTTCGTAGTGCAGGAAAAGAAGGATCTTGTTTGCAGGTTGAAGATGTCGTTATATAGCCTGAAAAACAATCGCCTAGGCAGTGATATAAAAAGTTTTATTCTTTCATGTTGAGTTAGAATTTTACCAGAAGTGAATTTGGTAATTGTGTTTATTTTAGAGCATTGAGTGCCAAATAATTCATTATTCTAATGTTATATGTTGATGATATGCTTATTGCGAGCTATATCATATTTAAAATCAACATGTTCAAGGCTCAGTTATCTAGGACGTTTGAAATGAAAAAAATTAGGGGATGAAAAAAGGATTCTTTGCATTAATATACATAGGGACAAGGAGAGGAACAATCTATGTCTTACGTCAAGTTTGAACTGAAAAAAGCAAAATCAGTTAGCACTCCTCACGCTGCTCACTTTCGGCTTTCTTTGAAATTATGTCTTACGTCAGATGAGGAAAAGATTATATGTCTTTGTGCCCTATTTGAATGCAGTTGTCAGTCTTATATATGCTATAGTCTGTATGAGATAGATATTTCACATGTAGTTGGTGTTGTGAGCTGATACATGTCAAATCCCGACAAGTAATATTGGGAAGCGGTGAAATGGTTACTTCGGTATATACGAGGTACGACGGACTACATCTTTTGTATCAGAATTCAAATAGAGACTCGTCGGCTACGTTGATACAAATTATATAGGAAATGTTATAATAGAAGGTGAAGTTTCGATTACTTGTTTATGCTAGCGGGTGGAGCTATCAATTGGATGTCTAAGTTTCAGTCTGTGGTTGCACTTTCCAATACCGAAGCTGAATACATGGCAATGACGGAGGCATTCAAGGAAGTTGTTTGGTTGAAAGGGGTGATAAATGAATTAAGGCTTCAACTGGAAGCCGTGCTTGTGCATTGTGACAATGAAATCGCGATTAATTTGGTGAAGAACTTGATATATCACTCCCAGGCTAACCACATTAGTGTTCGTCATCACTTTATTCGGCAGATGCTAAAAGAAAAAAATATTACTCACGAGAAGATTCACGCCAGTGAGAATCCAGCAAACATGCTTACGAATGTCGTTTCTGCAGAGAAGTTCAAGTTTTAGTCGACTTTTGTAGGCTTGGCAAGAAAGGAATAGAAACGGAGTGTGCATAAAGTGATGATGGTGATGCTTAGAAGAAGATTTGTAAGGTAAAAAAGTAATTTTGCTATCAAATTGGTGATTGTTAAAATTGTGACACCAAAATCACTATTGGGTCTATTCACTTTTATGAGCCCATATGACCCATGTTTCACATGATAACAAGGCTCAAGTTATGTACTAATTGAAGGGTGACTTTTAGGGTTAATTATGTACTTATGTTAGGTTAAGAATGAGTTACGATTTGTTTGTATTTTTTTAGAACCTCTAAGAGAGAGAGAGAGAGAGAGAGAGAGAGAGAGAGTTCGGGTTTTGGCTGTTTTGTCCATTCCTGGTTGATAATCTCCCTTGGAATGTACCTCTTTAAAGTTGACCAATTACAACCATTTCTTGGCTGCGGAGGCTTGCCACTAGACCTCTTTTATCCTTGAAAACCCGAGCTCCCTCAAATTCATTTAACCTACCCTGCCCAATAAGCCACCTCGAGTGATGGATAGCAACTAGCATACAATGCTTCAAGCTATTCCACATTTGCAATCCACTTTGAGTTGATTGTTGTTGGCCTTGAGTGAATTTGGATAAATTTCTGGCCTACATGTATTTTACCTATTATCAATTCTCCTTTTATCATAGTGAAGCACATTTTGATTCTAAGGCCTAGCATCATTTCTTTCAACCTTTGAATCCCTAAGCCACCCTCACCTGCTGGCAGGCACAATCTATCCCATCGTATCTAATGTCTTTTCATTTTGCCTTCATTTTCTCCTAAAAGAAGTTTTCCATTTCATTCTCTACAACTTCTGGTAGATGCTGGGATATCTAAGGTAGACATGGTGTGAATCGAGTAACTTGTTAAAATGTGCTTGATCAAAGTAAGTTTCCCTATCGAAGTTAGCATCTTACCTTTCCCTCTTGCCACCTTTCTAGCTATCTTTTGATGGATATGGTGGAAATTAATAACCCACCTCTTACCCTTCAACATTGGGGCACCCGAATAGACAATGGGAATGATGCCTTTTTTTAGCCCCAAAGCTTGTTCAATCCTCACAACTTGCTCTCTATGATCAACTTAGATGAAGTGAAGAAGTTACTTTTAGCCAAATTTATGCATTGGCTTGACACATCTTCATACTCCTTTAGAAATAACCTCATGCTCCTAATTGATGAAGACTTGCCATTTGAGAAGAACATTGTATCATCTACATATAGTAAATGTGAAATTGGAGGGCATGAGCGTGGGAGATAATATGTAATACGTTTATGAAGCTGTTCCATTGCTTCTTGATCTCTCTATTCAATGCTTCCATTGTTATGATGAAAATGCCTGGGGGAGAGGATCTCCTTGGAGCAACCCTCGAGAAGGCTTAAAGAAGCTAGATGTCCTCCGATTTAACATAATAAAAAACCAACAACCATTTCAAGTGTTTTTTAAATGATTTATCCATCCTAGGGAGAAACCAAAATTTTCTATGACCTAGGTTATGAAATACGCGCCATTCTATCCTGTCATATGCTTTTTCTGTGTCCTACTTCACTATCACATTTCTACCTTTAACTTTTCTCCCAATTTCTACCATAACCTCTTTAACTAAAGCAATATTCTCTGTCATAGTATGATTTTGCACAAATGCCCCTTATTCTTTAGATATTATCTTTGGAAGGATAGTTGTGAGATGGGTAGCTATAATTTTGGTTAAGATCTTGTGTTGGGAGAAAGATCCCTTCTCGACCACATGTACAACAATATTGGAATAAAAAGAGAGACAAACCACAACACATAGATTTACGTAGTTCCCTTTTAGTACGTCCATGGATTCATGTTAATTCACTATGCTCAAAGGTAAAAAATGACAAAGCAGCTCTCAATACAATGACAATTCTCTCTCTCTCTCTCTCATGATATAATATATGTTACCCCAAATGAACTAAGGTTTACATTAAAAAATTCTATGTGAAATTACGAAATTTCCCTATGAATCGGGGGCACACCCTTGGACCTCCAAACAAGGAGCGCTGCCCCCCAGTGACATGTGAAAGTGCTGGCTAGATGAATAATACACCTCTGATAATTAGGTTTCATAGATCCTAACATTATACATGCAATTATAGAGGCTAGTAGGTCTGAAGTTTGTCATTCTCTACGGTTTATGGACTTTAGGAATTATACATAATGTTGTATTTCTAATGGCCCTCGGGATCTTCCCGCCAAAAAGGGATTCACATGCTACTTTGTGAATGTCATCACCAACTGGAAGAAAAAAATTACTTGAGAAATTATTTTGTCAAGGTACAGTATCATTTAGAATCGCGAAGGCCACTCACCAAGCAGGGAATTGTATCCAATTTTTTTAAGACATGGGTCTACCCTCCGAAGTGAGTAAGGTCTTAAAAAACCTTTATGCTTTCACTTGCATATCCTCTATTGGGACTACGAAAGTAAGTCAGAGTAGAATCAAACAAAGTAATTGCAATTGCACCATGCAAATCCAACCACAGAAGACAAATGAATTTTACGCAGAAAAACCCCTGCGAGAAAAAAACTATCGCACAAAGTGAATCGCTATGAAAATGAAAGTACAAGAGATGGAGAACACTTACAAAATCACCCCGGAGAGAAAACCCTATCTTTTCTTCTCCCAAAACTCACTAAGCATGTTTAGAAACCAAGTGTTAACTCTAATCTCACATTACACCCCTTTAAATAGAATAACAACGGAAATAGAAACAAATCGCACAAAATAGCGCACGATAATTGGTAACTGAACTTGGCTAAATATGTCCAGTGAGCAAACCTAGATTCCGGGGGAGTTTCGATTAACTGCGACAGGCTCATCGGTCAACCAAAATCCTCTAAAAGTATCTAGACACCAACTGTCTCATCCAGGGTAGTTTCGATCAACCAACCACAACGATTAGTCAACTGATGACCCCTAGAATAGTTCAAATTGAAGACTTTATTCAACAATCTCCACCAAGGCTTCAATCTCCATGCTCTACTACTTCAAAGCTCTATCCTTCATCTCTAATTTGCCTCCATCATAGCTGCACCATCATTTCTCATGCACACTCCACCTTCACTCCATCCTTGCTAGACTTAGAGAAGTCGTATAAAACTTGAACTTTTCTACAGGGATCACCTTTATAAGCATATTGGTTGAATTCACTCTTGTATGGATGTTTTTTGAAGTCACATCGCCTTCCTCAAGCACCTAATAAATAAAGTGATGACGCACATCAATATGCTTAGTTCTAGCATGGTAAATCGATTTTTTGCCAAATTAACAGCACTTGCGCTGTCACAATTAACCAGCACGACCTCCTGCTGAAGCCCTAACTGATTTATCATTCTCCGTAACCAAATCACTTCTTTGAATGGTTTTGTCACCGCCATGTACTCTGCTTCAGTTGTGGAAAGAGCCACCACTGTAACACCCCAAAATTTCGACACCTGAGTACGGAGAGTCTAATCCCGAGTTCTAGAGTGTTAACTTAATAAAATGCTATTTTAGGAATGCCACAAGTGAAAAATGTACCCACGTGTGTCCTCAATCATATTTACATTCGTTCCATTCACAATATAATCAGAGCAACGCATTTCAATTAGCGGATCATAAGCAAAGCGGAGGTAACTAAATAAAAAAATATAGGGCTAACACCCTAGATGTACAATTCAATCGCAGTGTAAGCCCATATGAGAATTATACGAATCACAATAAAAGTAATAGGAAGGAAAAATACATCTACCAAAAGGACGAAGCTAAAAGATTATAAGGCGCTCGTGCGCGCCACCAACTGGTCCTATTCTTAAGACATCTGCATATGTCAAATAGAAGGCGTCAAAACGCCAACATAGTGAAGAAATAACCCCAAGGTTAGACTCAGGATATTTAAATTATAAATAGGTTCATATAAGTGTATTATTCTTAAGCATGTTGTCAAATCAATCAAGTTTAGGTAATGTCCACATACAAATCAAACATCATCCTAGGCTAGTTGATTAAATGCATGGATGTCATGATTCCCCACATAATGCATGTCCTGGGCAAGCCCTGGCTCGACTAACTGGTATCAGAATCCACAGTTCACCTGTCTAGCAGGTCGTAAGTCGTGACTGAGTACACAGCCCGGATGACACAGAGAAATGACATGAGGTGCTCAAGGTAGCACTGGCGCCACATCAAGCAACCAGGCTACACAAGTCTCCCTCACATGCAATGTCATGTATGCATGATTAATTAAAGTATTTATTAATCCAATTCATTCAGCAAATTGGTGAAGCCAGAATACCAACATCGTATCGTAAAGTCTAACTAGGATTATCTGGCTTCCTGCGATGCGTCACCAATCATCGCTAGTAACCCCTAGATCCAAGGTTGAGTTATCCTACCATGAAAGCTTGGTTCGACCGTGACTCTTCAGCCACACCCAAATCAAAGCGGAAGGTCTCATATCCCAAATATCAAATACGATTAATTTATTCAGAGGTGGGGGCGTTTCACTCGGAATTATCCCAATGCACGCCCGGGTCGTTCGAACGGTGCACAGGCACGCAAACATTGGTCAGGGTCACATTTGTCACAAGGGTCATTCGAACAACAATCGGTCACCCTTGTCAATGCTCACTGGTCATTACGGGGAGGCACCACCCTAGCATAGGCCGACAGCTTAGACACGGTGTCCCATTCCACCATGCATGGCTCATGAGACTTGGTGGATCGAGTCACAGTATGGTTTTAAGTGGACTATTCACAATGGGAATGATGGCATTCTAGATTCCATATAGTGTGATTCAAGAATGAAATACAAGAATGATTAACTCTAAATGGGGCTTATTCAATGGACCTAAGTGGACGACGACAACCCAACAATGGCCATTGTCGATTGACCGTATCTCGCCTAGACAATCGAATAAGTCCACGACTACCAACCTAGTGGTAGGTAGTACACCATATCAACGGTTTTCAGAGCTTAATCCAAAGCAACACATAACATATTATAATAACAATTTAGGTTATTAAATACCTAATCATAAACGTATCCAAGCACATGGCCCGACCTACTAGCCCGACCGATCCAAAGGACCCGGATGACATAGCTCGGATGACACAGGGCACCACATACATCCACAAGCATAGATATATTATAATATTGTAAATTTATATCATTCAGGCATTTCATCGAGCATGTTATCAATCAAACAACCATAGAGGCATTTCATCGAACATGTTATGCACACATCAACAATTAACATATAAACTCAAGCAATCATTAATTAGGATTTGTTGAGAGTAAGCTTGAGGGTAGATCTTCACCTTGGAATCGAAATTACTCGATTCGGATGAGGCCTGAGGGATCCAAATACGGTCCGAACGCCGAAAATTAGGGAATACCTCAATTACCTATAATGAATCGCAAATCTAGTGTTAATCAATTAGGGTTTAATCTAATTAAATATTTAATTAGGGTTTAGGGTTTCGGTATATTGGATTTGGAAAAATCTCAAATCGATTCAACGAATCGGGGCCCAAATTCGGTGCACCGTCGGAATCCCAACGGAGTCGAGCTTGGTTACGGCTCCTGCAATAGCGTGCGCCACCCCCAACGACCAATAAAGGTCTAAGTCCTAGTACGGACAAACCTTAGGGTTAGGGTTTCGACAGAAACAAATGGGTTTCTAACCCTAATGACATAAAAAGGAAGAAAATGGAGAGAAGAGGTGGAAGAGAAGGTAGAAGAACATCTTACCTAGCATGTGGAGCTAAATCCAACCCAAAGCCATTGGATTTTGGCCGGAGAAGACGCGAGAACGGACATGGGGGCCGGAGAGATCTTGGAAATCTGAGATTTCTAAGGTTGGAGGAGGATTTGAGGGAGGAATGAGGAAGAAAATGGGTTTGAGGAAGGAAGATGGGAGCTAGGGGTGCTTGGGACTTTTGGGGAGAAGAGAGTGAATGAGAGAAATGAGAGAGAGTTGGATCGAATGGGGTGTGAAACCCCCTTTTTAAAACCGACCAGCCACGACCGGTCGGCCGGTTCCAAATCCGGTCGGCCGGATCACGCTGACCATCCGTTTTCCCCCATATGGGGCAGCAGCAACCGGTCGGCCGGCTACATATCCGGTCGGCCGGTCGGCTCTTGTACATTTTCTGCTCAAAATGCAGGGTTCCTCCCCTGCACAGTGAGTTTCCTTCTAGTCCCAGCTACTTAACAGACTTATTTACAAAATAATATTTAAGTAAATGTCATGTTTAATTTATGTTTCCATTTACTTTAAGTTATTTATGTAAAGAAGGAAGTACCCCCCATTTGAATTCAATAAAAAATACTAAAAAATAAAAAATTCAATAATAAAGATTTTGATTTTTCACTCCAAGTACAAATCGCAACTTTTTGGCATTTTAAAAAATAACGCCTTTTAAAAGAGAGGGTTTTTGCCAAATCCAAACCGTTCAAAAAATCTGAAATATCGAAAATGTAACACCCGTACCTTAATTAGCCCTCCGTACACCTCTTTTTCGAACTCGGCATACCTGGAACAGTCCAAACCGGCGAGTTCCAATCAGACACCCTATTTTGGTACCGCAACGACCCGAGACTTGTACCCCGACGACCGCGCGGACACCACGACTCCAACGCCGCGCGGCACGCTCCGATTCGATACCTAGTTTGAAAGATGTGTTCATGTGCGTAGATCGAGGCGGGCCACGCTACACATGCATGGTGTGGGCCCCACTTGCACAAATCCCTAGGTTGTCCCATCAATCAATCAATATCCCATCAATCAATCAACATCCCATCAATCCATCAAGCATCAATCAATCAAGTACATCTCTCTCTCCTCACAAGTCAACTTAAGCCATACCCAAGCAATCCAATCTCATAATTACCCCATCCATCATCATTCCCATTTCTAATACCACTTATATCCCAAGCTCCCTACAAACAAGTGCCATACGTAGCCATTTTTGGAAAGAGAGAGAGAAAGAGAGAGAAAGAGAGAGAAAGAGAAAGAGAAAGAGAGAGTAAGAAAAGGAAGAGATTAGTGAGTGAGATTGGAGGGTTAAGAGAGTTCTTGTGGACTTAGGTGACTAGAGGAGGAGATCTACCTCATCGAGCCGTCCGATCGTCTATCCGACCCAATCCAACCGTCCAATTTGTGTGAGTGCTAAGGGGGGCATAAACTCCCCTTTCTTCCTTTTTTTTTCCCTTTCATTTTTGGGCCCACAAGTGGGCCATGTTGTGAGACAGCGTGCCCCGCACGCTGCCACGACATGGACCACCTTGTGTGGCCCACCATGATGCCTTATTTTCATTTTTCATATTCTTTGAAACATAAAAATCTTGATGAAGTATACTACAAGGATTATTTTGATCCAAAGCTAATTGGGCCCACCATGAGGTGGCCCAGCTGATGAATGGAGTGGATCCTACATGTGTGGACCCCACTGATCAAGGCACCACAAAACAAATAAAAAAAAAGAGAAGAAGAAAAAGAAAAAAAAAAAGAAGGATGGGAGGCCGCTGGACAGCCAGCGTCCAGAGGACGCTGCTGCCCAGCGCTGCTCCTTTGAGCACTGGACGTGGGTCCCCACTCGTGGGGCCCACCTTGATGCAGGTATTCGATCCACACCATCCGTCTGTTTCTCCAGCCTATTTTATTGCTGGACACAAAGAATGAGACTGACCCAGATCTCAGGTGGACCACACCATTGAAAACAGTGGAGATGGTGAAGCCTACTGTCGAGGTTTCTTGGACCCACCGTGATGTTTGTGGACCACATCACCTGCCCAATATTGGGCTTGTTGGGTCCCTAATGATATGGGGAATCTAATGGACGGATCGGATCTTCACTAAGTGGGCCCCACATGAAATGATAGCAGGAAAACAAAAAAAAAAAGAAGAAAAAAAAATATATATATACATGTGCTGGACGTCCAGCGTCTGGACGTCCTGACGCTGGAACGTCCAGCGTCACTTGAACGCTGCAATGGGGTCCCCACTCGTGGGACCCACCTTGATGTTTGTGTTCCATCCACGCCGTCCATCGGTTTTCCCAGATCATTTTAGGGCCAGGGCCCAAAGATGAGCCCGATCCAAATCTTCAGTGGACCGCACCGCTTGAAACAGTGGGAACAATGATTCCTACTGTCAGAATCTTTTGGCCCACCTTAACGTTTCTAGATGGATTTGTATATCCAATATGGGGCTTGCTGGGTCCCCCATGAAATGGGGAACCTGATGAACGGAGTGGATCAGTCCCATGTGGACCCCACTTGATATAAGCATAGAAAAATAAAAAAATAAAAAAAATAAAAGAAAGAGAAGAAGAAGAGTCAGGGTCGCTGACGCTGGGCGTACCAGCGTCCTTGCACGCTGGCTCGGCCAGCTGGTGGCCCACTCGTGGGCCCCACCATGATGTATGTGTTGTATCCACACCGTCCATCCAGTTGGGGAGATCATTTTAGGGCACGACCCCAAGAATGAGCCAGATCCAAGTCTCGAGGGGGCCCCACCACAAAAAACAGTAGGGACAGTGCCCCACCGTTGAAACCTTCTTATGGGCCACCGTGATGTTTATTTGAGATCCAACCTGTTCGTAAGTTCACACAGACATGGAGGGAGGAAAAACAAAAAGATCAGCTTGACCGAGAACTTCTGTGGGCCCCACTTAGTGAGAGCACAATATATATAAAAAAAAAAAAAAAAAAAGGAAAGAAAGTGAGCTGGACAGACAGCGTCCAGGGGACGCTGCTGCCCAGCAGCTTGTGGTGGCACCCAATGGGCCCCATTCGTTGAGCCCACCTAGAATGTATGGGCCTTGCCTATTCTGTCCATATGTTTTCTTCAATTCATTTTAGTGGCTGGGCCCAAAAGTTAAGCATATCCAAATGTCAAGTGGGCCATGCCACGGGAAACAGTGGGAATATGAATTTCCACCGTTAAAACCTTCCCAAGCCCTACAGTTATGTTTATTTAACAACCAACCTGTTCATAAGATCACCTGGATATGGGTGAAGGGAGATCATGAATATCAGCTTTATCCATAACTTCTATGACCCAGGTGGGCCCCACGCTCGTATAGCAGGTGACCCACCCTATGGGTCCTACATGATGTATGTGTCTGATCCAGGCCGTCCTTTCTTGGGCCTACCTATGATCTATATGTTTTATCCATGCAGTATACTATTTTTGTCTGCCTGTTTTGTATGTGCAGGCCCAAGTATGGGGCCGATGTGGTCTCAAGTGGGTTATGCCGTGAAGACCTTTACATTTCCAATGGGGCCCACAGTTCGGGTCCCACTCTCTGTATATATATTGGGCCATTCAAGGCCAACAGTACATGATATGTCTGGTAATATGCTAGTATACTTAGCTGGATAGGTCACACTGATAATATGCTTAGTGTAATGAATATCATACCCATTCATTTGTACATACGCATCATATGTATGCCTGACTGTGGACGATGTCGATCATAGCATATGCCTTACAGCTTGAGATACTTAGGGGACCCGTATGAGATAGGGTCACCCTACATGATCGCGCGGTATGCGCAGGTTTGGTGCATGGCTTTAATAGTGTGACTCATGCATCTCGCATTATACATGTCATGATCAGATTCTCACCCCAGCGGCATCGGGGTTTTGACCACCACAGTCACATCGTGGATGGTAGGAATGGACACCGGAAATATGTTCTAGCACTTGGGCGCCAAAGATGTCCTTGGGTGAAAGTCCCTAAACCCTGTGGTACCAGTAGGATGCTCCAATGTCTAGACCGAGTGGATTTATGAGCGCATGAGGGCCAAATACCAGTAGGCCGCGTCTCCCACTGTGTCGGGGTCGGTTGGAAGGGGGTGTGACCTTACCCGCCCGGGTGCAGAGGGCTATATACTAGGTTGAGTTTGACCAGCTCGTGAATGGGTTCGCTATCGACGAGCCGGGTGAATTATCTTATATGTCATTGACGAGGCGGATAGTGAGGTCTCTTCCACTCGCTTGGTTATGCGCGCGATGGGCGGCAACCAATGTCTGGAGTGTACTAGACCCCGGTGATGTCCCAGTTGTAAACCGTATGATATATGACAGTTGAGGATTGACATGCGCACATGGCATCATTAGCATATGACACTCGGCCATATAGGCCCATTGCATTGCATAGCCTCGAGATGGCTAATGACATTCATAGACTTGGTAGTGTAGCCTGCCATCATTTCCGCTCACTCTGATATCTGTATACCTGTCATATGCATTGCGCACACACCACGCACTCTCTAAGCTTCATAGTAAGCTTATGCACGTTGTTTACGTGCAGGTCATACTATAGCACGACAGCAGTGAGACAGGGGCGCGCATTTGATTTTTCAGCTTTCAGTTATACCTTGTATTTCCTTTTCTACAGCATTGTACTAAAAAGATTATCTTAGTGGATATGTGATGTGATGCTTTTTGGTTTGGTATACTTATGTTTATGCTCATCTATAAAAAAAAATTTACCTTGAAAATCCTCCTTGTGGGATCCCAGGATCGGAACCTGGCGTATGGGAGCTAGGGGCCGAGAATGGGGTACTACGGAGGCTGTCGGCACCGGATTCGGCGGCCGGGAATTTAGTAAGCCCGGTCCCCGAGTTTGGGGCGTGACAGAAGTTGGTATCAGAGCATAACTTGGGAATACCTGTCCACAACATTACATATCTACTAATAACCTTTAATTACCTGCCTTGTACTATATGATTGCTAGGACCCCAGTCTTACTCACCTGCTTTGAACTTAGTTTAAATTAGGACTCCCCTATTGTATGCCTAGAAAATTTTGATTGACGTGTGGGCACTCATGAGTAACCCGATGCTAAGAGGATCCTGCCTTTTTGTAGGACATGGCACCCAAGAGAGCCATTGGTAGGCAATCGTCTAGTGCGGGTACGTCCCAGACTGCCCCAGCTCCAGGCATGACTGCTGGTCAGTTCCAGCAGATGTTGCGTGCCATGACCTCCTTGGTAGAGCGCCAAGAGAGGAGGTCAGCCGATTCACCTGCCACATCCGAGCAGGATCGCGCCCGTTCCTTACTTAGGGATTTCAGGCAGATGGATCCCCCACGTTTCTCGGGCGAGCCGAACCCGGAGGCGGCAGAGAGATGGAAGTCTGAAGTAGAAAAGATCTTTACCATTATGCGATGCACGACTGTGCAGCGAGTTCCTCTCGCCGTCTTCCTTCTTCAGGGAGAGGCCGAGCATTGGTGGTCATCGATTACCCGCACAGTAGAGGCAGATTTCGAGTGGACCTGGGAGGATTTTATAGACCGGTTTGACCGGAAGTTCTTCCCTGAGCATGTCCGTCAGCAGAGAGCGTTAGAGTTCGAGACGCTAGTCCAGGGAGAGATGACCGTATCACAGTACGAGGCCCGATTCGTTGAGCTGTCTCGATTCGCGACGTATCTTGTGGATGATGCGAGGCGAAAGGCCCGTCGGTTCGAGGGCGGTTTACGCCTTGGCCTTAGGGGCCGTGTCGCAGGGCACAAGCTCCCTACATTTGAGGAGGTGGTGGAGCGGGCCCAAATTTATGAGGCAGAGTGGGCCGACGCGCAGCGGATCCGCAGTCAAGGCGGAGATCGAAAGGGGAAGAGAAAGGCACCCTCTGGCAACTTCCGACAGCAGCGACTTCGACCACCGCAGAGGCATGTAGCTCGTCCACCCTTCCGAGCACCAGCAGCACCAGTGGCACCCGTAGCACCCCCAGCACCACCGCAGCAGCAGATTATAGGCCATTGTTATGGGTGCGGAGAGATGGGACATCGTCATAGGGAGTGCCCCCATTCACACCGACAGCAGCGTCAGCAGTATCAGCCGCCGAGACCCCATCAGCAGCATCAGCGACAGCAGTACCCACCGCCGAGAGCTCCTCCGCAGCAGAGGCAGCAGCAGAGGACGCATCAGCAGCAGCAACGACCACAGAGGGGACAGGCACCTCCCCAGCAGGCTCAGGGCCGGTTCTATGCAGCCTAGCAGGACCCTCAGGCACCAGGAGGAGTCGTAGAGGGTACACTCCTTGTCTCTGCATGCATAGCACGTGTTCTATTTGATTCTGGCGCATCACATTCATTCATATCCGAGGATTTCTGTCGATCGATTGGTTTGCCGTTAGAATCCGTGCGCGAGGGTTTGTCAGTGTCGACACCCTTAGGGAAGACCGCAGTATTAAGTTTGATTTGTTCGTCTTGCCCCGTCTTGGTAGGAGAGACCTTTTTGCCTGCTGACTTGTTTGTTTTGTCGATGTCCGAGTTTGATGTTATCTTGGGCATGGATTGGTTGTCCGAGTATCATGCCATCATAGACTGTTTCGCGAGAACGGTTACCTTCCTTATACCCGGCATGCCGCAATTTCAATTTGTTGCTGAACCCAGATGAGAGCAATTATCAGCATTGATGGCTTGTGCAATTGAGGAGCCGGTTGCTTTGAGCATCGACCATTTGCCGGTCGTTTGTGACTTTTCAGATGTGTTTCAGGAGATTCCGGGGTTGCCGCCTCGTCGGCATACTGAGTTCCAGATTGACCTCGTGCCCGGTACTGCGCCTATCTCAAAGGCCCCGTACCGTATGGCACCTTTGGAGTTGCGGGAGCTGAGGAAGCAGTTGGACGAGTTGCGCGAACTAGGCTTCATTCGTCCGAGTAGTTCACCATGGGGAGCGCCGGTACTCTTTGTGAAGAAGAAGGATGGCTCGTTGAGGCTCTGCGTGGATTACCGCGAGCTCAACAAGGTCACGATTAAGAATAGGTACCCGCTTCCGAGGATCGACGATTTATTTGACCAGTTTCGGGAGGCCCAGTTCTTTTCGAAGATTGACCTACGATCCGGTTATCATCAAGTTTGTGTCCGGGAGGAGGATATCCCGAAGACAGCATTTAGGACGCGCTATGGTCATTTTGAGTTCCAGGTCATGTCCTTTGGACTGACCAATGCGCCCGCAGTGTTCATGCAGTTGATGAATGAGGTCTTCCGTCCGTATCTTGACCAGTTTGTTGTAGTGTTCATTGACGACATTCTGATCTATTCAAGGACCCGAGAGGAGCACGAGCAGCATTTAGAAATCACCCTGCAGACTCTCCGTGCACACCAGCTCTATGCGAAGTTGGAGAAGTGCGAGTTTTGGCAGGAGGAGGTGAAGTTCCTTGGTCATGTCGTGACGAGGCAAGGGGTAGCAGTGGACCCAACTAAGGTTGATGCCGTGCGTCAGTGGTGCCAGCCCACGAACGCGTCTGAGGTTCGAAGTTTTCTGGGGCTAGCAGGTTATTACCGTCGTTTCATTGAGGGCTTCTCTCGTATTGCTGCCCCGTTAACCAGATTGACTAGAAAGGGTGCTGAGTTTGTATGGAGTGACGCATGTGAGCGGGCATTCGCGGAGCTAAAGGATCGTCTTACGTCGGCACCAGTCCTCACTCTTCCTTCTGGGAGTGATGGATTCGTGATTTTTACGGATGCCTCGCGTATTGGCTTAGGTGCTGTTCTGATGCAACATGGCAAAGTAGTAGCGTATGCGTCTCGCCAGCTCAAGGTCCATGAGCAGAACTACCCCACGCATGATCTGGAGCTAGCAGCAGTAGTCTTCGCACTGAAGGTGTGGAGGCACTATCTCTATGGGGTCAAGTTCGAGCTCTTCTCTGATCATAAGAGCTTGAAGTACCTCTTTTCACAGTCAGAATTAAATATGAGGCAGAGGCGTTGGATGGAGCTCCTGAAGGACTATGATTTCGATCTTCAGTACCACCCCGGCAAGGCTAACGTGGTGGCGGATGCCCTTAGCCGCCAGCCACGGGGCTTAGTGGCGCATATGATGGTGCAGGAGTGGAGGATGCTCAAGGATATTGCTGACTATGACTTCGAGCTAAGCCTACAGTCTTCCATTGCTCGGTTATCGGGCCTGTCGATTCAACCCTCCCTTGTTTCTAGGGTGATCGAAGCTCAGCAGACGGATCCGACGTTGAAGGATTATTGGGAAGAGGCCTCGTCAGAGGATCGGACAGACTGGCAGATTGGGTCAGATGGTGGACTTCGTTTTCGAGGGCGGTTGTGTGTCCCAAACATTTCAGAGTTGCGCAGAGATCTTATGAATGAGGCACACCGATCGAGGTTCACTATACACCCTGGTTCTACTAAGATGTATCGTGATATGAGGAGACAGTATTATTGGGCCGGAATGAAGCGTCAGATTGCCAGCTTTGTGTCCGAGTGCGACACTTGTCAGCGTGTTAAGGCCGATCATCGAAAACCTCCAGGACCCTTGCAGCCGTTGAGTATTCCGTTGTGGAAATGGGAGCACGTGACCACGGATTTTATTATGGGATTGCCGAGGACTGATCGCGGTCATGACGCCATCTGGGTTGTCGTTGATCGTCTGACAAAGTCAGCACATTTCCTTGCGATACGTGCATCATGGCCATTGCACCGGCTTGCAAAGTTGTTCATCGATGAGATTGTGAGATTGCATGGAGTCCCGGTTTCGATCGTTTCCGACCGAGACTCGAGATTTACGTCGCGATTCTGGAGGAGTTTTCAGAAGGCGATGGGGCCTGCCTTGAAGTTCAGCACTGCATACCACCCACAGACCGACGGACAGACCGAGAGGGTCAACCAGATCCTTGAGGACATGCTCCGAGCTTGTGTGCTGGATTTCTCAGGGAGCTGGGATGAGCATTTGCGTTTGGCTGAGTTTGCATACAATAACAGCTACCAAGCGACTATTGGTATGGCACCTTTCGAAGCGTTGTATGGTAGACCTTGTAGGTCTCCCAGTTGTTGGACCGAGGTTGGAGAGAGTCATCTCCTAGGTCCCGAGCTTGTGCAAAGGACATCAGAAGCTATCGATACCATCAGGCAACGGATGCGCACAGCTCAGAGCCGACAGAAGAGTTTTGCAGATCGTCGGCGTCGTCCCCTGGAGTTTGACGTTGGGGATCGTGTGTATCTCAAGGTCTCGCCAATAAAGGGCGTAGTTCGTTTTGGAGCCAAGGGGAAGCTTGCCCCAAGGTTCATTGGGCCCTTCGAGATCACTGGGCGCGTTGGCGTCGTGGCTTATCAGCTGGCCTTGCCACTTCAGTTGTCTGGCATCCACAATGTTTTTCATGTTTCTATGTTGCGGAAGTGTGAGTCAGATGTGGTTCCTATGATAGATTGGCAACCGTTGGAGGTTCGCGAGGATGCTTCTTACATCGAGCAGCCGATCCGTATCCTTGACCGGAAGGAGCATGTTCTCCGAACCAAGGTCATCCCTTTAGTAAAAGTTCAGTGGAGTCACCATAGCGTAGATGAGGCATCGTGGGAGCGAGAGGCAGAGATTCGCGAACGTTATCCCCATCTTTTCGATGACTGATTGTATACGTATGTTTGTTTTCAGTTTGGTATATATGTAGTGACGAGATTCCTTTTCACTTGACAGCTTCAGTTAGTTTGACTTCATAGTATAAATTTCGAGGACGAAATTTTTTGTTAGGAGGGGAGAGCTGTAACACCCGTACCTTAATTAGCCCTCCGTACACCTCTTTTCCGAACTCGGCATACCTGGAACAGTCCAAACCGGCGAGTTCCAATCAGACACCCTATTTTGGTACTGCAACGACCCGAGACTTGTACCCCGACGACCGCGTGGACACCACGACTCCAACGCCGCGCGGCACGCTCCGATTCGATACCTAGTTTGAAAGATGTGTTCATGTGCGTAGATCGAGGCGGGCCACGCTACACATGCATGGTGTGGGCCCCACTTGCACAAATCCCTAGGTTGTCCCATCAATCAATCAATATCCCATCAATCAATCAACATCCCATCAATCCATCAAGCATCAATCAATCAAGTACATCTCTCTCTCCTCACAAGTCAACTTAAGCCATACCCAAGCAATCCAATCTCATAATTACCCCATCCATCATCATTCCCATTTCTAATACCACTTATATCCCAAGCTCCCTACAAACAAGTGCCATACGTAGCCATTTTTGGAAAGAGAGAGAGAAAGAGAGAGAAAGAGAAAGAAAGAGAAAGAGAAAGAGAGAGTAAGAAAAGGAAGAGATTAGTGAGTGAGATTGGAGGGTTAAGAGAGTTCTTGTGGACTTAGGTGACTAGAGGAGGAGATCTACCTCATCGAGCCGTCCGATCGTCTATCCGACCCAATCCAACCGTCCAATTTGTGTGAGTGCTAAGGGGGGCATAAACTCCCCTTTCTTCCTTTTTTTTTTCCCTTTCATTTTTGGGCCCACAAGTGGGCCATGTTGTGAGACAGCGTGCCCCGCACGCTGCCACGACATGGACCACCTTGTGTGGCCCACCATGATGCCTTATTTTCATTTTTCATATTCTTTGAAACATAAAAATCTTGATGAAGTATACTACAAGGATTATTTTGATCCAAAGCTAATTGGGCCCACCATGAGGTGGCCCAGCTGATGAATGGAGTGGATCCTACATGTGTGGACCCCACTGATCAAGGCACCACAAAACAAATAAAAAAAAAAGAGAAGAAGAAAAAGAAAAAAAAAAAAGAAGGATGGGAGGCCGCTGGACAGCCAGCGTCCAGAGGACGCTGCTGCCCAGCGCTGCCCCTTTGAGCACTGGACGTGGGTCCCCACTCGTGGGGCCCACCTTGATGCAGGTATTCGATCCACACCATCCGTCTGTTTCTCCAGCCCATTTTATTGCTGGACACAAAGAATGAGACTGACCCAGATCTCAGGTGGACCACACCATTGAAAACAGTGGAGATGGTGAAGCCTACTGTCGAGGTTTCTTGGACCCACCGTGATGTTTGTGGACCACATCACCTGCCCAATATTGGGCTTGTTGGGTCCCTAATGATATGGGGAATCTAATGGACGGATTGGATCTTCACTAAGTGGGCCCCACATGAAATGATAGCAGGAAAACAAAAAAAAAAAGAAGAAAAAAAAATATATATATACATGTGCTGGACGTCCAGCGTCTGGACGTCCTGACGCTGGAACGTCCAGCGTCACTTGAACGCTGCAATGGGGTCCCCACTCGTGGGACCCACCTTGATGTTTGTGTTCCATCCACGCCGTCCATCGGTTTTCCCAGATCATTTTAGGGCCAGGGCCCAAAGATGAGCCCGATCCAAATCTTCAGTGGACCGCACCGCTTGAAACAGTGGGAACAATGATTCCTACTGTCAGAATCTTTTGGCCCACCTTAACGTTTCTAGATGGATTTGTATATCCAATATGGGGCTTGCTGGGTCCCCCATGAAATGGGGAACCTGATGAACGGAGTGGATCAGTCCCATGTGGACCCCACTTGATATAAGCATAGAAAAATAAAATAAAAAAAATAATAAAAGAAAGAGAAGAAGAAGAGTCAGGGTCGCTGACGCTGGGCGTACCAGCGTCCTTGCACGCTGGCTCGGCCAGCTGGTGGCCCACTCGTGGGCCCCACCATGATGTATGTGTTGTATCCACACCGTCCATCCAGTTGGGGAGATCATTTTAGGGCACGACCCCAAGAATGAGCCAGATCCAAGTCTCGAGGGGGCCCCACCACAGAAAACAGTAGGGACAGTGCCCCACCGTTGAAACCTTCTTATGGGCCACCGTGATGTTTATTTGAGATCCAACCTGTTCGTAAGTTCACACAGACATGGAGGGAGGAAAAACAAAAAGATCAGCTTGACCGAGAACTTCTGTGGGCCCCACTTAGTGAGAGCATAATATATAATAAAAAAAAAAGAAAAAAAAAGAAAGGAAAGAAAGTGAGCTGGACAGACAGCGTCCAGGGGACGCTGCTGCCCAGCAGCTTGTGGTGGCACCCAATGGGCCCCATTCGTTGAGCCCACCTAGAATGTATGGGCCTTGCCTATTCTGTCCATATGTTTTCTTTAATTCATTTTAGTGGCTGGGCCCAAAAGTTAAGCATATCCAAATGTCAAGTGGGCCATGCCACGGGAAACAGTGGGAATATGAATTTCCACTGTTAAAACCTTCCCAAGCCCTACAGTTATGTTTATTTAACAACCAACCTGTTCATAAGATCACCTGGATATGGGTGAAGGGAGATCATGAATATCAGCTTTATCCATAACTTCTATGACCCAGGTGGGCCCCACGCTCGTATAGCAGGTGACCCACCCTATGGGTCCTACATGATGTATGTGTCTGATCCAGGCCGTCCTTTCTTGGGCCTACCTATGATCTATATGTTTTATCCATGCAGTATACTATTTTTGTCTGCCTGTTTTGTATGTGCAGGCCCAAGTATGGGGCCGATGTGGTCTCAAGTGGGTTATGCCGTGAAGACCTTTACATTTCCAATGGGGCCCACAGTTCGGGTCCCACTCTCTGTATATATATTGGGCCATTCAAGGCCAACAGTACATGATATGTCTGGTAATATGCTAGTATACTTAGCTGGATAGGTCACACTGATAATATGCTTAGTGTAATGAATATCATACCCATTCATTTGTACATACGCATCATATGTATGCCTGACTGTGGACGATGTCGATCATAGCATATGCCTTACAGCTTGAGATACTTAGGGGACCCGTATGAGATAGGGTCACCCTACATGATCGCGCGGTATGCGCAGGTTTGGTGCATGGCTTTAATAGTGTGACTCATGCATCTCGCATTATACATGTCATGATCAGATTCTCACCCCAGCGGCATCGGGGTTTTGACCACCACAGTCACATCGTGGATGGTAGGAATGGACACCGGAAATATGTTCTAGCACTTGGGCGCCAAAGATGTCCTTGGGTGAAAGTCCCTAAACCCTGTGGTACCAGTAGGATGCTCCAATGTCTAGACCGAGTGGATTTATGAGCGCATGAGGGCCAAATACCAGTAGGCCGCGTCTCCCACTGTGTCGGGGTCGGTTGGAAGGGGGTGTGACCTTACCCGCCCGGGTGCAGAGGGCTATATACTAGGTTGAGTTTGACCAGCTCGTGAATGGGTTCGCTATCGACGAGCCGGGTGAATTATCTTATATGTCATTGACGAGGCGGATAGTGAGGTCTCTTCCACTCGCTTGGTTATGCGCGCGATGGGCGGCAACCAATGTCTGGAGTGTACTAGACCCCGGTGATGTCCCAGTTGTAAACCGTATGATATATGACAGTTGAGGATTGACATGCGCACATGGCATCATTAGCATATGACACTCGGCCATATAGGCCCATTGCATTGCATAGCCTCGAGATGGCTAATGACATTCATAGACTTGGTAGTGTAGCCTGCCATCATTTCCGCTCACTCTGATATCTGTATACCTGTCATATGCATTGCGCACACACCACGCACTCTCTAAGCTTCATAGTAAGCTTATGCACGTTGTTTACGTGCAGGTCATACTATAGCACGACAGCAGTGAGACAGGGGCGCGCATTTGATTTTTCAGCTTTCAGTTATACCTTGTATTTCCTTTTCTACAGCATTGTACTAAAAAGATTATCTTAGTGGATATGTGATGTGATGCTTTTTGGTTTGGTATACTTATGTTTATGCTCATCTATAAAAAAAAATTTACCTTGAAAATCCTCCTTGTGGGATCCCAGGATCGGAACCTGGCGTATGGGAGCTAGGGGCCGAGAATGGGGTACTACGGAGGCTGTCGGCACCGGATTCGGCGGCCGGGAATTTAGTAAGCCCGGTCCCCGAGTTTGGGGCGTGACAGAAAATAGGCTAAAACACCAAGGTCCAGTAAAATATTCATGATGGTCTTGTCGATCTACGAGTGGATTGATAATTCAGGGTTCTTTACTTAGTCTTTACAGACAGCGATATACCCGAGTCAACCCAATCGTTGGAAAACTCTTCCGAACCATGTGATCTTCCAACTCCTAAACTAATTCCAACATTTATTTGGTAAAAACATTCATTTTAGTCCCCAATACATGTGACCACACGTGCGGGTATGCCCTATAACCGACAAACTGAAGGTAGCGCCCAAGGACTTCCAATTTCCAAGTTAGCGAAAATTCAGGGCGTTATAACCACAGACTAAAGCTTCAACATCCAACTAATCGCTCTACCTGCTAGCATAAACGAATACCTGAAAGTCGACCTTTTACTGTCCACACTTCTTGCGTGATTTGAATCCACATAGCCTACCAACTTGTCTCCCAATTTCTCAAATGTCAAGACGTAGTCCTGTGTGCCTCGAATATAATGAAGTAGTCATTTCACTGCCTCACAGTGTTGCTTGCCGAGGTTATACATCTATCTGCTAACAATACCCAATGCATGTGAAATATCCGGTCTTGCATAGACCATGACATACATTAAGCTGCCAACTGCACTTGAATAAGGCACACGAGACATAACTTGTTTTTCTTCATCTGTTTTAGGACATTGTTCCGAATAAAGCTTAAAATGAGCCGCGTGGGGAATGCCAACCAGATTTGCCTTATCCATCCCATACTTCACCAACACTTTCTCAAGGTATTCTGCATGAGATAACCAAAGCCCTCTCATTTGCCTGTCTCTATGTATGTCGATATTGAGAACCCTCTTTGTGACCCCCAGATCTTTAATATCAAATGTCCCTAATAATTGAGCCTTCAGTATATCGATCTTAGATATGTTATGACTGACGATAAGCATGTCATCAACATACAATACCAGGATAATGAACTTCTCATCATTTGGTGTCTTGAAGTAGACATAATGATCATACTCACTTTTGGTAAATCGTTGACTCACCATGAAAGAATAAAATTTTTCATACCACTACCTAGGAGACTGTTTCAGGCCATACAACGACCTCCTCATCCTGTAAACTTTATTCCCTATCCCTTTTATTTTGAACCATTCTAGTTGCTTCATATAAATTTGCTCTTCCAATTCCCCATGCAGGAAAGCAGTCTTTACATCCATTTATTTTAGTTCAAGGTCGTATTGTGCAACCAGCGCCAACACGAACCTGATAGATACTTACTTCACCACAAGTGCAAATATCTCGATGAAGTAGACACCCTCCTTCTACACATACCCCTTCGCTAGCAACTTTTCCTTGTATCTATTCTGTTTTTTTCTTCTGAAGATCCACTTGCACTTGATCGATTTATGCCCGATGGGAAGCACCATCAGCTCCCACGTCTTATTTTTGTACAAGGAGTTCATCTCGTTATGCATTGTTGTCTTTCACTTTTTTGCATCTATATCATCAAGTACCTCCTGAAAAGTAGATGGATCGCTCTCATCCATAATGATGGCGAATGTAATATTTAATTTATCCCTATATCTCAGTGGTAACCTGTGATCCCTCAACAAATTCCTTCTCACAAGTGGCTGCTCCACCAGATTTTGTACTTCTGTTTGCATCTCAGTATTGGCTCGTGTCTCACCCTTTTCAACTTTGACGTCAACAACTGACTTTTCTGGTTTCTTGTATTCATTCTTGCAGAACAAAGACTTCTCATCAAATCTGACATCTCGGCTAAGCGTGATCTTCCATGTGACCTAGTTATATAGCCTGCATCCCTTCACACCATCACCATAATTGAAAAATACATACCTTTTCTCCCTGTAATTTAGTTTATCTCTCTGAATCGACGTACATAAGAGTAAGCGTCACAACTAAATGCTCGTAGCCTCGATTAATCTACATCATAATCACTCTATACCTCTTTTGAAAATTTGCAACCTATTGTCATAGACATGAACTGATTCACCAAATAACAAGTCGTGTTCACGGTCTCAGTCCACATTTTCTTGCCCAACGCAACATTATTCAACATGCTTTGGGCTCTCTCTAAGAGAGTCTGATTCATCATTTCGGCCACACCATTCTGCTCAGGTGTATGCCGCACTGTGTTGTGCCTCATGATTCATTCTTCCTTGTAATACTGGTCAAATTCCTTGGAAGTGAACTCACCTCCATTGTTTGTCCTTAATACCTTCAATTTTTTTCTTGTCTACCTTTCCACCACCGCCTTCTACAACTTGAAGGTGGTGAAAATATTAGATTTATTTTTCATGAAATAAACCCAAACTCTTATGGACAAGTCATTGATAAATGTGACAAAATACGACAACCCTCCTCCAAAGACAACGGGCGATGACCCCCACATATCAGAGTACACATAATCAAGCGGTCCCTTACTACAATGGTTTTCTGTTTTAAATGACAATTTAGATTGTTTACCATATATATAATGTTCACATATATGAAAATTTACACTTTTAAAAGTAGTAATGAGATCTTGGTTAGAAAGTACCTCCATACTGCTCTCGCTCATGTGGCTTAGGCACACATGTCACAAATGTGCAGACATGGATTCCACTACAGCTGCTGCAACTCCACCCAACATGGTATTTTAGATAAACCTGTAGACATTTTCACTCATATGTGCCTTCATGACAATGAGTGCCCTTTTTAAAACTCATAGGACACGATCAAACCCGGTGAACTTGAATCCCAATGGCTTAAGAGCTCCAAGAGATATCAAACTCTTCTTTAGCCTAGGGATGTCCCTCACATCTATCAGAATTCATTCGATCCCATCGAACATCCTGATGCGCACTGAACCAATACCAACTATCTTGCAGGCATAGTCATTACCCAAGAACACGGACCCACCATCATACTCGTTGTATGTGGTGAAAGCACTCTGATCAGGACAAATATGACATGATGCTTCTGAATTCAAGATCCATTCATTGTTGAGAAATTCAGATATGGATGTAGTTAAAACATCTCAACCATCAACATTCTCATCCTTTATGGATTCCACGGTATTGGCCTCCCTTAAAGATGCATCTGATTTCTCTTAATTATCTTGTGATTTGTAGTCATTCTTCATGTGTTCGGTCTTCCCACACTTCCAACACTTCATCTTGCCCTTGCCCTTAAATTTGGACCTAGTTTTCAAAGTCTCCCTCTCTCATTCAGAATTTCTTCCCCTTGAAACCAACGCTTTAGTAGAGATACTATCGCTGCTGTTCTTCTTTCTCAACTTTACTGGTGTCTCTACCACGACAAAAAATCTTTACTAGATTCTTATAAGAATCTGGTATGCAACTTAAAATAATAAGGGCCTAGTCTTCTTCTTTGAACACTTCCTCAATATCCATCAACTGGTTAAAGTGACTAATCTGATCATTAACATCGGTCCCCTTCACCATTCTTAGATTGTAGAATTGTTGCTTTAAGTATAGACGACTTAAGAGAGACTTCGTTGCGTAAAGACTCTCCAACTTCGCCCATGTTCCAACGACACTCTTCTCTTTAAGAACATTATAGAGGACCTCATCCGATATACACAATTGGATTAGGGTATTAGCTTTTTGATCCATCTTATTCTACTCTTCTTTCTTCATAGTATTCCGTCGTTTGTCCTTCCCAATGAGTGTATTGTCCAATCCTTGCTAAACTAGGAGGTTGCTAATATTCACCCTCTATAATTTGAAGTTATTTTTCTTGTTGAACTTTTCGATGTTGAATTTCATGCTTGAGGCCATAGATACCTTATCTTAGATTCAAAACTGATTCCCAACGATTGCTCTGATACCACTTGTTAGAACCACAAAAGCAACTCAGAGTCGAATTAAACAAAGTAATCATAATCGCACCAAGCAAATCCAACCACAGAAGACAAACAAATTTTATGTGGAAAAACCCTTATGGGAAAAAACAACTGCACAAAGTGAATTACTATATATGAAAACGAAAGTACAAGAGATGGTGAACACTTACAAAATCACCCTGGAGAGAAAAGCATAGCTTTTCTTCTCTCAAAACCCTTAAGCACATTTAGAAACTAAATGTTAACCCTAATCATGCATTACACCCCTTTAAATAGTATAACAATAGAAATAAAAACAAACCGCACAAAATAATGAACGACTGACGGTCGAACGACCCAAGAGTTCTGTTGACCCAACTTGGCTAAATATGCCCAGTGAGCAATCCTGAAATCCGGGGGAGTTTCAATCAACCGAGCCAGGCTCATTGGTTAATCGAAATACTCCAAAAGTGTCCAGAGACCAATTGTTTCATCCGGGGTAGTTTCGATCGAGGGGCCGATTACCCCCAAAACAGTCCAGATTTCAACATCCTCCATTTTTCAGCATGTCCCTAGATGCTGGCTTCATGATTTTATTTGGCAATCTCCTCCTTTGTTCCATTACTGATTCGTGAAAAATTATGCATTTCTACCTCCTTTAGCCATTGGTTTTTTTTATTTTTGTTTTTAGAAAATTTCCTCCTAAGAGTAGAGCCATGGACAACTTAGCCCAAACATTTTCTGGAGCCGAGTAATCTGTATCTGTATATGCTCCCTCGTATTTCGCTTCTGCCCTTAAAACCTCATCTTGTGCCTCTTAATGATCTGAAAAACTAAAAAACTGCCTTGTTCCATCCCTCAAGGTTTGTTTTAGTCCCCAAAAGGTTAGAGGTCTTAGAAAACTTTAAAGAATATAAAATATAAAATCAGTGAGGAAGAACCATTAAAGTGTTGGGTGCGTTTCACACAAACTTTCTGATCTCGCCCCCCAATGCACTAGAATTATGGACTATGATAATGTAATGATCAAGAATAAACATTTAACCACATGACACAAGGAGCTTTTACGTGGAAAACCCTCGAAAGAGGTAAAAATTACGGGACCTAGTCCAGATCAACAATCTACTATCTCAGAGAACTATTACAACCGATCTCAAGCATACACCGCTTGGATCTAACCTTCTTCACTCATGTAGGAGTGGATAAACAATAAGAGAATAACAAAAGTAGAGCGATCTCACTGATCCCGAGGACGTAGAAGCGCTAAGACGACGGTTGCGCAGAAGAACTTCTCTTCAAGCAACTTCTCCTTTCTACAAGCTTCCTCTCTCTCTCTCTCTCTCTCTTTTCTCTTTCTCTCTTCCTCTTTCTCTCTTTCTCACCTTGGATGTGCAAACACACTAGTGGGATACCTTAATCCCGTTTTGGAACCTCTTAAGTAGAAAACTGGAGGAATTAGAGCCCAAATAGGAAACTATGTACAAGCAGTCCGCGCAGGGCCAGACGCCCAGTCACCGGACCGTCGGGTGCCCGCCCATGCCAAAAGACGTCCAGCAACAACACTTGAGAAAAAAATGATTTTCGGGCTCCCGGATCAACATGGTCGGGCGCCCGGTCACTAGACCGCCGGGCGCCCGACTGTTGCAAGAACAGTCCAGTAACAAAGTCATCTCTTGATGGAATTTCGGTCGCCTGGCCAAAGTTGGTCTGGGCGCCCAATCATTCCAGAGGAGGAAAATCCCATCAAATCTCTCCCTTTTCGACTTAGGAGAAATTCTTCTTCTTCAAGCCAGCCAGGTTTTTACAAGCCTCAAACTTGTCCTTGAGCAAAGCCTTGGTCATCATGTCTGACCCGTTATCATCCATATGGACCTTTTCAAGTTGTAACATCTTCTGTTTCAAAGTATCTCTGATCCAGTGATACCGAATCTCTATGTGCTTCGACTTGGAATGCTGACTTGGATTCTTGCTCAAGTGAATAACACTTTGGCTATCGCAATAGACCACGTGCTCTTCCTACTTCAGGCTGAGTTTCTGTAGGAACCTCTTCATCCAAAGCATCTCTTTACATGCCTCTATGACCGCAATGTACTCGGCCTCTGTTGTCGACAATGCTACGACCTTCTGTAGCTTGCTCTGCCAAGAGACCGCTCCCCCTGCAAACGTGAACATGAACCTCGATGTAGACTTCATGAAGTCTATGTCACCTGCCATATCTGCATCTGTGTAGCCTTCTAATACAGGTTTTCCATCACCATAGCATAGGCTTAACCTGGATGAGCCTTTCAGATACTGCAGTATCCACTTTACCGCTGCCCAATGTTCTTTGCCAGGATTGGCAAGATACCGGCTGACAACACCAACCGCATATGCTATGTCTGGGCGTGTACACACCATAGCATAAATCAAACTTCCTACCACTGACGCGTAGGGTATCTTTCGCATCTCTTCCACTTCCGCCTTCGTCTTGGGACACTGCTTGTCGCTCAATTTGAAGTGACCATCTAGTGGAGTACTGACCGGCTTCGCTGCATTCATGTTGAACCGCTCTAGGACTTTCTCAATATACTGCTCTTGTGACAGCCAAAGCTTCCTGCTGCTTCTATCACGGGTTATCTCCATTCCTAAGATCTGTTTGGCCGGGCCCAAGTCTTTCATTGCAAAAGACTTGCCCAACTCCTGTTTCAGCCTGTCAATCTTCCTGATGTCTTTTCCCATAATGAGCATGTCATCAACGTACAATAGCATAACTAAGAAATCACCATCTGAGAAGCTGCGAGTGAACACACAATGGTCCGACTCCGTTCTGTCATATCCATGCTTTAACATGAACTAGTTGAACTTCTTGTACTATTACCTAGGAGCTTGTTTCAGCCCATACAAGCTCTTCCTAAGCCTACACACCATATGCTCTTTGCCCTTGACTTCGAATCCCTCTGGTTGATGCATGTAGATCTCTTCTTCCAGGTCACCATGGAGAAAGGCAGTTTTGATACCTAACTGTTTTATCTCCAGATCTATGCTAGCTGCCAACCCAAGCAACACCCTTATGGATGTCATCTTCACCACTGGTGAGAATATCTCCTCGAAGTCTATTCATTTTCTCTAACCAAACCCTTTCACCACAAGTCTGGCCTTGTACCTTATCTGTGAATTCGTCTGCTCATTCTTCTTTCTGAACACCCACTTGTTGCTTAGAGCTTTCTTACCCTTAGGCAATTTCAGCATGTCATAGGTGTGGTTCTTATGCAAGGATTCCATCTCCTCTTGCATAGCTTTCAACCACTCCCCCTTATGCTCATCGGCTAGAGCCTAAGAATAATCTTCTGGCTCTCCCCCATCAGTGAGCATAATGTACTCATGTGGTGAGTACTTTTTGGATGGATGTCTGTCCCTTGATGTCCTCTTCACCTGTGGCTCAACAGGTGGATCAAGTAGGGGCTACTCCCCCTGTCCATTTTCTGTAGGAACTCCCTCATCCTCTGTACCTTGCTGTACTCCCCCGTCATCAGGCATCACGGGAGGAGTAATCGGATCCATGTTTTTCAATTCACCTGAACTGGGTTGGGTCTTCTCTAGCTTTTCAATGTCTTCTATACACTGATCTTCAATGAAAACCACATCTCTGATCCTGACGAGCTTCTTCTCGGTCGGATCCCACAACCTGTAACCGAACTTCTCATCACCGAACCCTAAGAACACGCACTGCCTGATCTTCATATCGAGCTTGGACCTCTCGTCCTTTGATATGTGAACGGATGCCCTGCATCCGAACACCCTGAGATGACTGTACGATGGATCACGTCCAGTCCACATCTTCTCAGGTACTTCTCCATTCAACGGGGCTGATGGAGACCTGTTTATCAAATACACCGCCGTGTGCATTACTTCTCCCCAAAACATCTTGGGCAACTTTGCATGGGATAACATGCATCTGATTCTCTCTACAATGGTGTGATTCATTTACTCAGCCATACCATTATGCTAGGGGGTCTTAGGAACCGTCTGTTCATGCCGTATATCCAGTGACTTACAATACTCGTGAAAGTCACCTATGTATTCACCACCATTGTCAGTGCGGATTCACTTCAATGATCTGCCTGTCTCTCTCTCGACCATAACATGAAACAGTTTAAACACACCAAAGACCTTGTCCTTGGATTTCAAAGCATACACCCAAACCCTCCTAGATGCATCATCTATAAAAGTGACAAAATACAATACCCCACCCAAGGTTTTTGTCCTCATAGTACCACAAACATCAGAATAAACCAAATCTAATGCATGTACTTTATTAATATGATAAAAATTTTTAACAAAAGAAACTCTATGCTGTTTTCCAGATAAACAGTCAATACAGGTTTTGAGAGGTATACCTGTCATGTCTGGAAGGAGCCGCTTCTTCGTTAGTAGCTGAAGCCCTTTTTTACTCATGTGGCTTAGACGCCTGTGCCACACGTCAGTAGCTGAATCTTCCGCTGCGTTCAATCCACCCTTGCATATGCTGACACTTGCCTTGTAAAGGGTGCAACGCTTCTTTCCTCTGGCAGCAATCAACGAACCCTTGATGAGCTTCCAACGCCCACCAACAAACTGGCTTTCATAGCCATCATCATCCAACCTTCCCGTCGACATCAAGTTGAGGTGAAGGTCCGGAATGTGTCTCACATCCCTGAGAACCAATGTGCAGCCCACATCGGTCTTCAAACAAATATCACTGACCCCTACAATCTTCGAAACACCAGAATTTTCCATCTTCATTGTCTCATAGTCACCTGACTTGTAGCTTGTGAAGAAATCCCTGCGTGGAGTCGCATGAAACGAGGCTCCCGAGTCTATCACCCAGTTGGTGTCCTGACTCGAAGCCGTGAGATAAATATCATGATCTGCAGTAGAATCCGATTCAACCGCAGGGATTTCATAAAGAATAACAACAACGTCATCATCTGAGACAACCGCAGTAGAATCCGATTCATCTTCCTTCTCCTTTCTTTTACTCTTCTTGTCACTCTTCTTCTTGTGACATTCATGCTTATAGTGGCCCTTCTTGCCACAATTCCAGCATTCAATATCTTTCCTGGCAACTAACTTGCCTCTTGATTTATCTCGGGCTTTTCCGCCCTTTCTGTTCTTTCCTCTCCCCCGATCTTGTGTCACAAGGGCCTCTTGTTGAGCAGGTCCTAGAAACTTCCTCCTTGTCTCCTCATTGAAGAGACAACTGGTTACCTGTTCCATGGATACTTTTCCGTCTGGCGCGGAGTTACTCAGAGACACCACCAATGTCTCCGAACTGTCAGGCAATGAGCTAAGCAGTAGCAAAGCCTGAAGTTCATCATCCAGGACCATCTTTATGGCGGAGAGCTGGTTTACTATGTTGTTGACCTCATTCATTTGTTCAACTACAGAACCACCATCTTTGAACTTGAGATTCACAAGTCGTCTTATCAAGAATATCTTATTGCCGGCTATCTTCCTCTCATATAGCCTTTTCAATTTCTGCCATAGGCTAGCGGCTGAGGTTTTCGTAGACACATGGTGGAATACGGAATCATCTAACCATCGTCTAATAAACCCCACTGCCTTCCGGTCCAACTTCTTCCAATGATCGTCAGGCATATCCTTGATCTTCACTGATATGCCTAAGATTGGAGCATATAGGTCCTTGCAATAGAGCAAGTCCTCCATCTTAGCCTTCCATATGGTCTAGTTAGAACCATTGAGGCTGATCATCCTTGATGAGCCACCTTCCATAATTTATAACCGATCCCACTCCGTTAAAACAACCTGAACTCTCTGATACCACTTTGTTGGGTGCGTTTCACACAAACCTTCGGATCTTGCCCCCCAATGCACTAGAATTATGGACTATGATAATGTAATGATTAAGAATAAACATTCAACCACACGACACAAGGAGTTTTTACGTGGAAAACCCTCGAAAGAGGTAAAAACCACGGGACCTAGTCCAGATCAACAATGTACTATCTCAGAGAACTGTTACAACTGATCTCAAGCACACACCGCTTGGATCTAACCTTCTTCACTCACGTAGGAGTGGATAAATAATAAGAGAATAACAAAAGTAGAGCGATCTCACCGATCCCGAGGACGTAGAAGCGCTGAGACGATGGTTGCGCAGAAGAACTCCTCTTCAAGCAACTTCTCCCTTCTACAAGCTCTCTCTCTCTCTCTCTCTCTCTCTCTCTCTCTCTCTCTCTCTCTCTCTCTCTTCTCTCTCTCTTTTCCTCTTTTTCTCTCTTTCTCACCTTGGATGTGCAAACACACTAGTGGGATACCCTAATCCCGTTTTGGAACCTCTTAAGTAGGAAACTGAAGGAATTAGAACCTAAATAGGAAACTGCGTACAAGCAGTCCGCGCAGGGCTGGGCGCCCGGTCACCAGACCGTCAGGCACCCGCCCAAGCCAAAAGACGTCCAGCAGCAACACTTGAGAAAAAATGATTTTCGGGCGCCAGGACCAACATGGTCGGGCGCCCGCCCAGGGCACCGAGGGCCCGGTCACTAGACCGCCGGGCGCCTGACTGTTGCAAGAACGGCACCCGACTGTTGTAAGAACAGTCCAGTAACAAAGTCATCTCCTGATGGAATTTCGATCGCCCGGCCACAGTTGGTCTGAGCGCCCGACCATTCCAGAGGAGGAAAATCCCATCATAAAGTTCTTAGAATTGATAAGGGTGCAGAGTTAACTCCTAATGTGGACATTGTCGCTATTCTCTACTAAGTGGACCGCGAAGATTAGAGGAAGTCAAGCAAAGGTCTTGATTGGTGGGCAGAACTTCTTCAGTGGCACAGATGGGCTAGGACCTTGAGATCATGAGACACTGAAAAAAAAAAAAAAAAAAAAAAAAAGGCAAGGTGGTGCCATATATATAGTACTTACCGTGCTCTAAAATTTACAAGGCCAACGTTATCTAAATAAATAACTCCCTAATCTCTCTAAGTAAATCTAATTCATTCCAAAATCTTCCACTTTCACTCCACTAACTTGCTATCTTTAAGTGTTCTTCGTGTCAGCTACTTAAACTTCTAGACTCAAGCGGCCAGCCTAATATTCCGGTGAGAAGACATACTGGCCACGAAAAAAACTTTCCCTGTGTAAAAAAATCGACACCCGCATCTCTATTATTTCCTACTAGCTACAACCATCCTTCTCACAGGTAAATGTGGTTTGTGTGTGTGTGTGTGTGTGTGTTTTCTCCATCTTTTGGTTTTTAAATTGAGAAATGCTATACATCTCTACCAAATTGGGGAGAAAAATTGGTTGCAGACTCCACTTGGAGCGATAGATTTCATATGATAGGTGAGGTTGCCAATCTTTTTGTGGCACCCACCCGAAGCACTAGGCTATATGTAGTCTCTTTATATGAGCAAGAAAAACTCTCCTGGTTAAAAAAAAAAAAAAAAAAAAAAAAAAAAAAAACCTAGGACAAGTAGTCTCAATGGTTTTTTTTTTTTTTTTTTTGGTTTCATGAGGACTTGTAGATAGACCATGGACAAGAGATTTGTACTTCAATTTTTGCTGCTACCAAACAACCCCTAAATCTATTGACTGACTTATAATAGTTTGATAAATTAATCGAATACCAAGTGAGCTTTTGATATCACATGCTATAAGAGATTTCGATTTTCAAAGATCGCCACGCATTTAATATTATAAAATTTAGAGGCAGAAATGTGTACATAGATCGTTGGATGTGAATGCCATGGATATACCTTTGATGAAACTTCAAAAGAGACTTGTTCTTTCTCACTCCTCTTCCCTGAGGTTCTCTTTAGTGGGGAATGGTAGGGGTGGTAATGAGCTGAGCAACTGGGCTGGGCCTGCCCTTCTAGGGCAAGGGCCTCGGTTCCTAAACTTGGCTCCAGGGCTTGTATTTGCTTGAAATTTAGGCTTGCCTCTAGGTTAGGCCTGTGAAAATGACCAATGGCTCAGCCCAGCCAGTTGGACTAGTCCAATTATCAAGTGGATCACCATTAATTATTGGTTTAAAGACACTTACGAGTGATTCCTATTCATCATACATGTATAATTTAAAGACACTTGTTCGATTTGGGATTCGTTTCAATTATTCAAACCATGATGGGATTCATTATAAATAGAGCAAGCATACAAAAAAAAAAACTTACATCTTTAATCATTTCAATCAATTTTCATATACAACACTAGCCATATAGGGCCAATAGGGTCAGGGCATTTTTAGCCCACTTAGGGTGAGGGCTGGGCTAGGGCTCAGGGGGACTAGTGTCAGAGAGGAGTCATAACTAGCCTAACCTAACTATTGCGATCCCTAAGAAAATTGCCAAAATGTGAGAAGGGTATTGGGAACCAAGACTAGAGAAAAGTCATAATTCTTTTGTTTACTTTCTAACTCAGGTCTATGCATTCCAACAAACAGACTCTTTATTTATGAGAAATAAATTAATATAATGTTGTCACCCCAATCATGTTTATACAATCACCAATGGTAGAGTTAGATCCAATGCCAAGTCAATCAGATCAAGACCATTGATCAACATGACCTACAAAACAAAATTCTTACAAAGTTCTCCTAAAAAATGGATCATATAATGCAATTGGTTGTAGGTGACCACTCCTATGATTCATAAGCCCTTTTATTTTTTCTAGATCTACTTGGACCATGTTTTGTGGAAAATAAGTTTGCAAGGTATGATATTTTCGGTAAGAGGAAAGATGATCGATCACCTACAACCGGCCAACAGCAAATTTTCAAGTTCACCCTCCAAAAGTACTTTTTTCAAGGGCAAATGTAGGTTAACCCACGTGATCATTCCTCTTTTGTGGCCTTTCAAAGAATGATTTGGAACTAAAGTTGAAAATTTTATAAAATCCTTAGGTTAAAACCTATTGTATAATATGCAATTAAGAAGAAGATGCATGGTATGATAACACACCTGTGTGTGTGCACGTGGGTGTTTGTGGGGTGCATTTGTAAGGAAAAAAAAAAAAAAAACAAAGAAAAGAAAGAAAGAAAAAGAATAAAAGAATAAAAGATTGAAGAATTTATCAAGTGTGCATTGCATAAATGAGTGGGAGATGGCTGGTTGAACCGCGAGTCAGAGTCCCACCTAGCAGCTGATAACCTCTAGTCTATTTAGTGGACTCATTTAATAGGTTAGCCCAACACTTAGGGCCCGTTTGGCATCTCTACTCTAATTCAATAAGAGCTTTTTGAATAAGAGCTACTTCAATAAATCCTTTTTGTTCTAGCTCTGCTTTAAATAAGCTTGTTTGGTAAAATCTCCCAAAAAGATCTTATTTAAAATAAGCATGTTTGGTAAAACTTTCAAATAAGAGCTTTTTTTAAGGGTAGTCGATGTCGTTTTTAAAGATTATGACAGCTTTAATATAAGAGCAATGCAAATGGTTATTTTGGTGGACTTTTCATCATGTGGGGCCCAACATCATTCCTAATTATTCTTTATGTGGGGCCCCTCAATGTCCACTACCCATCACCCATCACGTAGACTCTACATTTGATGTGTCCATAGTGTGGGCCCTACCTTTGAAGTGGATTGTCCATCTTGTGGGGCCCACTTTTGATATCTACCATGCATCATGTGGGGTGCACCTTCTATGTGGATCATCCATCATACGGCCCACTTTGGATATGGGTCATTCATCATGAGAGACCTTGGATGTGGATCATCCATTAGGTGGGGCCCACTTGATGTGAATTGTCCATTATGAGGGGCCACACTTTTATGTGGGCCATCCATCATGTGAAGCCCACTCCGTCCATTATGTGAGCCCACCTTGATGTGGACCATTCATTGTGTAAGGCCCCACCTTCATTATGTGTCGTTCATCATGTGGGCCCATCTTTGATATCAACTGACCATCATGTGGGCCCACCTTCAATGGCCATCATCCATCATGTGGGTCCCAACTTTGACGTGGATTGTCCATTAAATGGGCCCCACTTGATGCGCATGTTCTGTCATGTTGGGCCACACTTTGATGCGGGCCATCTATCATTTGGGGCCCACCTTCGATGTGAACCTTTTATTACATGGGCCCACTTTAATATGAGTCATTCATCATGAGGGGCCCATCTTTGGTGTCCACTATCCATCATGTTGGTCCCACCTTTGTTGTAGACTACTATCATGAGGGGCCCACTTGATGTGGATAGTCCATCATGTGGGACCCACCTTTGATGTCCACCATCCACCATGTAGGTCCCACCTTGGCTGTGGACCGTCTATCATGTGGGGCCCAACCTTTAATATGGGTCATTCATCAAGTAGGCCCACCTTTGATGTCAACCTTCCATCATGTGGTCTCACATTCAATGTCCACCATCCATCACGTAGGTCCTACCTTTGATGTGGAATATCCATTATGTGGGTCCCATATTTGTTGTGGAGCATCTATCATCTGGGGCCCACTTGATGTGGATAGTCCATCATGTGGGACCCACCTTTGATATCCACCATCCATCATGTAGTTCCCACCTTTGCTATGGACCGCCCATCATGTGAGGCTCAATCTTCAATATGGGTCATTCATCATGTGGGCCCACCTTTAATGTCAATCTTCCATCATGTGATCCCACATTTAATGTCCACCATCCATCGTGTGGGTCCCACCTTTGATGTGGACCATCATCAGGTAGGGCCTGCTTGATGTGGATCGTTCATCATGTGGGGCCACACTTTGAAGCATGCCATCCATCATGTGGGGCTCACCTTTGGTGTGACCGTGCATTATGTAGGCCCACCTTTGATATGGGTCATTCATCTGTAGGGCCCACCTTCACTATGGGCCGTTAATCATGTGGGCCTTTCTTGAAGAAATTGTAAAGAGGAGAGAAAAGGGTAAGATGAGAATTACTTGAAAAGTTTAATGGTAAACTTGTCCAAAAATTAGTCTAAGATGTTTACCCGCTTAAGCCAAATAAACTCTTTTTCAAAAAGTAACCTCTCCCCAACTTATTAAATCAGAGCTTATTTGCTACTTTCTAAAAAAATAAGCACTTCATTAGACTTTTACCAAACGGTCTAAAAGCTTATTTTTTTTAGAAATAAGCCAATAAGCTCTTATTTGTAGAGATGCCAAATGCCCCCTTAGTGCAAAAATTAGTCATATCTAGATTGCCTGGAAACAACTTTATGTATTTTGAACAACGTTCCTTTGCGTTCACCTGCCAGATTTATCCCGAGGACTAAGATAGCTAGTATGTTGTGATGCTTGGTCTGAATTGTGGGTGCTCATTTCTTAGTATGTTCTTTCTCTCTTTCCCTTTTTCCTCTCCCTTTTTAGCTTTCCTCTCCTCCCATTATGCTTGGCCCATTTGGCACCATGGATTTGAGGAGAAAGGAGGAGAAACTGGTTGCTTTATTTTGTTTGGCACCATGGATTTGATGAGAAGTGGATTTGAGAGGAATCCAGGAGAACTCAAAAAGGCACTTTTAACCCTTTTTCAAATCCCCCCAAAAAGGTGAGATTTGAAGAGAAATCCTTCCCAACGTGGGACCCACCGTAATGTGTCCCTGACTATGGGACCCAACATGATGTATATTTTCCATCCAACTTGTTGATAAGGTCACAACGACCTGGATGAAGGGACCATACAATTTCAGTTTAATCCAAACGGGGGGTTGCTTCTTTTATTTTTTTCTCAAGAATTTTTTTCCATTTATTGTCATTTTCAAGTTTTTGCTTGTGTGAGTAATAAGAGACTTCTCTCGCATTCTTTCAAGTTATTAAAAGAAATAATAAAAATCAGCTGTATCCTTTTTTTAAGTTGTTGGGAATCACCTAGTGCAAAACCCAGCCATATTACCCACTTAAGCAGAGATGGGGCATGCCAAACAAAACAATGTCTACAGGTGAGGTCTACTCAATGAGTAGATATGGATGATTTTGCATGATGCACCAGTTACGGTACGTCCACCTAGCAGATCACCTCCAACCTATTTAGTACATGCAACATCCACCCCTCTAATAAGCTAGCATCATCACGAGGATCTCGTGAAAATTAAGCCATATCTACTCATCAGGTGGGGGTGGGGCACACCATACAAAACAATATCAATGGTTAGATATTGTTTCGTATGGTGTGACCAAACTAATGAATGGATATGGCTTAAATTTATAGTAGATGATCCTCATGGAGAGCCCAACCTATTAGAAGGTTTGGATTTTCACATGCAATTAACAAGTTGCAAGTTATCTACTGGTTAGACCTAGGAGACCCGAAACCTTTATATCCATCCTCATTCATAATCTCGAAAATCAAGACTTTCAAAAGTTGTACGTACATTCTCGAAAATCAAGACTTCCAAAAGTTCCGTGTCCGAACCTATACTGCTGCCATTTTGGTACCACTTTCTGACTGCAAGATTCCTGTTGGGTGCTAGCGGATCCATATATAACAGTGTAGAATCAAGGAGAAAAACTTTGATGCTCTGGCAGGGTGAGATGGATGATATGCAGGTACTTGTACATTAATACGGCATCACACGCTGTGGCATACAAGCCAGTCAAATTAAAGTGGCCAAATTATAGTTACCAGGATAGAAGTATCCTAAACCAAGAACACTTATTTGATTTTCTGATTATAGGTTTGTAGCAATAATTGGAGGGGTTAACAACGAAAAATCTACAATGGTCCTGTGTCAACAAACAAGTGTCAATTAGTCAAAGGAAATGATTGTCCAATCAATCTTATTTTGAGACCATGACTTAGCAACAATGGGTTCCATAGTTTAGTTGGGTTTAAATATTTCAATTATTGTATGCCATATGTTTGGGTCCTTACTCTTGCCTTCGTGGAGACTGACAAGAGCTTCGGCTAGAGGTCATGGGTTCGAGTATCTATGATGGTGAAATCCCACTGTGGTGTGAGGGTGTGTGGGATGTGAGTGCATGTGTTAAAAAAATAATAATAATGTCTGCGCATCAAGCCTCATACAAAGCTGGCATGCAATATTAATCTTGGTTTATAATTATAATTAGGACTACATTATGAGCATTAGTGTATTAGAATCCTACAATTAGATTACTGTTAAGAGTGTATCTAACTGGCCAAAAGATTGATAATTATCTTTTAAAACTTTAATACTCATGCAAACATCTATTGTTAGCCTAAAAGATTTTTTTAAATTTAATTATTAAATATCAAGTTGAGTTAAGCTGAATATCAAGCTGAGTTGGGTTTATAATCTATGGTGGAGACCACTCTGAGACTAGTAATTTACCCATCCTCCTTTATTTTTTTGCACTCACCCCCCACGCGCACCCATGCACTCACACCACAATGGGCACTTGCATCCATGACCACATGTTGAATATACTACTGAGGCATGAGTAAGGACCATCCTCCTTATTATGTCAACTAAGCCAAGTATTATAATGATTCAAACAAGCACCCCAAGTTTCTTCCAAGCACTTACAAATACTCCAAAGAGCTCTTGCAATGTTTCAAATAGTCATCCTTGTTATATTCTTGTATATGCTGATTGAAAAAAAAAAAAAAAACCACTTGATCTAAAAGCTCGAGTTGGGAGAAGATGGAGTATCAATGTATATTGTGGGACTCTTAACATTCCCTTGCATGTGTGGGGTCGAACTGTGAATGAGAACATACTGGGCAAGGGTACGTAGAGGGACATTCACAATACGCACCGCCCCCCTCCCCCCCCCCCCCCCCCCCCCCCCCCTACAAAAAAAAAAAAGAAAAAAAGAATTTATATCCAAAACACTTTTTTTAAGGAATACAAGTTTTTTGACACTTCAATTCCTTTAGGGCATGTTTGATAAGCAGGAATTCAGAGGAAAAGAAAGGGATTTTTCTTTTTGAATCATTATTCGATGTTGATTTTCCAGGGTACTGGTAAGAAACTGTTCCAAGGAATTCCATTTTAAGTGGCTTATTTGATTTGCATGCTAATGGAAATCTCCAAGTCATCTCAGAAGAGTCCACTTAAATCTTATGCTTGAGAATTATAAAAGTGAATTTATATATAATTAATATAATCCATAGTTTTCATTATAAATCACCGGCCATCAAGAACATCATGTCAAAGGAGATGTGCTTCTTTTCCTTTTTTTTACTGCTTGTCAATCAAACCCTCACCAGTTTTGGGTGAGGTAGAAAGCAAGTAATGGCAACTCCTCCATAGTCTACCCTTCTATCCAAGCCTGTTTAGTGGCTCTTTTATATTTAACTACCATCATACATAATGTATTCTATTAATTAACAATGTTGTTCAAGTTGCTAGTCAGTTTGTTAAGCACATCGTAATTCTTGTATAGTTATGCTTCATCATAATACGGTACATTCTACTTTACTTTTACATAGGTATACCACCCTATTCTAGTGATACTAAGTACTGAGTGAGTTTTCTTTCTTTCTTCTACAAAGATGAAATAGTGGAGTTGAGGTATCTCGCAGTAGAAGTCCAAATAAGATTTTGTAATATGAAAATAGCATTAAGATTACATTCAATTTAGAGTTATTAGGTCAAAGCACACAGAAGTCGGCTGCATTTTATTAAAAAGATATCACTTGATATGACATTCTTAAAATTCCTTGCCCTCCCTATGCTTCAGTTGGAGAGAGGTAATTGAAAGTACCTATTTTGCTGTATGAACGTACATTCAAGGCTATTTTCTATTATTATTTTTTTCTCACTGTGAGTGGTGCAATAGTTTTGCCGTATGCATGTACATTCAAGGATATTTTCTATCATGCATTATTCTCCTTGGAAGAGGCACATATTTATTTTGCCATATGAATGTATATTCGGTTGGAATCGGTGACTCAAATCTATGTTGAACAGGGCCTTGGGGCGACCGACCAGGCCAGTGGTTGGACGCCCGACTATGGCCAAATTTTGGCAGCAAACTCTCTGGATGTTTTTGAGGGGGTTCGGGCGCCCAACCAGGGCCCGTCGAGCGACCGACGTGGGTGTCGGGCGCTCGACCCGACGACAGACTGTGTTGGTGTTCTTGTATGGTTTTGCGTAAGAGGTTTCTAATTTGGCTTTGTTGCCTATTTAAGTGGGTGTAACTAGGATTATGAGGTATCCTAAGCTGTCTAAGGTTTCCTAAGTGTATTAGGGAAAGGGAAGAGTGTTTTGAGAGAGAGAGAGAGAGAGAGAGAGAGAGAGAGAGAGAGCTTGGGTTTCCTTGTTTGTGGGCTATTCATCTCTGTAATCTTGATCTAATTTATAGTAGATCGCTTTGTGTCGTGGATTTTTACCCGTTGAGGGGTTTTTCCGTGTAAAATTGGATTGTCTCTCTGTGGTTGAATGCTTGTGTGATTGGTTGCATTGCGGTTCTCGTTTGATCGCAATATTCTGCTATGTTGTTGTTTGGCTTTTGCTTCCATTGCCGACGTTTTCCCAACACATTCAAGGTGTGTGCGTGTGTGTGGGTGTGTGAGTATTTCATTCAAGGTATTTGCTGCATGTGTTTGGTTTCAATGTCTTAATCCCTCCTAATTAAGCAAAGATCACCTAGTGTAGCATCTTAACACCCAACTAGACATTTCTATCTCCTCCACAACACCCAACTGGACTGATTCCAACTGTAATTTTTCCTTGAAAGAGACTTCTCATAGAATGGGTCCAACACAAGCCTTCTAGCATCATGATGTTGTTTCTATATACACCATCCAAAGAAACCTCCTACATAAATCTTTCATCCATTGCTTCATGGTAAACTATATATTGGAAGGTTAGGACTAGTTCTCTTCATTGAAAAGGGATTACTTACAAGCCTTTATTTGTTGTAAAGCTTCTATTGCAGGTACTTTGCTAGCTATGATTTCAATCACTTTACAAACTTGTAACTATACTATTAGGTTTTTCTTCAGGCTGGCATAGGCATCGAATGCTCTTCATGTAACGAAATTTGTAGCGCTTTAAATCAATGGCCCAATTGCAAATCAATTCTTTAATATGTAAGATCCTAAAAACAAGCATTCACATAACGCATTAGTCAGCTGTAAGTGATAGCTCAAAGCTATCAAAGCTATCTTTTCCTCCTCCTCTTCTTCTTCTTCTTCTTTTATGTACTTGGGATGTTTCTTGATTGAAATACCATATATTGTCAAGAAAAATTATGGAAAATGGAGTATAGAGTAATATTTTCTATCTATAAATGCATGAAGATTAACTAATATGGTCATAAATCATGCATTTCATTTACTTATGTAGAAGATCTCTGCTTTGGAGAGAGGAAAGGGATACATGCATGCATGCCTTCCTGTCATTTTAGTACAAAGCTATGCTAAAGCAGACAAAAGGTAGAAGTTGCAGATCAGACATGTACGGAAGATTGGTAAATTAATGCCTTTTTCAACTTCAGAACTGAATGAATCCTTTAATCATAATAAAGAGTTCGGGGGAGAGACAGAGAGAGAGAGAGAGAGAGAGAGAGAGAGAGATTATGTGAAAAGAAAACATAGGTTACCCAACCCTAACTTAAAGCCCTCATTAATTAGACATATCACAAATCTTAAAACCCTCATCTACTTTCAAAGAACACTTGAAGAAGAAGAAGAAGAAGAAAAGAGAAAGAAGACAGCTAGCTAGAGATAAAACAGCTTCAAGTTTCAAGCAGGTACCCAAGCAGTAGCAAACACCACATTGTGTCCTTTCCATGTAAGCACAAGATCTTCTTCTTCCTTCTTCAAACCCCACCCAGCAGCATGCTCATCCAGCATGCTCTTCACCTCTGAAACTGCCTCCTCCCCGAATGGGACCCCACGAAAGTTTGCGGCCCGCATCCGCTGCACCCACCTGCTTTTGGGCTCAAGCCTCTCCACCCTTTGCATCCCTTCATATGCAATCACGTTCTCAATCTTCCAGCATATGTCAGCCTCATACCATTGCCTTTGCTTGCTTCCTCGAGGAAGGAATGTGTCGACGGTATCATAAGGAATCCAAAGGAAGTTGAAAGCCGATCTCAACCGACAAACCAAATTGTTCGAAGTGAAATCCGCATCTTCATCTACAATAATGACGATTGTGGGGTCTAGACTTCGGAGATCTTTGAGGAAGATTGAACGGAAAGATGATGAAGGAGAAGAATTGAATGAATAGGGAGTTGGGTTCAAGTTAGAAATTCCACCAAGGGTCTCTTCTGGTATATAGTGCATGGTCATCTGGCAATTTATCACAAGAGCTTCAGCACCGTCACTGCCATCGGGAAAAACTAGTCTTTGTTGACGAACTTGATCGATCAAAAATGCAAAGCCATCTGATGAACTTGAAGGAATCACTCTAAATTCCATCCCTACATTCCGAGACCTTGCAAAATTCACCAGCCTTGCACCCAATTGTTCATATGACAGTTCGAGCATTGGCGGGATGTGCTCGTCTGTACCTGCGACTGTGAGCCTGATGAATGGAGGACCTTCGGGCCGGTTGGCAAGCGAATCAATCAATGTAGGGATTTGCATGCAATGAGTTCTGCTGAAATCAATGATATGCACGATGGAGAATCCTTCGACGGCTTCGATGATGGCGGCATTAGCTGCGGAGAATCCGAACCGGTGCCATGGTGTGAGGTCAACGAAGCTTGCAAGCTCAATGACAGAGAACTTGTGGGTGCGGACTGTGAGGTCGGCATCGGTGCTAGCCATGGCGGTGAGCATCTGGCAGCTTCCGGTCTTGGCGGCTCGGGCGATGAGTGCACGGAGGAAGCCACAGGTGAGCCGCTGGTTGGAGTCTCCATCTGGCACAGCAATGTTATTGAGGACCCAGAGGATCTGCTGGGCCAAGGTGGCATCGTTGCTTTCGATGGCGTTGGCGCAGTGCACAAGCAGCTGCTCCATGCAATTGGCATCGCCAAAGCTGCTGAGTGCCTTTGATGTGGGGAAGCCGGGCCACGGCCGGGTCCGGTAGAACGGGTTCTTGTTCATGCCGAGATTTGAGCACTGCCCACCTCCTCCATTTGGGTGCAATGGTGGAAGGGATGGTGTTTCAGTGAATTGCATCATGTGAGAGAGAGAGAGAGAGAGAGAGAGAGAGAGAGAGAGAGAGAGAGAGAGAGAGAGACAGAGACAGAGACAGAGAGAGACTAGACTAGCCCTGGTATCATTGGGAAACGACCTGGTTTAATTGTGTATGCAGTATGTTTTGGGAAAACTTCTGAAAGCCAATAGAGGAAATTGACATATCGGCTTTTTTTTGGGGGTTTTTAGTTCTTCCTACAAAAAAAGGACTGAACAAGGAGGAGAAACTCACATCCCAAAAACTAAGTTGGAAGTCAAATCCCACAAGGAAAGCCCCATAACCATTTCAGCTTTTTTCAGTCATGTAAGGGTAGAGAGAGAGAGAGAGCAATGAGGAGAGGGGGATAGAATGTGGTAGTAATAGTAGCAGCCTTTTCATGGCTGGAGATTTTGGTATCTTCCCTTCTTTATTCTTTTAGTTTAGAGAGAGAGAGAGAGAGAGAGAGAGAGAGAGAGAGGAAATAGGGATACAGAGGGATGGGATTTGTGTTTGTTTTTGGGAGCATGTGGGGTGGCCGGCCACGGAATTGTCCTGTTGTGGGAGTTGGGTTTTGTCAGGTAATGAGAGAGAGAGGAATTGGAGGCTCACGGGCCATATCATGAGGAAATCATTTAGGCAGTTTCCCTTTGATGCGTTTTATGGTAGTAGTTTTTAAGGGTTTGGATGGAGTTGATTGGTTTTTCATTTCTCTTTACTTCTGTCTCCACTCTGTATCACTAGCATTTGTTGCTTTGTTGGGCCCCACATGTGTAGATATGGACTGCTGATTGGAACCATCTTTGTTCAGTCGCTACCCACCAGATGGCCTTCAGTGAGTCACTCCACCTGGACCATTCAAACGATTTTTTTTTTCTTACTCACATGATCAACTCCATAAAACCAACGGTAACGATCACCCTTTCAGTGTCGTTTATAGACCTTGGATGATCTCTGGACCAGCTTCCCATGTGGGTCCCATCGGGCGGTACGTACTGATGTTCATGAGTGGTGCAGAGGCAAAACGAATTCGATGAGAGAGAGAGAGAGAGAGAGAGAGAGCCTCCTTGTTGGCGTTGATAATGACCTTTTGTATTATCACTGCATGCTTGAGAATTTCTCTACCGTGGTGGGGCTTCCTGCGGGCCCTCTCTCTCTCTCTCTCTCTCTCTCTCTCTCTCATTCATGTTAACACATTTCCAATTTCATTTACTGTAGCTCACTAAGCATTGTTTTGTCTATAATACTACTCGTCTATCCTACTTGTGTCTTACTTGTGACGTGGGCGAATCTCACGTGTGACATTGGTGGGTACACATATATACTTGTAGCAAAAATAATAAAAGTAACTCTGCCATTTTCTTCTCCCACTTAACATATCTCTCTCTCTCTCTCTCTCTCTCTCTCTCTCCTGTACCAGACACAATACATTTGGTGATCTAGACCATGCAAGCTGCAGGTTCAGCCATCAATTGTCAACCAACCAAAAATTCCCTTGATCAGATTATCCTAACCATCTAACAAATGAATGAACATTCTTAGCGAATGTGAGCTTGCAAATTTTCATCTACTGACCATTTCTATGCCACCAATTATATGATTAAGATCATCCAAACAATTGGACTAATGGCCTGTGGCCCACTCACTATTAAACCTACCAAATGAACAGTTCCAAGCTTAGCCATGCATGCGTATCGCAACGATGTGGAATAATGGTACGTTGCATACCTCCAGTGCCACTGGATGATCAGCTCCCAAACTAAAATCATAGAAACAAAATCTGAAATTAATTACCTTTAAAATCATGTCATGCATTAATTTCTTTGATAAGAAAAGAAGCTAATTAATTAAATCTACATATTAATGCAGTTCTAATGTCTTTTTCTTTTTTCTTTTGTATTTTTATATATTTTAATTAAAAATACCAAAAAAAAAGTGAGTGTAGAAGTAAAATTCTCATTATATAGTACTATTACGTACCGAAAGGCCAAAGCGATTACTTAAAAATGATGATAATTTGAATATTTGCTAAGATCTATAAACCATTAACTATAACATACTTTCTCCTCTAAATACATATAACACATTTTAACTTTGTCCCTATCTTCTTGTTTCCTTAGTACTTTCTAAGTCTACCATATTCTCTTTGCTACCCTCTTGAGGAACCTTTTATACTCTCTCTCTCTCTCTCTCTCTCCCCTCTTGAGGAACCTTTTATACTCTCTCTCTCTCTCTCTCTCTCTCTCTCATGGTAAGCATGCATACTAATCTCACGATTCTCACCCACCTCTCTCTCTCTCTCTCTCTCTCTCTCTCTCACTTACTAAGTAGGAAGTTCACTCTAGGGTACTTTGGGAGGAACTCTCGGATCAAACTTGACAACGTGGCACACAAATGAAAGATCCACGCCGTTCATCATGTAGGGACCACCCTCTAATTCATTGCAGTAAAAACTGAACCATACCTCATATCCAAGGGACCACACACACGTCGAGCTTGGACCACCGGTTGATGTTCTTCAATCATCCATTTTCTTCTCTACACATTGCCACTCCATGAACCAACCAGCCTGATTTTAGACCCAGGTCATCTACATAGTGGGCTCCACATGATATACTCCAACATGGCTACTACTCTAACATGTGTGCCATGTTCCCACGTGTGAGTCATAACTCCCATTAGAAGTGCACCCAACTCTCTTTCTCTATCCATCTATCTATTTATCTATCTTATCCTCCTCAGTTTGGGATATCTTCACAAGTAGGAAGATTACTATTGGTTGTAGCATGTGAAAGGCCAAGGGCACACGTGACACATGACCATCTGTACTACACCACCCCAAGGACTGGTTCTCCATGCCCTTTGCCCGAGTCAAAATAGACTAGTCGACTGTCTCCCTTCCCCACCATAAAGCATCATACCCTAGTTTTGGTGTTCCATGTGATTTTTCACATCATCATCGCCCACACCATCATCTCCATGACATTAGAGGACCCCACCTAGTGTACATTTCATACCTGCCCTTTTCATCCAACGGGGAGAACTGTGATTTTATATGCATGTCCATGTGCGTGTACATACCATCGCAGCTGTCATGTACGTACAGGGATATCAAAATACAACACACACCCCTGCAATCGCGATTAATGCTTCCTCACCCTGTTTCGCACACGTGGATGATCGAAATCTAAGTCTATCATCAGGTGGACCCAACCATGTAGATTTTCTGATCTAAGAACCATATTGATTGGCTCATTTTATGGGCCATGCAAGAACTCATCAGTAGGTTGCATTCTAACCGTTCGTTTCTTGTGCGTACTCCCATCACAACCAATGAGCAAAAACCAGCCTTATTCTTACCCATCGAATCTACGCAGTGGGGCCCACATGATAAACGGCCTGGATCAAGCACATCTACTCCTGGTGGACCTTAGTACACTTGCAAAAATGCACCCATGCAGTTGCACCCAGAAGTCTCAAATATGGATGGACCCCCACTTATCCAACTTGGGTTGTTTTGGGTCTTTCATGTTGCTGTCGCCTCTTGAATATGGCCGTGCAATGAACATGCATGATGAAGCTACCATACCATACATAACCATACATGCATGCGTTGACGTAGTCAAGAGCCCCTGCCTGATTGATTCTCTATTGCATATCGTACGCACATGCATTAGAGGTTATGGTGTGGACGAGAGTATCTTTTCATCCGTCTCTTCAGAGAAGTACATGCAGATACCGCATAGTAATTTTATATGGAGTTATATAATACTCTGGCAGCATATGACGCTTGATACGCAGGCGCTCAGAAAATTCACACATGGCATATATTAACGCAAATTAAACCTACGGAAAAAGGCGTTGCCAAGTTATAACAGTCCAATAATCAGATTGGTTTAAGCCTAACCTCTGATTTGTGAACTGGACCATTAGATAATTTTCATTTGTAACCGTCCGATAAATGTCCACTAATCCTATGTATAGTGTAATTTTTGGTTCACGATGCATCTAAACTGGAACATATAATTTGGATGGTTTAAAGCGACTTGGTTTCATGCAAGTATACAAGTTGCAATCAATTTCTAAGAGCCTGTATATCGTCCATCGCACTCTGCCTCGGTTAGTTTTTCTTGTTAAGGGCATGTTTGGTTGCATAATCTAGATTATAGAGAAAATTCAATTCAAGCTTTGGAATCCAAGATTGTAGAAACTGTACTAGAAATCCAAATTCCATTTGGAACTTGCTGATGGATTGAAAACTGTGTAATCTAGATTTTATTAGGTTGAAAACTGTGTAATCCAAATATTACTTGTGGCACCGCTTACTTGGGCTTTGGATATGCCTGAGAACTTAATCCCTGGCTTATAGTAGTTCTGCAAGATAGATTACCAAGTCAGATGGCAAACGAACATTATAGTTGGCCTTAGGAAGTTTCTGTGTAGTGGTCTAGTACTTGAGATATAGATTTGCCTCATTTTTTTGTCTAATACCCTCAATTGAGCTCTCAAAACGAATGGACCACTTTTTGTCTAATACCCTTAATTGAGCTCTCAAAACGAAGGGACCACATAGATATAAAACCCATACATCATAGATGTAAAATGCATGCATCGCTAGGGTATTGTCGTCAATATTAAATGACCCTCACTTCGGCATCTTTTCCCTTCGGTAGAAACAGTCCCCCACACCTATTCCACTTATCCCAATTCTAGTTAATTTAGGTTTTTAAATGGAACTATGTTTAGTTGGATTTCACCGCCAAACACATCAGTTAAAATTGAATTTAGCAGGAGTCCAGATTTTAAGCTGCAAACTATTGGGATTGGACACCTCTACTCTTCACGCATGAAGACCACCGACCGGTCAACCGACCGGTCGGTCACGATGGAGAAGAAGACAGCAAGTTTCTGGAGCCTTTTTGGGCCATCCGACCGGTCGGCCGACCGGCTGGTGGGGGGGTCCAACCGGTCGGGTAGTTTTCTTTTTGGACTTGGTTTCTTGCGTGGTTTTACGCAAGGAGTTTCTAATTCTGGTTTTCTCCTATTTAAGGAGATGTAATCCTAGATTAGGGTTGTCGCCAATGGGCCAAGGGATTGAGAGGATTCTAGGGTGAGAGAAAAAGCTAGGGAGGAAGCTTGGAGTTCTCTGGGTTGAGGGAAAGGGATGGGTTTGTCCTCTTCATGTGAGAATTAGCTTCGGGTAGCTTGGGATTTCTCTTGTAGGTTGTGATTCATGGTTTTCTTCTGTAATCTCTTGTAACTTCTGATTCATAGTGGATTGGTGTCGTTTTGTGCCGTGGTTTTTTACCCTTGAGGGGTTTTTCCACGTAAAAATCGGATTGCCTTTTTGTGTGAGATGATTTGCTTGTTGATTGCCATTGTGGTGTGTTCCTCGTCTGCTTTGATTGCTTTCGCTGCGGGGCTCCTAACCCCAACAAGTGGTATCAGAGCTAAAAGTTGGGAAGGAGGAAGAGAGAATCTGAGGCGAGACATCAATGGCGTCTTCTGGCATGAGATTCGTTGTGGAGAATGATTCCGTAAAAGAAAAATATGGAAAACGATCGGTATCTATGGAAGAAGTAGAGTTGAAGAAGGTGGATCGGTACGCCGATATCTCAATCAAGTTTGTTGACTGCGATCGGGTTTGATCGGGAGCATTATTCATGGTGGAGCTGTGGGATTGGCAGCGGGATCCACGATTGCTAGTGTGTGGCATGCGCAAGGGCCACATGAGCGAGCAGGTGATGAAGGTGCAATGATGAAGTCGATGAAGCATGAGAAGTGGTGGAGCTATGATGACGACGAAAGTAGAGATGAAGATGGTGCGTGGTGAGGTGTTGCATGAAGATTAGAGTCGTGGTGGAGTTTGTTGGGATTGGACGCCTCTACTCTTCACGCATGAAGACCTACCGACCGGTCGGTCGCGATGGAGATGAAGACAACAAGTTTCTGGAGCCTTTTTGGGCCATCTGACCGGTCGGTCAGACCGGCCGGTGGGGGGGGGGTCCGACCGGTCGGGCAGTTTCCTTTTTGGACTTGGTTTCTTGCGCGGTTTTGCGCAAGGAGTTTCTAATTCCGATTTTCTCCTATTTAAGGAGATGTAATCCAAGATTAAGGTTGCCGCCAATGGACCAAGGGATTGGGTGGGTTCTAGGATGAGAGAAAAAGCTAGAGAGGAAGCTTGGAGTTCTCTGGGTTGAGGGAAAGGGATGGGTTTGTCCTCCTCATGTGAGAATTAGCTTTGGGTAGCTTGGGATTTCTCTTGTGGGCTTGGGTTTTGGGGTCTTGGGTTCCATCTCTTGTAACTTCTGAGTTTATAGTGGATTTGTGTCGCTTTGTGCCGTGGTTTTTTTTTTACCCGTGAGAGGATTTTTCCACGTAAAAATCCGATTGTCTATATGTGGGTGATTGCATGCATTGTGATTGCATTGTGTGGCTTGTTTGATTGAATTTTCTGTTTGTCTACGGTTTTGCTTCCACTGCGGACCCTCCTATCCCAACACAAACAGGTTCCGATGCCAACCAAACAAGCCCTAATGAGGAATCTGAGGAGTTTTCGCCCGCCCAGAGGCGTTCCAACTTCCTCATCTGCCTGTGTCCCACCACATGATTACCGAGACCGTTAATCTAGTAGGTCGCATGGTCTATGGGCCACATAGAAAAACCCTCACTGATTAGAGATCTACACCGTCTAGAAACTTTTTTCTGGACTGTTGTTTCTAACTCAGCTTTTGTGCATGCACGATGAGATCTGCGGTTAGCGACTTTTTAGCTGTGGAGCACAGTAACGGTGGGGCCTTATAGATGAACGGTTTGGATCATTGGTGGGTCAGAAGGAGGGCTCAACCTCTTGAGTGGCTCAGATCTTGCACACAAGAAACTAGTTGGCACGTGTGCCCTAGATCGCCTACCTGGTATGATCTCTTTAGCATGTCTCTTATGGCAATGACCTTTTTTTTTTTCCCCCCTCCTTAACACACTCTTTTGGCAGGTGAACCTAAGCCATTGAAGTAGTTGCTTGGAAATGGACGACTAAGAAAAAGTCGGGCAAGAAAATGAGCCACCACATGATTAGAAGGCTTGAGACTGTCCAATCAGATTGAATTTAGGCTATGGCCAGTCACCATGGGGGGATCCAAGCCGCTCATCAGGCAGTTCTAACTGTTTACATTCCTTTTCTCGTAATCAGGCACTTGGCTTTCCTCTGTGTGATTGGACAAGAGTACGGAGTATTTTCAGCGATCACCATTTTTTAAAGAACCATAGGTGCCTACTTGGTAACTTTCGCAAACTGAGAGCCACTTGGGTTGGACTTTCATAAGATCCACTCCGTCCGTCAGGCATGCTGCCTTTTGTTAACCATTGAGCCTAAAAATCATGAAAATCCAAAGTTTGGATGAAACGCTCACCATTATTTGACAGTGATGCTTCATATGCCGTCTAATCCATTCATCTAATTGGTCTCATTAGGATGAAAGGATTATACAAAAATTATAGTATCCTAAAACTCAGGTGGGCCTTATCAATAGGTTGGATGGCAAATAAACATTCCGTTGGCCCTCGTTAAGTTTTTAATGACAGGGATTCAATCACAACTGTTTCCTGTGGTATGGTCCACCTAAGATTTGGATCTGCTTCATTTTTTGGGTCATGCCCTAAAATGAGTTTTCAAAATGGATGAACGGTGTGGATCTAAGGCACAAATCACAATAGGCCCACAGTTAGGGATCCACCCAAACCGCCCCCCATAAACCCAGATAGGTGTGGGTTAAAATAAAAAAAGAAGAGAAAAAACCCACCGCGAGTTAGGCAAGCTCAGCAAGCATGTGTATCAATCCATGCCGTCGAAATCATGGGCCACAGCTGTTGACATTTCATGGTCTAATAATTAAATCTGACACAGTAATCCTACGCTTGGTATGGATTGAGACTAAATTCGTCAGTGGTCCAAATTCAATCATGGAATCCAATCAGTCTGATTTTTGGACCATTCTCCTCCATTCACAGCCGGACACATGATTTCTGAGACCTGTGTACACGTGTACTGAGGATAAGTCACCATCATTGGTTAGATAGTGGCATCTCATACCATAGTCTGACACTTTGCAATTCAACATTTTGTATGAAAACTATTCCTTTTAACTGTAGTAAAACTTCCATAAGGGATTTCAGGATTGGCCCACTTTAGTGGGCCCCACGAAACAAAATTAGCAAATATGGGGGCGGCTTCGGAGGATCCCCGACTGTGGAGCCCACTGTGATCTATATTTCTTACATCCACACCGTCAATCCGTTTTAACTGCTCATTTCAGGGCATGTTACCAAAAATGAAGTAGATCCAAATCTCAGGTGGACCATATCACAGGAAGCAGTGGTGATTCACCATTTCGGGCCACAAAAGTTTTGGATCAAGCTCATATTTGTATGGCCCCTTCATCTAGGTCCTTGTAACCTTATCAACAGGTTGGATGTCAAATAAACATTCCAGTGGTCCCCAAGAAGTTCTTAATGGTGGGCATTCAATCACCACTGTTTCCTGTGTATGGTCCACCTGGGATTTGGATATGCTTCATGTTTTGGATCATACCATAAAATCAGCTTTCAAACTGGATGGACGGTGTGGATGTAAGTAACATACATCATGGTGGCCTCCATTGCCTGGGGATCCACCGAAGCTGAGCAAATATGTGTGTATTATAAAATACATATTATATGCGTTGTATACTTATTCATGTATAATAGGCATATTTATGATGCATGCTTCTTTTTTTTTTTTTTTCTCTCTCTTTCTTCTTTTTGTTAAGTTTAAAAATGCTTTAAAATTTCATTTTTTGTTTTATTAAGTTGAAGAGTTTTGCTAAGTCCACAAGCACTGATAAAATATCCAAGCCATCCATCATATATATGAACCTCAGTGTGTAGATGAAATTGGTGAAAGATAGAGGTGGTCCACCTAGCAGGTGTTCCATGGTATTAGAAATAAGCTGGCTAGAAAACTTGGACCATTTTTTCACAAGCATATATTTGTTCAGTTAATTATGGTCACCTGATTAATGGACCGATTTGATTATTGGGATAGGGAATTTTATACCCTTCTGATGACTGGTTTGGATATTTTCACTTGTCTATTGTTAAGTTATTAGAAAGATGACGGAAACCTAAGATTTTTTAAAACTATTCTCATTAGACGAAATAAAATTCAAAAGTATAAATATAAATCATGTATATACATACTCTGATCTATGCTGCAAGCAAAATGAAACCTGATGCCTGATGTAGATCTTCCAATTAGGAAGTCTCTATCCAAGATGAGAAATGAAGAAAACTTCGTTGACTCCTATGATAAGGCTAAGGGTGCGCTTTGAGAACCGTCCTCTAGGTGGGCCCCACACATGTGGGCATGTCGATGGAAGGGAAGTAGTAGGGAGAAGAATCTCTCTCTCTCTCTCTCTCTCTCTCTCTCTCTCTCCGCGCCTTTGTGACATGATCAATATATAAGAAGTTAAGGTCTGAGTGCTACCAAATATATATATAGTACCCTACTACACATTACAAGCTTTGGTATATGCTCTACTACATTTAAAGTTTGTGATTTTGTCTATCCATGCACTCATATTGACTTAATTCTTCTACTCATCTCATGGCCATCATTTGATCAAATGTCTCATGTAGCTCCAAAGGATAGATCAACAGATATTAACCATTGGATATCCATCAAAATTGATTTAAAAAATTAATATTTAAAACTGAATTTCAACAATTAAATCTCATAATCATTCAAAACTATTGAATTTGTTGGGCCAGCGTAAAAAATGCTTAATGGATTGTTAAACCATAAAATATGTCTTGGGTAAGCAAGTGAATCCTAAATTGAGTTGCGTGAAGCTTCAACTAGACCTTAATATGTACACCCTACATCACTTACACATCGGCCACTAATGTAATCTCATAAAGAGAGCTAAAGCATATATCATTAATGTCTTGAACTTCTTACATATCATTAGTACATTTATAAGTTAATCTACTGTACGTATAATGGGTCTCTCAATATAAAAATTTAGAGTTGATATACTCATGTGATGTAGTGAGGCCTTCTCCCGATCATGATGGAAAGAGGACAAGAAGAAAGACCCGAAAGTGGGCCCACTTGAATTGGCAAGAGGGGTTTGAAAAACTCGAAAACTTTTAAGCCTTAAGCCTTGTTGACTGACCGGACGACCGATCGGATGCTTCAACCGACCGGCCGGATCTCACAATCCAAAGAGCCAAAACTCTCTGGACTATGTCTAGCCGGTCGGCCACTGCGCAGAGTGCGCGAAAACACTTTCTATTTTGATGTTTTTTTTTATTCCGTTTTAATTTTTTTGCTTTTCTTTTGCAATTAGGACACTTGGGTTACGTTTCTAGGGCTTAGTTTATTATACATACTTGTTTATTTTTTTATTTTAGGGAGATCATTGAACAATACGACTTTTTTTTCATAGAAAAATTACAGTTTTCTATTGTTTTTCATGGATTCAAAGAGAATGTCTCGTGGATTCAAGATATTCCATCGTGGATTCGACGAAAACAGGTTGAGGAGTCCTTGTAGATCTGAGATTCGGATTAGTTATCCCCGTGAGAGAGGTATTGTCCCAATCTTATCACATTCCGCCTGCACCATCATGCAAGTGTCCAACTGGCCTATCACCTACTAGAGCTTATTTCTATGACACATTTACAAGGCAATGTCACACTTACTCATGCTCAATGGTAAAGATCTTCTATTCGGACTTGTCATCAATTCCCTGACACATGATAACGACACCATGAATAAATAACCGCACGTTCGTCCTACAACCTACTTAGTGCATGTGATTAGCAATGCACTGAGATCTATGACCCATAACTCTCCCTTGACATATGGTCGTTGTGCTTAATCTTAGGTTTTCAAAGATAACTAGAGGAATCCATCTCTTTAACTCGTATCATTGTCACACTATTATAAACACTGACTCATGGGCAGATCACGTTCAAGTTGGGCTTTTTAGGCTTCTCATATGATTGTGATTCGATGTGTTATATATTTAATTGACTTATAGTCGCTGCTCACTAGTTACTCATATTTTTATAGTTGGCTAGGCCTTGTAGAACCTGTGAACCAAAGAATCTGAGGATTCCATTGTTCGAAATTGATTCTTGATCTACGACCTGAAATTTCTAGTAAGGGACCACAATAATAAAGAGGAAAGGTGTTGGGAATGATCGCTTTCGGTATAGTGGTAGAGAAGATTCAATGGCACATGCATTAGCGGCACACACGTGTGGGCTTGACAAATCTTTTAAGTTAATAGGCTAAGGCTGTTAACTTCCATATTAAACTTTTAAATCCTTCACTTTAAAGTTTATGCGTGTGCAAACACACACGTATGTACATATTAAAAAAGGGACTATGAGGTAGACCTCATGAGAGCTTCCCATGAAGATGAACTCTTGCCTGCCCCAATTGCTTCTTAATTTACAATTGGGTAGAACTTAGCCATATCTGAAGCTCAAGTGGGCCACACCATCTGATTTTCTTTTCAATTTACATTGCATTAAATTGCTTCTTGAATTTACATTTAAAACCTTCATCATCTCCCACTCTCTCACTGAAAGTAACCTGTGGTAAGCCGAATTTCTAATTCCCAACTTTTAAAGTAAAACGGTAACATACCCAAATATATATATCCTTCATTTGCAATTTCAATTTGTATGGCCGAATTTTTACCATTTGAACCAAACGACAGTACATATATTTCTGACGTGGGTCGATTGATCACTCGTTATGATTGTGAGTGGTGCCCTAATGCAACCCCACCCGTCAAATCACCTCTATTCTGGCGTTTGATTATTTTGTGTCTGCCATGTGAATCTCACAGACCCAATGCCCCAACCTGTACGTCGAGTCTGCCTGGTAGGCTGCTTCTGTGCTTACGCGTCATTCTGCTGAAAGGGACCGGAATCCTCTACAACACAAGTGCAGCACTTAAGGCAATAAAGCTCTTGGGGCCCACCTTGTTGTTTTTGTGGCATATCTACTCCGTCCATCAGGTTGATCTTCTTGATGTTAGGCCTGAGGCAAAAAATCAGACAGATCTGCAACTCAGGTGGACCACATTACATGGAGCAACGGAGATGGGATGCGAACAGTAGGTTTTTATGTGGGGCATGCACCATGGTGTGTTTCTTCCATCAAACCAATTCATCAGATATGAATCATCAGGATGAAGGAAGATATAAAAAGACAGCTTGATTCAAAACTCAAGCAGGCCACAGCTCGTGAATTTTAGAAGTATTAGGTGCAAGTTTACATTTTTTTTTTCCATTTGTTTGGCCCGTTCTAAGTCTTTCATCGGGCTGATATTTTGTATGTATGGTGAAAATAAGGTTTCTAACATGATGGATGGAGTGGATTTCACATATACCACATGGTGGGCCTGAACAATTCCGGTCCCACACAAAGTGCTACCAATTATGGCAGGACCAACATGATTTATGGTTCATCTCAGAGATTAAAATCCATGGGTTGGTGTGCATGCAAGCACCCATGCATGCATGTGTTACAAACCATATCTGCATCAAGTCAAAGGTGAAGAAAAGTTCATGCATGGTATCTTCTACTCTAGGTTCTCATGGTAAAGTTTCCCATGCATACAGTAAAAACACCTAGAGCCATGAAAAGGTGACTTGTCCTCTAAACAGGTGCAAATTTGGAGCCATGCCCAAGCACCCGATAAACGCCAAATCAGCAAGTGTGTACAAAATCCATCCCATTCACCAGGTGGGCCATGTCCTAGATAATCCATAACCCAAAAATATGGCAGGGACACTCATCAGATATGCTATTTTTGTACCAAAAAATGAAGGCTGGGAAAAGATCATAACAAAAGTTTATGGTCCACCCAGTGAGTAGGCCAGCTTTATTTCTACGATAGCGGTCATTAGCACGGTCCCATCCAATGAACGCTCTAGATCTTATACATATCTACCACAACGGCACATGTGGGTGCGTGTGTTTGGCACGAATGTGGAACACATTTCAGTTTCCAATTTAGGATTTTGATAGAACATGATTTCTTGGGTCCTGGGAAGCATAGAGCTCAAGAAGAGTATAAGAAGAATCTAAATGGAGCATATAAGGAGAATCGAGTAAGTTAAACCCATTGACTAAAAAATAGTTTATGAGAATTTTGAGGAGGATTCCTAAGCTTGAGAAACAAGGACTAAAAGACATGAGGTGCAATGCAAACACCTGAAGCATGCCTGGAATTTCTTGATGGGAATTTTCTTTCATCCAGGCTCTTTGTTTTACCCTATCAAGACAGACAATCAGACAGAGCTCTAGCCATGAAAGTAAGGAATGTTACCATGTGCTCTAGATACCCTTTAAGGGATTGATTTTTATTTTAGAGCACACTTACTTAGGCTCTATTTAAATATAAGTGAACTTACTCAAAACATATGGAAGCCAAAGAGAAGAAGACAGCGTTTTCGGATATCGAGCTATGGAAAGACGACTACGTTCATTTTTCATTGTCTAATTTGCTTTTCATGTCATGCATGCTAAACTAAATTAGCCCGCCAATCATTTCTAATTAAGAGTTAGGTTATCTCCTATGTGGGAAATGAACTAACTAGCCATGATAATCGCGGCTACGTGTCATGCATGTGGTTAGACACATATGCATGGTTGAACATGATGACTATTGTTATTAAATGCGGATGACTTTATTTAAATGGAACTTGACTTTTTTGGACATTTGTTTGTGGTCTAATTAGGATATACTTCTGTATTCATTACTTACCAATATGGTGATTAATAATGAGAGAAGATATAATATATGCATGTAAGCATATATGTATTTGATTTTGTTATTGTCATTAAAAATATGGGTTTAAGCTAAGAAATAGTACAAGACTACATCAAAAGAAGCAGCATTCGTATGATGAAAATAAAAAGGAATATTGAAAATTCAAGTGGATGAAGAAAAAGCAGCTATTTTTTGAAATAAGAGATAGAGAAATTTGTAATTTTAATAATAGAAATAACGAATCGTCCATGCATTAATAATGGAGATTGCAAACTGAAATCTTAAATGTATACCTACGTAAGAAGAAATTATCAATGCTCCGGTGTCATTAATGCTCAATCTTCCATACCTTACACCATTATGAAAATCTCTTAATGAGACTACTATTTTTTGTTTGTATTGATGAGGGGACCAAGACATATATTTATAGAAAAAGTGAGCCAAATAAACTTATTCATCACACTTCTTCTTTCTGGAGTCTTCACACCATAGATTTTCATATCCATCAGAATAACCATGTATAGAGATCATAGTTCAAGCATCTCGCCTTTAACTTATCTGTATTTGTCTATAGTGGAGCTCACTTGATCACTCAATTTAAATAACTTAACGATTAGATTAAAATTGATAATCATTTATGACCTACTTAATAGGAGTCTTACATTCTCCTACTTGAGGAGCTATATTGATCTATGAAAGAAAATAAAACCATTTTATTTTATAAAAATTATTTTATAAAATACATTTGTTTCCAAAGTTTCTAATGGAATCCTTATTGAATTTTAAAATCTTTTACTATTGAAAAATACGAGCAACACTTATTAGATCTGGTCTGTTAAAATCACTGATATTGGATCGTAGTAATAATCATAATATTTAATCTATTCGAAGTGAGATGAATCACAATTGTGATTACTAATAACCTTAACGACATGGACTAAAGATATGGGGTATGGTTTAAAGATTACACATCTAATGTAATCATACATACCTATTTTCAAGTGGTTTTATTGCATGCATTTCTAATGAGACACAAACCAAAGTCATGCTTATTCAAGACCATTTATTTTACAAACTGTGGCCCACTTGATCAGTGGATCAACCTAATGTTGGGATAGCTCACCAACATAGCGGTTCTCTTGCTATGGATGGTCTCGAACATGCATGTACATGAGCCCTATTGCACATGCGTGAGGCCTTAGCAAAGCTCATTTGGGAAAATAAGCATGTAAGAGAAATGCTCCAGTGCCCTTAGAGCACTATGGGTTATAGTGCTCCTAGTTGCATTAGTTCACTTGGACAGTTCAATAGATCGGTCTGACCTGTCCGTTAAGTTTAGAATACATTTTAAAGGCTACCATACAAAAATAATATTGATCAGATGATCCAATCCATCTCTCATGAGCCATAAAGCCATTCATTCTCAAAGCCATGGATGGGGTTGTTACAATTTCCAGGAAAAAAAAAAAAACTGATTCTTTAAAATCATAAGCAATCCATGATGGTCCTAACAAATAGATGGATCAAATTATTGATGTGACTTATTTTCGTGTAAGTGATCTTAACCGTCCATATTAAATACCATTGATCAAATGGTTCATATTTGTCAGATCTGTGTGATGTTTTGCATTGTGGCCCATGAATTATTCGCCGAACCTAATGAACAGTTCGGATCAATCAATTGGACCGTAAGTGTCCTAATGCAACTGGGAGCACTATAACAGTGCTGTGATAGCACTTGAGCATCTCTCAAGATGTAGGGAACCAGTAAAAGTGTAAAATGGAATCTATTTCCTAACTTGCCTTTTGGTTTCCACCAACCTCACAGTCAGCTTTTTCCCGCCTAAATTCAGATAAACAAACAAAGAAAACACCAAACACATTCAAACAAGAAAATTAGAGAAGTTAGCTAAGAATTTAATACTGACATCAGTTTCTTTATTTTTATTTATTTTTCTTTTTCATGTTCTCATCGCCTCATTGTATCATCCTTCAATGAGTGTTCTAGATTATTATTTTTTTTCAAGCGCTCTGATGGGTTTCTTCAGATTGAGCATGGAGCATGGTTTTAAAACCTGAAAACTTGACTCGACTCGACTCACGTCTTCATTCAGGTCAGGTCGACTCGAAGACTCAACCCAATTGGATAGTTAATGACTATAAGAAATATATTTAAATTAGTTGTATTTTGTCTTAGGAATTATTAAGAATTGTTGTGTAGCATATTGGTTGAGTACTCTAGATCTTTGAAAGGGTTGTGAGTTTGAATCCTGCATTCAAATAAAAAACAACTTAACTAAAAAGAGCTGTGACAAGCGAGTAACTCAAGTTGATTGGTCCGAGTTTCGACTGTGGTCAGTGAGTTTTAGAAGTCTGTCAAGGGCCATGTTTAGCCTCTCTTCTTCTCAAGACCGTTAAGGTCGGTCCATTGTACAGTCTACCGGTCTCTATGGCGCATTGAATGGCCCCACCATGACAGATGCTTCACCCCACGCTAGGCCTAGGGCCCAAAAATCAGTCCTATATATGGTGATTCAGGTGGGTCACATGAGTGAAAACAGTTTGAAGGGGGACGTCCACGCTCTTAAGATATTTCCCTTTGTGTGGTTCACCTAAATCATGGATAGGGCTTCTGTTTGTGCCTTGGGCATAAATTTTAGTGTTGCATGTAATGGTTGCAGTGGATTTTATATTATCATCATGCTAGGCCGTAAGAAAAAATCAAGGGTGGACGTCTCTCGGTCCAACTGTTTCTTTTGGTATGGCCCACCATGAATCACATTTCAGCCTATTTTTTAGCCCTGGACTTAATATGGAATGTCTCATCTAATGTCGGAGTGGATTTCTTGTAAACATCATGTAAAAATCAAGGGTGGACATTCCTCTCCCATTTCAGCTTGATGTTTAGGCCCCGTAGTTCAGATGGGGTTATGCATGTGGTAATTAGGGTGGATCTCACTTAAACATCATGATTGGATCCACTTCAACAAGACACGCATATATGCACACACATATATAATAAATAATAAAGCTTGCTTCACCTTCTTAACCAAGTGTCCTTTAGTCAGCTTTTGTTGATTAGTTACCGGTTATATATGGGCCAGGGTTGGAAATGGTTCAACAAGACATTGAAGCTTTTATGTTTATAACATATTATGACATTATTATTATTATTATTTTCTTGTTGGGTTAGTACACATACCCCTACTAGTAGTCACACTGAAATGTTAGCCACCCCACTTGAGAATTGATGCCAAAACCTTAGTATTGAAACAAGGTTATCTTCACTCAGTTTATCACTTGAGCTATGAATAGGAGTGTTTATGACATTAAAAGAGGGCACAATAATCTATTTGATACTAATTAGATGATAGATGGTTTCAATGTTTTAAAACCTGAGGATACCGTAATTTTTTGTTGGTGATGTAGGCCAAATAGGTTTGACGATCGATCCAACCAGTTCAACCCGTGGCGTCATCATGATGTCATGATTAGATTAGTTAAACTACCAATCCAAGTTGGTCCGACCGTTCATCTGGACCTGACCTTTGGTGTGGCCCACCTGAATCAAGGCCAGGTCCATTATATATTTGACTGAACATGCTTTGCGTGGGCTCTATCTCTAACAACAGCATGCCGTTCTATCAAATCCTACTACCTCAAGAGTAAAGGGAACTCGGTTAAGGTGGATAGTACTCAATCCACGTCCCTCACGTGAGAGCCACGTTTGCATGTGTTCATGAGGGTACCCATGGTCAGGTGGGTGCATTTAGTATTGCTATTTTTACCTTCTGTAAATCCTCTGCAGATAACCCGTTTAAGGAATTAACAGGTTTGATGGGCCCCACAGTCACATTTACATGTGGACGCACGTGCCAACTTTCAATGTGAGTTGGAAATTCGAATCATGATTCGGGTGGGACCCAGGTCAGATTATCTGGCTTAAAGCTAGGGCATGCAACTTTCAGGTAGGCCAGATATGTCTAAAATTAAGGGAGGTTCTAGAAAATCTCTTTTTTTGTTTTTGTTTTTGTTTTTTATTTTTTTAATTTTATCATACAATGTTCACGTGTATGTGGGGCCCATCTGGTATTCAACTGGGATAAGTTTCTGACCAAATGATCTACATGGTGTGTCCCACTTGATACATTGGCCCACCAGATTAACAGCCATGATGGCCAAATGGGTTTTCCATGTGCACCACAAGTAGGGGCTGTTAATGGGCCAGGTCAAGGTCAGCTTGAACCCAGTTCATTTAAATTGTAGGCCTACCCAAAGCCCATGGGCTTGAAAGTTAGGGATGAGTTTTAACCACTGTGGGAATAAACAGGCTGAGATTTGGACTTAGGCCCAGCCTCAAATGGAAAATGGTCTTGAACCTATTTCCAAGACAAGCCCATTTATTTTCTACGCCAAAATGGTCGGATTACTTAGCTCCAATCTAGACCGTTGGAGGTCTAAACGATAAACAAGCCTGGCAAAGGGCCTGCCTGGGGTTACTTTTATGGGTGGTAGTGGGCTGGGTTTGGGCCGGGCTCAGACCAACACTTAAGAACAAAGGCCCGGCCCAGACTCCACAAGGGCCTGCTCAGAAGGCCCATAAGAAACCCAAATGGTTGGGTTCAGGCCCAACCTGACCCGGCCTAGCCAAAAAAATTGATAAAACCACTACTCCCCACTTGAATATCTCTAATCTATCCATTCATCAAGTGGACCACACATGAATAAATAAATGGTCATTTTACAGGAATGAAACGAACAATCTACGTTCAAGATGCATGGGCTCCCTAAGGAAGAATTGGAATGTCACATTTGTAGGATATAATTAGAGCTGTACACGAGCCCAACTGAGTCGAGCTTGGTGCGGCTCGGCTCATTTGGCAAGCAGCCTACCCTAGCTTGAGTTCGACTCAGCTCGATTCAGTTTGGTCAGCAACTGGGGCCCACTCGAGCTGAGTTCAAGCCAAGTTTGAGTTCGAGCTTTCGAGCCGAGTTCGAGTCGGCTAGGGTGAAAAAACAAAAAGAAAAAAATTCAAGCAAATGTTTTTTAAAAGGAAGGGATTAGGGCGCTCGACTTTGATCGATATTATATATATATTTAAGGTGTTCAAAACTGGGGCGAGTTGAACTAAAGTCACGTTCGAGCCGAGCTTTTAATCGAGTCGAGTTGAGCTTGGGTTAGCTCGAAATTTTTTCGAACTCAAAAAAATAACTCGGCTCGAACCTATCTTTTGATCAAAGCCGAATCGAGCTTATTCAGCTGAGTCTAGCTTGGCTCGTGTTAAGCTCTAAATATAACACATGTTATGATGGGCTGGGTTGGTAAAAGTGACATGAGCCAAGTCCGGTCCAAAAATTGGTGGTCCATGCATCAAAGGCCCAAGCCAAGCCTACGGCCCAAGCTAGTAGTATGTCCAAGCCCCATCCAAAGCTGGTTCAGCTCATTGGGCTGGGCCATTGTTGCTTTAGGCCCAAATTTTGAACAGAACCCCCTAAATCAACAAAGGCCTGCTTCAACATCGCTAGACCTTATCTCGGTAACAAGATGATAGAGGTTGTACGACTGTACAAGAGTCACCTACAGGACAGTCCTGCCCACTGAGTCAAGCTGTGTGGGGTCCACTTTGATGGGTGCAACATACACCTAGTTGGTCAGGTGCACCCGCAATGTCTGACCATGAACCTGAAAATAAGGCATATCCAATACTAAAGTACCACATGAAACAATGCAAAATCATGCCTCAAACCTCCAAATCAAAGCGTCGTGTATCACCTGAGTTTCTTGTTAGCCTGACTTTTGGTACACCCCTTCATCCTGGTGGGCCACACATCACAATGGGCCCCACACAGCTCTGACTTCTTGATAACTTACCATGAAATCATTCTCCTTGACTAGCATTCTTCAACCAACCTCCAAATCCATGATATTAAATGGGTCATCCACTAATGACCAAAAATGTCCCTTGTATACTTCCATTTTATCTTCCTCATACACCCAAATGAGATTAGGGTTTTCGGGCTAAGATTATTAAGTGCTTGTTTTCAATATTAGAAAATAAAATGAGAGAAAGTGTCATTTCCTTTGAAAGTTATTCTCCATATAAACATTTGGAGAATTTCTTCTTTTTCTTCTTCTTCTTTTTTGTAATTTTTGGACTCTTATTATTATTTTTTTTTTTTGGATAACTACAGTATCCAGTCATCTTAAGGCACTTGACTAGGTTTCCAAAGGGAGAACCCTTCGAGGTTCATGGGGCACGTGCTAACCTTCCAATCCATACGCAACAGGTAAGTTCATGAGAGGTGGCCACTGAGGGGCTTCGAGCTCAACACCTCTAGACCTGGCAAAATTCAACCCAACCGGCTAACTCGACCCAACCCAATTTTTTCTAGTTTAAGGTTGGAAAATTTGACCTGAATTCAATTTTTAGGTTGACCCGACTCGAATTATATAGGGGTTCAGTAGGCAATTATATATTGATTTTCTTATTAGTTAAATAATGCATAGTTTTTTTTTTTTCTCACACACCCTGCTGGATGATGGACGGAGTGGATTTCACTTCTGATGAAAGTGGGCCCCATTTTTGTTGGTAAGTGCACTAACAATTGGTGCACATGTTGTACACCGAATTGGGTAGATTGGTCAACATTTGTTGACCCAATCAAAACCAAAATTGAGAGAAAATCTTCTCTCCCTCTGTTTCCATCGAAATGTCTCAAACGGACGTTGTCCGTTTTTAAGATTGTGCGGCCCACTTTCAAAACAACAGTCTGACTCATCCAATCCGTTCATATGGTTAGGACATGGGAGTCTAGCAAACCCCAGGTGTTTCATTGAAGGTATTGTTGTATGGTGTACACAGCTAGAAGCCAAAGATGGTAGTGAATAACTGATTTTGTGTTTCCAGGCCATTCAAAACCTGACCACTGAGACCAGTGTGGCCCACCTTGGCTCAATTTAAACTGTCTATCAGTTTCTAGCATCATTTTTAATTAGAACTCAATTGATATCAGGTAGTGGACGCTCATGTGTGTAACTATTGTTTTGCATATAAGTTGCATTGTGTGGGTGGGGGAGGGGTCCGAAAATGGAAATATTTCATTTTCTTTTTCTCTCACCTCCGTTTCTTTCCCTATTAACCTCGATCTGTGACAATGCATTCGTGCAAATCTGAGTCATTCATAATCCTTCGTTGCAAGCTATCCTAGTCGTCCATTGATGTTCATCCATATTAAGGTTGAGAATGTTATCATATAAATGAGATTTTTCTTCTGTTTTTCTCCTTTCTTGCATCTATAAACCATAAATCTTATGCTAACCATATAAACACGTCCGTTAGAAGGGGTTGGAGCTGAAATCTCAGAGCTTCCTAAGCTCCTCGAAATGATTCTACTCTATCCATAGCTGTTGGATTGAAGGAAAACCGACGGTTGGTGTTTCGCCATTAGGAGGTCAGGTCTTCTTCTCCGACGGTGTTGCTGTTGCTGAGGTCATTGCTGGGCTGCATTCATAGAGTTCTTGCTGCTGAGGTATAGGTAAGATAATAAGTCATTTCATCCTTCTGTTACATCTATGATCGACCCGATTTGCTACTGAGTGGTAAACTGAGTCGAACTCGTTCTATGCTTAGTTCATATTAGTTGATAGAGTTGTTCATAATCCGAGGAATGCCTGATTTAGTTCAGCTATTTAGGATTGATCATGGCTTGAAACTAGTTGTAACTTGGGCTGAGTTGACTCAACAAAATTCACCGAGTCTAGTTTAAGGTGAAGTCTATTCCATGACTATTTATGTTAGATTCATGAACAATGTTGGGCAAGCATTGGTAGTTGAAGATTTGAGTTTAGTTGTGAATTGATTTAGTAAAATTCCTCTACTAGGTGAGTCTTTCTTGGGAATGCTTAGTATTTTAATTCAAATTGGGGCTTGAAATAAGATATGATTTCAGTTTAATCTACAAATTAGTTAGTTGATTATTAAAATGCTGGTCACCCAACCCAGTTTAATTTGGGTTGGGTAAGGGTTGGGAAAATCCTAACCCGAATTCAATTTGTGTCGAGTTAGGGTTGAGGTGGAAACGACCCGACTAGACCCAACCCGGAGCCGACTCGACTCGACCCATTGCCACCTTTGCTTCTCGCTTCCCCCGATACATTTTTCTATTAAAACGCGCTCTTGAAAAATGTTTTCCATCATGAGGTAAACTTCCAATCAATAAAAAAAAAAGTTGGTAAACTTCCAATCAATAAAAAAATTTGTACATTTCCCAAGCTCACAAAGATACTCTCATCATAGATGTTGTACATGCAATCTCATCACTTATTTAGTAATAATCATCGCCATCAGCGGCCAAAGACCTATGTGAATAAAATTGGAACAAATTCAACAATGTACGGTGTGTGCCAATTCATCATTTCTCTTTAAGGCCGGTTGATTTTTATATTCTAATGTAAATACATTGTAAATCAGTCATCATTACTTACAATAGTAATTACAACTCTTATCCCAAAGCTGCTGTTGATAGATCAGACATTTTGGTGGTGCAAAACAGAGGGGAAAACAATTTTGGTTGCAAAAACGGTAGGGTCCACCATGATGGTATATGCCATATCCATGTCGTCCATCCGTTTCGTTAGCTCGGTTTAGGGCATGAGCCCAAACAATGAGGCAGATCTAAAGCTCAAGTGAACCACACCACGTTAAACAATGAGAATTAAATGCCCATTGTTTTTGGGAGTCACTAAGTTTTGAATTAAGCTGATTTTTATGTTTTTCCCTTTATTTCTGTCTGTATGACCTTATGAACAGGTAAGATGATTAGGGTCGAGAACAGGTTGGATGACAAGTAAACATTAGTGTGGGCCCTCTTCAACCACACAAAAGTGACAACTATTTATGCTGAGGTTGGGAAAATCAAATAGATAATATTAAAAGGTGCAAATATAAAGGCAGTCAACTCAATGGTGCAGCACTAGCTCGAGAATCAAGTTAGTTAGGGTTGATGCATGGGCTTGATTTAGTCTTACTTTCGGCAACATGGCCGTATCGAAAATTTTCATTGGGATGCATGGCAATATCCCCCAAAGCTGTTGGACAGATATGGATGAATTCGTACAATTCATTCAATAATACAATAGGGGCAAACCATGGTGCGAAAGTCGCACCAATCTGTGAAACGGAAAATGGGCCCAATTATAATCTTAAAGCATCAATTCAATAGGTCTTACCATGGATTACTTATGATTCTGAAGAAGTATTTGGTTTTATGATGCCAACCAAATGAACCATAGGGCATATAAAGAACAGACAGTTGTAGAAATATCACACACATTAGAAGGTTGGAAGCGTCCAATCGGCGTAATTTTTGCACCATGTTTTGTCCCGAAAGTATTACCAAGTGGAATGGATGGTCTGGATCATGATGGGCCATTCCAGGCATAGAAAGTTAGCATTCCATGTATGTGTACCTGAACTAAGAAATGAAGAAGATCCAGCTAATGAGCTGTCTAGTTTGAAAATGGGAGAATTAGTTGTCTACAGCTTGGCATTGACAATACATGGTTGCATTGTTGCATCTTAAGAGTGATGAATAATAAAAGTTATCCAACAGGCTTTGTCGTGTAAGTCAAATCATTACTAATCAAGAACTTTAAAAAATGAATTAATGATGAGAAAGACTTTGATACTTTGGCTGTGTGTGATGGATTATTGGCAAGAACCTCAATATAATCCTAAAGAAACCGCACGATTTATGGGTCCCAGTTTACATTTATCTTGAATCAAGAGTTACACTTATTTGAATATGTGACCATAGATTGGGCAACATTTGTTAGACAGCTAAAATTGGAAGAAAAAAAAATCTAATGGTTTTGTTTCAATAATAAGTATCCACAAATCATATGTTAGGATCGTCCAGGGCTTGTTGGGGTAGTAGAGTTTAAGAGTATTATAATGTAAAAGGATCATTATATAATTTTTTTAATATTTATTTAAATATATAATTCATTCTGATGTAATAAGAGACAAGTAAAGAAATTACCATCAATACAAATTCTTAATATATTAGAGGACAAATTTCCTTTTAACATAAATTGATATTTGCTTTTTGTTGATTTGATTTTTTTGTAATGTAAAAATATTATTATTATATTTTTATTATGTCTATCTAAACATAATAATATTTAGCTAAATTACCTGTTGACAAGAGACAAATATTACAATTTATAATTATTACACTTTTACGATGAATCTGATTTTATTACTGTAAGCGAGATGGTCAATACTCAGGTGGGGCGCCCCACATTGAAACTTTTAATTTCACATGTTATAGCCCACCTGAGTTTTGGAATAGCTAATTTTTTGGGGAATGCTTTCATCCTGGTGATGGAAGTTAGATGAATGGATTGGATGATCTATAGACAGCACTGTGACCCTGCACAAAATCAATGGTGGGCATTTCATGCCACCTGTTTACTATGGTGTAGCCTACTTGTGTTTTCAATCGTCATGATTTCTATGTTCCTGCGTGAGGGAGAGTCAGCATACCTAATGAATGGCTTAGATCTAATGAAAGCTCAGCCTACATGGTCGGTTGGTACACATACCTACTTGTAGTCAGGCTAGCCGTTCATTTTTATATGCTTTTGTTGACCTTCTTCTTAATGTTATATCACGCAAAAGCCCATACTTCATGACATGCTTGAAATACAAATCTTCATAGTCAAAAGAAGAAATAAATAGACGGCCAGGATCAAAGATGTCATAAAAAAGAATTGGGAACAGGGGATTGCATTTTGGGGAGTTATTTGATACTCAGGCTGTATTAGAAATGGTACACGTGGCAAATAATAACCTTAATCAAACCAATTAAATTGTGGAACCAACGGTCATCAAGTTCCAGTATAGAAATCAGGTTAATCTCTGATTTGTGGACACTTTTATTTTTTTGAAGTAAGACCGATGGATGTGTTTTTATTTCTAACCGTTCAATAAATGTCCCAGCAATCTAACACTTCCATAACCAAACAAGAGTAATTTTTTTAGTTTAATCATACAGCTAAGCTGTTGCCTGTAATTTGGATGATTTATCTTAAATTATTTATATGCCACAATTTTTGAGTAATTTCTAACTGCCGGTGTATCATCCATCACACTCTGCTAGAGTATCAAAGTATTCCTCTTTGTTCTATTTTTCTCTTTATTTATTTATTTATTTCCTCTGTTTTCCAAGGCGCAGTTTGGCCAGTGACGTTGCCGTTAGCCAGTCGGTGCTCTGTGGGTCCCACCATGAGTATGTGTTTTGTCCACACCGTCCATTCATTTTTTAGATAATTTTAGGGCTTGAACCCAAAAATTAGGCGGATCTAAATTTCAGGTGACCGCAAGAAAATAGCAGTGATTGAATGTACACCATTAAAAACCTCCCACGGCTGATTAGGTCATACAAACCAGACGAGGATTTCCTGCCAGAAGTTCCTGCGATGGAAACTTAGGTGGGCTCACTATGATGTTTTGGGCCCACTATGCTGTTTGTGAGAAATCCACCCTATCCATCCATTTTCGGAGCTCATTTAGAAAGTTGTAAAAAAATGAGCCGGATCCAACGCTTAAGTGAGCTGAAAACGTGAGGATTGAACATCTACAGTTGAAATATTCACGGGCCGCAAAAGTTTTGAAACGGGCTAATAATTGTATTGTCAGTTCATTCAAGTAGGAATGACAGTATGAGCTGTACATACGGCATATAAACATTACTGTGGACCCATGGAGGTTCCAACAGTAGGAATTTCCCTACCCACCTTTTCATTTAGCGAGGCTCACTTGAGTATTGGATGAAACACATACGTTATGGTGTGAAGATGTTTTTTTAAAGCTTGATGAGTGATGACGCAGTTAGACTTGACCACGTGCACGTCTTGACTCGCACGATCTTGGTATTTTTGCTTACGACATTCAAGAGGAATGTTTTGGCTTCAGCGCGTTGGATAGGAAAAGTAGTGTCCATCTCTCAATATCCAACATGCGGTAGGCTAAGGGATAGATCCAGACCGCCCATATATTTGATCCTATTTAAAGATAATACTTAATTGAATATCATATGTAAAGGACGATTCAATCCATAAGGATGGTGGTCTTGAAATGAATGGTAGGATGACAACTCTTGATAGGATTATCCATTTGCCATGATTTCTAACCAACGGTAATAAATGGCATCAATACTAGTTGGACCGCCTGGATCCAACTACATTAAATAAGTAAAGAAATAAAAAAGTCATTTTATTGTTTTTAAACTTTCAAGGGATTTTTACCACAATACTCCTGGGAATCCGTATTTTAACAAATAATACCCCCATAGCTGAAATGGCCGGAAAGTGCTTTTTTTAAGAGAGAAATTACATTGCTACTCTCCATTGCGATCTCCACATCAAAGTAGAAAATCGAAAGTTGAATGGTCCATGTAGTATTTGTCTCACATCCAATCCATCAAACAGATGCACACCAACATTAATATTAGATGAACAAAAAATATTGCCTATCCAATTTTAAGGCAGGCCAATTTATGAAAATAATGTACACCATTCAAAATATTCCAATTGAAGTGCAGCCCATCTAATGATCGAATTCACCTGATGTTTTGTTTGTGTTATCATTATGGTGTGGTGCATACATTTAACAGGTCGGATGTTTGACATATACTAAGTGGGCTCCACAAGTTGAGTTTTGCTAGTTTTAAAGAAAAAATAAATTCATGAGGACATTTCTGTAATTTATCTCTCAAAAACCACCTCCTCCCTGTGCTTTCTAATCATGGAAACATTATTTTATAAAATATAAATAAAAATCCCATCTTTTCATATAGATATATCAATTTATATATAGATTACTTGAAGGAAAAAAAAAAAGGATTTGATAAAGCTGATTGACATTGATCAATTAAGATGCAGTGCTAAGAATGCCATGGCCTGAAAATAATGTAGGTCCACCGTTAGGCAAGTAAAACTCGTGCCATCAAAATGAGAGGCCAGAAAGGAAATGTCCAACAGTCCGATTCATGTATATTTTTATTTTTTGGCTTTGTTGTGAGTGTACCATCCTGATTTTTGGTACATGACATGTTCATGGTGCGAGCATACTGACACGTATTCCTTGGGGTCATGAAACATTGCTAAAATAAGAGCAATGATATATGTATGCATGGATAGACCATGACTGTGCACGTACGGCCAATGTGTCATGGGCATACAGTCATAAATGTCCTTTGAAAGTGACATAGGACGTGCCACATGTGCACTCTTTACATGGCTTAAAAGAAGGTCAAACGAAAGCAGAAGTAGTCCGTCAGATCTAGGCCTAGTCCTAGGTAGGGCACGACATAATTGGGTACTTAATGCATCTGGTTCGAAAAAAATTATTCCGAATAAAAAGAAATTGTGGCTCGAAGTGTGGATCATAAATCAGACATAACTTTTGATCAACCTACTACACCAACCAAATTCATCTATTGCGTAAGAAAATGCACTCTTAGGTGCAACACTACTGCAATTTTTTAGAAAATTTATTTATTTTTATTAAAAAAAATTGAAGTTTTAAGAATTTTAAGTCTTTTTAAAATTTGCTCATAATTAGGTTGATAATATTCTAATAAAGTTTATCTGAACTTTATATTTTTGGTAAATTAGACTTCAGAAGAATTTTATTAAAATTAGGAAACTAGCTAGGGTTTAGAAGAGTTTGCTATTTTGAGTAATTTCAAATTAGGGCTTAGATTTTCTTTATTAATGGTGTAATCAAGAAATCATATACACTTTATTCAATAAAATACTAAAATTTTCTATCTTATTTTTTTATGGACTTAAAAAATCTCCTTGTGAATTCAAGGTTTTAATTTGAGGAAGACAATGATCTTCTTCTCATTGTTTCGTGCTCTTCCTTAATGTAAAAAAGATTGGCCCCACCTTGAAGATTGTTGGATAAAAAGATCATGCCATCCCGTTCATTAGAGGGGCCAATGGTAGAATACAATGGAGGGCCAAGCCAACTGATTAACTTTATAGGAATCACATTGTGACCTATTCCCCAAGTGGGTGCCATGTGCACATGGTGACAATTCACTGGTCGTCCATTGTTTTGTCTGAAGTGTGCTCCACCCGATGGATGGATCTTCTTCACTTTTTCAAAATAATCTTTCAAGGTAAAACCACCCATTTTATTTATAGCTTGATGTGTCGCAATGTATCCAAGATGGATGAGTAAACTTAGGTGGATAATGTGCATTTTATCATTGTGGTTTGAAATAGGGGATTTATTTTATGCTCTTGCAAAATATAATACTTGATACACAAGTACTTAGAAATTGTACAAATGGCATACGTTAATGAAAATTATCACCCATTGTCATCAAGTAACAAATCCAAAATTGATTGGTTAATGTGATGACACTTATTTGTTGAAATAAGACCGATGGATATTTTCATTTCTTACAATTTAAATGTCCAAAACTATGAAACATGTAATCAAATATGTGTACTTTTTTTGTCAATGATACATCTAAAATGAGACCTTAATTTAGACGGTTTAGTTGAATTACTTGCATGCCAAAATGCAATTTCTACGTGCTTGCATATCATTCGTTGCATTGCTAGAGTTTTAAAAAATTCTTTATTAGATGTGTTTTGTAAATCAACATAAATAACCGAGTTGCATTCTCATGGGCCCCAACGGATTAGTATGCTTTAGGACCTTGTGGAATTCTTTAAAGGCTTGCTCATTTTTTCCTTTTATTTTGTAGATATAATGTAAATGAGTAATGATGACTTGTCACCACTGTTTAGAAGCAAAGGAAATGGCTGGTTAATTATGCCTTGAAAACGTGCTTGCATTCATCGTTTTTGAATGAGAATTGCGCCTGTAAAATTTATTACGAGATCATTTCCAAGAGGATTGATTGTGCAAATCAAATGTTAGGAGGTTACTTAACTAATCCAATCAAATAATTGAAGCTATTTAAACTAAAATAATGGAAAGTAATGGAAGAAATAACTAAGAACAAGAAGAGAAATTCACTCAAAGGGATAGTACTAAGACTTTCGAATCCACCCATAATTATCCTAACTCCTGTTTAATTGTTGATTTACTTAAAACAGATTGATAAAAATTCACTAAACCACAATCTATGTCCTAGGTTAGGTATACATAATGTATAATTCTCTAGAAGCATAAGTGAATAAAATTTTTTAACAATAATTATCCCTGATATATGTAAACCAATGGTCATGTAAATACAAACATTAAGAAACAAATATTATCTAAGATTAAATTCATTATTTACTACCTTAATTAAAAGATCGCAAGTAATGAACAAAGAAAATCAAGATTATATCTTTCCATCCATGATCAGGCATGAAAAAATATAAATCCAAATTTCTATTCTCTATGGGATAACTTATTCATGGTCAGACATAAGTATTCCTATAATGAATTCTAAACATTACCATATCTAGACTCTGATCAAACTCATAGATCTGAAAAATGCAATTAAGTGAATTAGAGAAAGAAATCAAATAATCAATCTTAATGAACTCAATAAACCTTCAGAGCCATTCAAATTGGGAGCTTCATTGCAGTCATAGCAAAACAAAATTAGTTATCCATGATGTAAATTTGAGAATCAAAAGACAAGAAAACTAGAAGAACAAGTTGAGAAATCATCTCCCAGGAAAAACTCTAGTCTTTCGTCTCTTCTTCTCCTCTATTTGGCCAGCACCACCACCAATCATCTCTCTGAAATTCATCCTTTAAAAACCTTACAGAAAAAATTCCTTGAGAATGTCTTTAGCTCCCTATTTATAGTGTAGACATGAAGACAACAACGGAGCTAATTTTATTTCGCTTCATACTGAATAACAAACGGTCGAATTCCTTGAAATTTGAACTGTATATTTTCTAGCATCTGTACTTCCTCATGGATGGTTTAGATCTCTAAAATTATCCTTTAAGTGGGCCCAAGAATCATAACAGTGATTGTCTCTCCAAATCACGCAATTCAGACATATGCAACATCACTCATCTTGTGATAAACGATACAGAGTGTACAGAGGTCGGATTGGTCTCAAATTTGCAATTTTAGTTGAACACTTCCTCCTTTACATGATAGATGGTTTGGATTGTCCATAATTATTTCAGAATGAGATCTTGGGTTTTTCGGCATCGAGATTCTCTTTAACATGGATGAACAAATTTTTAAAAATATCAAGGTGGGCCCCACAAATTGGATCGAATTTGACTAGCGTGCGGAGTCGATTTTCTGTTTGAAATCCAAAACGGAAACTGTTTTTTGTTTCCTATTTTCTTTAAAACTCATAATAGGAAACTGATTTTATTTTATTTTCTTTTTTCCTAGATGTATGTGACTGGGGTCCATACATCTAGGAAGCATGTATGTGACTGATGTATGTGACTGATCTGATTTTATTTTATTTCTTGCTAGATGTATGTGACTGGGGTCCATCCTGTGTTCATTGATGGATGATGAAGCATGGGTCCACTTTCTGGATGATGGACGGTGAATCTAACTAGATGGACGGTTGGTGAAGCAGGTGAGGTGTGGAGATGCTTGAATGGTGATTATTGAAGTCGGAGCTTGATGTTGATGTGTTAGTCGACTGGAGATAGATGGAGGACTGCCACCTTGATCTAGCACGTGAGAATAATTGAAGGAGCTTCATTGCTTGTTGGTGAAGGACATCCATCATAGTTGAACTTGGAAGGTGGGCTCCATGTGGAGATGTTGACCATTGCATGGTGAGGTTAGATCATCACGTGTGGATGACAGATAGCTTTTCAGATGATCCAACCCTTGCTTGGCTCGGGCCTTGGCCAACCTCTCTTGATCACCATTTATTCTCTGAGTGGAGTACATTCTTCTGCATCTTCCCTATATTTTCACACCATCTTCCATTATTTGTAAGAATCATAAATCAAAATCATATAATCAGATGGAATTGATCTAACATAAGGTACTAATAATCATAAATTCAGGAGTAAAAAACATCAATTTTACATGTATATCAATCCTATAACTTAAGGTTGCAGATAATTACTTTTACTAGAACTTAAGGTTGCAGATAATTCAGGTGTTGTAGCGAAAGCCTTTAGGCTATAGCGATGTAAGCTAGAACTAGGCTAGGCTATGCTAAGAAAGATAAATTATAAAAATAGATAGATGTGCTTAGCGTAGGGCCTCGAGCTCTTCTTCATGTGCTCCTTTTATAGCTGGTTGATGTGGCAAAACCCTCGCTAAGTTTCCTTGTGAAATTGCGTCGAATTGTCTAACACGACACCCTATGCTATACGCGAAAGCTTATAGAGCTTGAAGAACTATGGTTAAGTCCGAGGGGGGGGGGGGGGGGGGGTAATGAGGACCGTTTAAAAATCTTTTTTAAAAATTTCTTGCCTAATTAAACTAATTAGCCATATATAAACTAATTAAAGCAAGAACAATTAGCTTCCAAGCTTAAGCGGGCCAAATCACAAAGGCTAGCCAATATTAGGCAAATAAGCAAACCAGCCTAAGCACATAGATTATAAACAAGCAACATGTAGAGCTCCTAATCAATGTGCAAGATCTAGACTATTAAAGATATTTATATCTAAGCAACTAGTCTAGAGAGCTAAGTAGACAATATGAAATTCATTATGTTAAGCATGTGTCTACTAGCTAAGTGAACATACATCTTGTGTGTGAATCTACCTAACAAGTACATAAAACCATCCAAGCATTCACATAATCATAATTGAAAGATAATGAATGAAAGGAAATGCTCAATTGACAATCACAAACACAAGCATTTATAGTGGTTCAACTATTTGTCTACTCTATTCCTGGTTCAAGTACTCATCCCTTGAGCACATTGGCATTCACTGGAAAGTTTAAATCAAGTTTCTCCCAACTTAGGTGTTTTAAATAAGTTCCACCCTACTGGGGAGTTTGACAAGGTTAATATCAACCTATAACGAAGATTTTACTGGTTCATCTCTCAACCATGATGTTTACGGGTTTCATCTTACTCAAGAGTTTAATAAGGATCCTTCCAACCCTTCAGTTCTAATCCTAGAACCTAACGTACGCTCCCGTCAGAGGCTCCATTTGGAGACTAGATCGAATTTAAATACCAAACTCTCACACTCAATCTCCCTTAAAGAAAGAGTGCAACCAAACTCTCAATATGACACTTACTTATCGGATGAGCCCCTTGTTTAGCGCCTTGTTGGGTTGCTTGATCTTCGCTCTTCTGTGCTTCAATCAGCACCTCGATGCTCCTTGATAGGGTTTTCCTCTTCAACTTAGAGGAGAGATTGGTGAAGCCTGGGTATGGTCAGGCACCCGGACCAAGAGTGGTTGGGCGACCGAAATTCACCCAAATGAGGCAGAAAGCTACTGGACATTTTTGACAGGGCGTCTGATGGTCTTGTGACTGGGCGCCCTGTGCCCTAGGCGGGCGCCCGACCAAGTTGGTCCAGGCGCCCGAAATTGAAAACTTCCTTTTGGTTTTCTTGCCGGACAGTTTTTGTTTGGGAGGGCGCCCGACGACCCTTTTGACCGGGCGCCCGACTTGACGCGGATTGCTTATACGCAGTTTCCTATTTTGAGTCTAATTTTTTCAGTTCTCTATTTAAGGGAGTTCCAAAATGGGATTAGGGATTCCTAATAAGGTTTTAGCACGTCAAAGGTGAGAGAGAGAGAGAGAGAGAGAGAGAGAGAGAGAGAGAGAAAGACAAATGAGAGATAGGAAGCTTGTTGGTAGAGGAGGCTTTGCTCGCGAAGGTGATTCACGGTGCAAGGACGTCTCGGCTCTTCAACGTCCTCGTGCTCGGGTGAGATCTCTCCATTTTCATTCTTCTCTTATTGTTCATCCACTCCTACGTAAGTGAAGAAGGTTTGATCCAAGCGGTGTGTGCTTGTGATCGGTTGTAAACGATTCTCTAAGATAGTGGATTGTTGATTTGGACTAGGTCCCGTGGTTTTTACCTCCTTCGAGGGTTTTCCACTTAAAAACTCCTTGTGTTGTGTTTGATGCTTTATTCTTGATTATTGCATTATCATAGCCCATAATTCTAGTGCATTGGGGGGCGAGATCCTAAGGTTTGTGTGAAACGCACCCAACAAATTGGTATCAGAGAGTTAAGGTTGGTTGAATGGAGTGGGATCGGTTCTGAATTATGGAAGGTGGCTCGTCAAGGATGATCAGTCTCAATGGTTCTAACTGGACCATATGGAAGGCTAAGATGGAGGACTTACTTTACTACAAGGACATATATGCTCCAATCTTAGGCGTATCAGCAAAGATAAAGGATATGTCAGATGATGATTGGAAGAAGTTGGACCAAAAGGCGATGGGGTTCATTAGACAATAGTTGGATGATTCGGTGTTCCATCTTGTGTCTACAGAGACCTCAGCCGCTAGCCTATGGCTGCAATTGCAAGGGCTGTATGAGAGGAAGACAGCCGGCAATAAGATTTTTCTGATAAGACGACTTGTGAATCTTATGTTCAAAGATGGTGGTTCCCCGGCTAAACACATGAATGAGGTCAGCAATATATTGAACTAACTCTCCACTATGAAGATGGTCATGGACGATGAACTATGGGCTTTGCTATTGATTAGCTCATTGCTTGACAGTTGGGAGACATTGGTGGTGTCTCTGAGTAACTCCGCGCCAGACAGAAAGGTGTCCATGGTACAAGTAACTAGTTGTCTCTTCAATGAGGAGACAAGAAGAAAGTCTCAAGGGTCTACTCAACAAGAGGCCCTTGTGACACAAGATCGGGGGAGAGGAAAGAACAGAAAGGGCGGGAAGGCCCGAGATAAATAAAGAGGCAAGTCGAGTGTTAGGAAGGATGTAGAATGCTGAAATTGTGGCAAGAAGGGCCACTATAAGCATGATTGTCATAAGAAAAAAATGACAAGAAAGGAAAATAAAAGGAGAAAGAAGATGAATTAGATTCCACTGCGGTCGCTTCAGATGGCGACGTTGTAGTTATTCTTTCGGCAGATCACGATGTTTGTCTCACGGCTATGAGTCAGGACACCGACTGGGTGATAGACTCGGGAGCCTTGTTTCATGCGACTCCACATAGAGATTTCTTCACAAGGTACAAGTCAGGTGACTATGGGATGATGAAGATGGAAAATTCTGGTGTATCGAAGATCGTAGGGGTCAGTGATATTTGTGTGAAGACCAATGTGGGTTGCACATTGGTTCTCAGGGATGTGAGGCACATTCCAGACCTTCGTCTCAACTTGATGTCGACAGAAAGGTTGGATGATGATGGCTATGAAAACCAATTTGTTGGTGGGCGTTGGAAGCTCATCAAGGGTTCATTGATCGTAGCCAAAGGAAAAAAGTGTTGCACCCTTTACAAGGCGAGTGTCAGTGTATGCAAGGGTGGGTTGAACGCAGTGGAAGATTCAGCTACTGACATGTGGCGCAGGCGTCTAGGCCACATGAGTGAAAAATGGCTTCAGCTACTAGCGAAAAAGCGGCTCCTTCCAGACGTGACAGGTATACGTCTCAAAACCCGTATTGACTATTTATCAGGGAAACAGCATAGAGTTTCATTTGTTAAATCTACTTCCTATGTTAATAAAATGCATGCATTAGATTTGGTTTATTCTTATGTTTGTGGTCCTATGAGGACAAAAACCTTGGGTGGGGCATTGTATTTTGTCACTTTTATAGATGATGCATCTAAGAGGGTTTGAGTTTATGCTTTGAAATCCAAGGACGAGTCATTTAGTGTGTTTAGAATGTTTCATGCCATGGTCAAGAGAGAGACATGTAGATCATTGAAGTGCATCCGCACTGACAATGGTGGTGAATACATAGGTGACTTCCATGAGTATTGTAAGTCACTAGGTATACGGCATGAACAGACAGTTCCCAAGATCCCCTAGCATAATGGTGTGGCTGAGTAAATGAATCGCACCATTGTAGAGAGAATCAGATGCATGTTATCATATGCAAAGTTGTTCAAGATGCTCTGGGGAGAAGCAATGCACATAGTGGTGTATTTGATAAACAGGTCTCCATCAGCCCCATTGAATGGAGAAGTACCTTAGAAGGTGTGGACTGGACGAGATCCGTCGTACAGTCATCTCAGGGTGTTTGGATGCATAGCATCCGTTCACGTACCAAAGGAAGAGAGGTCTAAGCTCGATACGAAAATCAAGCAGTGTGTGTTCTTGGGATACGGTAATGAAAAGTTCGGTTACAAGTTGTGGGATCCGACCGAGAAGAAGATCGTCAAAAGCAGAGATGTGATTTTCTTTGAAGATTAATGTATAGAAGACATTTGTAAGCTAGAGAAAAGCCAGCCTAGTTCAAGTGAGTTAAAGGACATAGATCCGATTACTCCTCCCATGGTGCTTGATGACGGGGGAGTACAGAAAGGTGCAGAGGATGAGGGAGTCCTTACAGAAGATGGATCGGGGGAGCAGCCCCCACTTGATCCACCTGTTGAGTCGCAGGTGAGGAGGACATCAAGGGACAGACTTCCATCCAATAAGTACTCGCTGCATGAGTACATTATGCTCACTGATGGGGAAGAGCCAGAAGACTATTCTAAGGCCCTTGCCGACGAGCATAAGGAGGAGTGGTTGAAGTTATGTAAGAGGAAATGAAATCCTTGCATAAAAACCACACCTATGATATGGTGAAATTGCCTAAGGGGAAGATAGCTCTGAACAACAAGTGGGTGTTCAAAAAGAAGAATAAGCAGAAGAATTTACAAACGAGGTTCAAGGCCAGGCTGGTAGTGAAAGGGTTTGGTCAGAGAAAAAGTATAGACTTCGAGGAGATATTCTCACCAGTGGTGAAGATGATATCCACACGGGTGTTGCTTGGGTTGACAGCTAGCATGGATATGAAGATAGAACAGTTAGATGTTAAAACTGCCTTTCTCCATCGTGACCTGGAAGAAGAGATCTACATGCACCAACCAGAAGGGTTCGAAGTCAAGGGCAAAGAGCATATGGTGTGTAGGCTTAAGAAAAGCTTGTATGGGCTGAAACAAGCTCCTACGCAATGGTATAAGAAGTTCGACTCGTTTATGTTAAAGCATGGATATGACAGAACGGAGTCGGACCACTGTATGTTCACATGCAAGTTCTCAGATGGCGATTTCTTAGTTCTGCTATTGTACGTTGATGACATGCTCATCATGGAAAAAGACATCAAGAAGATTGACAGACTGAAATAGGAGTTGGGCAAGTCATTCGCGATGAAAGACTTGGGCTCGGCAAAACAGATCCTAGGAATGAAGATAACCCGTGACAGAAGCAACAGGAAGCTTTGGCTGTCACAAGAGCGGTACATTGAGAAAGTCCTAGAGCGGTTCAACATGAATGCAACGAAGCCGGTCAGTACTCCACTGGATGGTCACTTCAAATTGAGCGACAAGCAGTGTCCCAAGACGAAGTTGGAAGTGGAAGAGATGCGGAAGATACCCTACGCTTCAGCGGTAGGAAGTTTGATGTATGCTATGGTGTGTACGCGCCCAGACATAGCATATGCGATTGATGTTGTCAGCCGGTATCTTGCCAATCTTGGCAACGAACATTGGGCAGCGGTGAAGTGGATACTACGGTATCTGAGAAGCTCATCCAAGTTGAGCCTATGCTATGGTGACCAAAAAGCTGTGTTAGAAGGCTACACAGATGCAGATATGGCAGGTGGCATAGACTCTAGGAAGCCTACATCGGGGTACATGTTCACATTTGCAGGATGAGTGGTCTCTTGGCAGAGCAAGCTATAGAAGGTCGTAGCATTGTCGACAACAAAGGCCGAGTATATTGTGGTCATAGAAGCATGTAAAGAGATGCTTTAGATGAAGAGGTTCCTATAGGAACTCAGCCTGAAGCAGGAGGAGCACGTGGTCTATTGCGATAGCCAAAGTGCCATACACTTGAGCAAGAATCCAAGTCAGCACTCCAAGTCGAAGCACATAGAGATTCGGTATCACAGGATCAGGGATACTTTGGAACAGAAGGTGTTACAGCTTGAGAAGGTCCACACGGACGATAATGGGTCAGACATGATGACCAAGGCTTTACTCAAGGATAAGTTTGAGGTTTGTAGAAACCTGACTGGTTTGAAGAAGGTGAATTTCTCCTGAGTCGGAAATGGAGAGATTTGATGGGGTTTTCCTCCTCAGCTTAGAGGAGAGATTGGTGCAGCCTGGGTATGGTCGGGCGCCCGGACCAAGAGTGGTCGGGAGACCGAAATTCACCCAAATGAGGCAAAAAGCTGTTAGACAGTTTTGACAGAAGTCGGGCGCCCGATGGTCTTGTGACTGAGCGCCTGGTGCCCTGGGCTAGCGCCCGACCAAATTAGTTCGGGCACCCGAAGTTGGAAAGTTCCTTTTGGTTTTCTTGCCGGACAATTTTTGTTTAGGCGGGCCCCAGACGACCCTTTTGATTGGGCGCCTGACCCGTTGCGGACTGCTTATACGCAGTTACCTATTTTAAATCTAAATCCTCTGGTTCTCTATTTAAGGAAGTTCCAAAATGGGATTTGGGATTCCTAATAAGGGTTTAGTACGTCCAAGGTGAGAGAGAGAAAGAGAAAAAAAGAGAAAGAGAGAGAGAGAGAGAAAAAGAGAGATATGAAGCTTGTTGGTAGAGGAGGCTTTGCTTGCGAAGGTATTCATGATGCAACGACATCTTAGCTCTTCAACGTCCTTGTGCTCGGGTGAGATCTCTCCGTTTTCATTATTCTCTTATTATTCATCCACTCCTACGTGAGTGAAGAAGGTTTGATCCAAGCGGTGTGTGCTTGTGATAAGTTGTAAACGATTCTCTGAGATAGTGGATTGTTGATTTGGACTAGGTCCATTGGTTTTTACCTCCTTCGAGGGTTTTCCACTTAAAAACTCCTTGTGTCGTGTGGTTGATGCTTTATTCTTGATTATTGCATTATCATAGCCCATAATTCTAGTGCATTGGGGGGCGAGATCCTAAGGTTTGTGTGAAATGCACCTAACACTCCTCCGATTATGTTACTGCTGTGTTACCAATGCCTCATCTCCACCGATCAATCATCTCATATGTGATGTTCTTGAGATGCCCAAGGTGATAAGAGATGGTGTTGATTCTTTACAATTAGTAAGAGTTGGTTGCCTAGAAGAATTCCACCTAATAGGATCTTTAGAGAGATTTAGACGAAGGATCTACCTATGATTAAGGTGCCTAAAATATATAAAGATCAAGAGAGTATAAGTTTATCTTCATATGAGCTTTGAATGCTCCATCTTATGATTCAACACAACGAAGATGACATTGAATGCTTAGGATTAGAGTCTAATGGTATGGGCAATGAGGGTGGCTTCTAATGCACTAAATTCTCTCTGAAAACTTTAAAAATCGGGCTACAAATATATAGAGTAAAAGCTCCAATGGCTAGAAAATGGTAGCCAACGGCTAGTTGCCTACAGGTCGTAGGGGTCCATGATCGGTCGGTTGTTGAGGGATGACTGGTCGAATTATGACCTGGGATTGGTGAAAGCTTGTTGTCTCAACTTTGGCCTCTACCGACCGGTCTGTCAGACCAGTCAATCGGTCTGGCGACCAGTCTAATTTACCCCATAGACAGTTTTGATGAATCATTCGTTGTTGTTCTTTTTTTGGGTTCTAACGACCGGTTGGCCAGGGGCCAAGACCGGTCGGCAGGCATGTTTTTTCTGCTATTGAGTGTTCTATTTCACATTAGCACATGCAACCTTTTAGGCCATAATTTGGGTGGTCTTTTGGGACACCTAAGGCCAATCTAAGATGATTAATGGTCTGTGTTAACGTCAGATTTTGTAACTGGATCCTCCGGACGTTCACCTTCTCTCCAACAGATACCTTCCTCCGCCGGACCTGAAAGAAGACAGAAAGCAACTAAGGGTGGCTGGTGTCCAGCCGTTAGCCCTTCGATGCTTAAGTCAGGCCGAAGCAAGAAGAAGAATAACCAGGCAAAAACAGGCCAGAGATTGAATATTGTGTGTCCCTCTTTCTTTAATGGAGTCATCCCTTTATATAGATCTGAAGCGATCCAATCTGTTACGTAAGATATCGGAATCCCGCTGATTTCGTGTACGATACTGAGATCCCGCTGATTTCCTGTACGATACTGAGATCTCGCTGATTTCCTGGGTTAAGATCTTTATCCTTAAAGGTGAGATCTAACCCAATGACTTATTTTGGCAATCACGTTTCTTGATGGCAATCCCTTGAGATCCGGAACCACCAGAGAAGATCCCAAAATCGACCTATCCGGGCTGCTGGTAGGTGTAGTAGTAACGCTGATTGCTCATGTAGAGATGGAGACCGTAGTTGGAGTCATAGCCAGCGAAAAGGAAGGAGACGCCGTCGGGGCGGAAACCACCGAACTAGGTGTAGCCCTGCTTGGTGTCACAAAGGGATTGGACAAGCTGCTTGACGGGAATCGGATGCTGGTACTGAAGGCTTAAGGGGTGTCGCCACAGAAAAAGCTGTTCGTATGTTGGAATATGGTCGCGAGTCCTAGTGCTCGCTCATTCGGATGTAATCCTTTTCACTGACTCGTGAGAAGGTCTGCTCGCAGATCGAGAAGAGAATCTCTGCTTTGCTTTATCTAACTATCGGCTATGGGAGCTCGATGCCTTGCGAATAGATGCTCCGTATTTGTCCATCTGCGACTCTCGATCAGCTTATCTCGAAAGTCGAATGGGTGTCCCGCACTTACTCATTCTGCGACTCTCGAGCATATGATCTCGAGAGTCGAGTGGGTGTCCCTGCACTTATCCAGTCTACGACTCTCGCTCAGATGATCTCGAGAGTCTAATGGGTACTTCCGCACTTATCCAGTCTACGACTCTCGCTCAGATGATCTCGAGAGTCTAATGGGTACTTCCGTGTACAATCTTAATATCTGAGTTGATCTCCATTATTTTGCCTATAACAGATGCCCCCCAAGTCCTTGCCGCCAAGAGTTTTTAAGGGAAGGACTTAGCTCACTACCACACGTAACCGCCCGCTGCCTTCATCGAGAACGGAACCTCACATGATGGGCTGGAATTAATGAGCGCCAGCTTTCCGCAGCCTTTCTGCAGACAGAAAATGAAGGGGCGCTCGCCACGTGTTTGAGGAGTTAATGGGTGTGCCTAGCTCGAGTGCTGTGCCGAAGGAGGGACTGCCACGTGCCATCAGATGCGGCGGAATGATTGCCTATAAATATACGGAGTTCGCCATTTCTCTGGTTTTCTACAGAAGCTCTTCGAAAGGAATTTTTTGCAGTCTTTTCTCAATCTCCTTCCTCCGGCGCTCCTTCTCTTCCTTTCTTTCTTTTCTGGGTATAGGCCTTGGTTCTTTTCTTTTTCTTAATCTTCTTAAAAAACCCTTCATGGCTGGGAACTCTGACGAGACCACCGTTCCTCTAGGTGATGCCACCCCGGAATCCTCTGCTTCTAGCAGTACGAGGGTTCCTGCAGGGAGATATACAGCAGCCGGATATCCTTCTGTTCTATCGGAGGACCGGCTGGCTGAGTTACGGGAGAGATACCTGATCCCCGACTCAGTCGTTCTCCGATTGCCCGGAGGCGGAGAGACACCAGACTCCCCCCCCCCCCCCCCCCAGGATGTGTAGCTTTTTATGAGTACCAGCTCATCCTGGGGGTACGCCTCCCACTCTATCCTTTCATACGCGATGTTCTCCGGTATTACAAGATTGCCCCCGGGCAACTCATCGTGAATGGATGGAGGGTAGTTCTAGGCTCCTTTGCCCTCTGGGCTCAGGCCGGCAATGGGGAGCTTACGGCGAAGGAGTTCCTCCGCATGTTCCGTCTGAAGAAAGCAGTATTACCTGTGCTACTGGCACCAGGATAACTTCGTGTTGGGGAAACCCTCCTCAAACTATCCCGGCTGGAGAAAACGTTAGTTTTATGCATCCGGGAACTGGGAGTCTGCTTCTTCCAGGGGCCCAGGAGTAAACCGCTTTTTCTGTGAAGGTAGGCACAATCCCACATTGTGCAGTTTTCTCCAGTTTAAGTTTTTAGGGTTTTACTTCATTCTTTAACCCTTGTTTGTGCTCGCAGGTATCCCGGCCTTGAGAAAACCAAGTTTGAAGGGAGGGATCAACGAGAAGATAGTCAAGGTGTACAAGGTGCCTGTTGGTGATAGGCACATCGAGGCTTGCCTGTCTCCCTCGCGACTCGCAGCAGCGGGCCTAATATCCAGAGGAGAAGCCGAGATGACGAAAGCAGGGGAGAAGAGGGGTCTGCTGCCCCGACTGAAGGGCACGAACTCCAAAAGGCAGAAGAGAACACCTGCCTGAACCATTCTCATCCACCCGTCCGTAAGGGTAGTGATCAACCTGCCCCTCTCGTGAGCACGGCGGGGGCTCCTGCTGGGCCCAATATTCCCTCATTGGTGGTCGCACCTAGGACCGCCAGTGATTAACATTGCTGATAATTCCCCGGATGGGGCGGGGTCCGGCTGCCCCCCAGCTGATGAGGCTCGAGAGCAAATAGAGCCTCGAGAGCCGGCTCCTGCTCGCGAGATGATCCCTACTACCGAGCAGGGACCTGCTCGCGAGTCGATGCCCCCACCTCGCGAGCCGGCTGGGTTGGTCGTTGCCCAACCGTCCGGGAGTGGGACATATTCTATCCCCCGCCACCTCCATCCAATATGTAAGTTCTTGTTCGAGAACGTCCCCCCCCCCCCCCCCCCCCCCCCCCCCCAAGCCTTCGGCTCTCTTCCCGAGCCAAGCCCTGAGAACCTTTTCCTCGAAGCGGGGGTAAGGATGGTTCAGGTAAGACCTTGTCAAGGCCCTGATTTTATCTGTTGTTACGTTCCAGAATACTTTCTCACATTCTCCGTTACTTTTGCAGGGCTTAGATCTTATCCTGCGAACGAGGCGTGATATCGTTGCCGCCCGTCGCGTGATAGATGAAGCTGAGGGGAAGAGAACTGCCTTGGAGAAGGCAGTTCAATGAAGGGATCAACTCCTCAAGTCCCGTGAGGCAGTGATCTCCAAGAGAGATGAGGAGATCAAGATCCTCATAGAGAAAGTCCAAGTTTTGACCGAGAGGTATCAAGCTTTGGACTCGAAGTTTGCGAAGCTCGCCGATTTGAAGGAGAAGGCAGAGAGAGAGAAAGAGATCTTCCGCCAAGACAAGATCTCGTTGGAGGAGCGGCTTGCGGAGGCCAGGTCGCAGCTAAAAGAAGCCAACGAGAACCTGGAGAAAGAGCGCTCCGCTCTCGCACAGCTCAAGGACGACTCGATCCACTGGGACGAGGAGAAAGTCGCCGTTGTAAAAATGCTCTCGGAAGAAGGTCCTCGGACAATTTCTGAGTTCCGGAATTCGCAGCTATATGACGATGAAAGATATGAGTCATATGATGCTGGTCGCGACTTTGCATTACGAGTAGTGCAACGAATGATCCCATCCTTCGATATGGGGGAATTTGGTCGAGTCGCGACCATCATAGTTGCAGAAGAGCAAGCTGCTGCTGAGAACGAGGCGACCGAAGCCACGCAAGCTGGAGGGGTTCCAGAAATGGGCCCTGAAGTCGAGAGCACGGCTCCTCCTCCGAGGGATTGACTTTCCTTTTTGTTTTCTCCTCTTGTACTTGCGAGCATATATATTTGTAATCATTTGACATTAATGAAAATATATTTTTGGAAGTGTTCTTGTTTACTTTCTTTTCCTTTGTGCACTGAATGCCTTCCTGTTTCAATGAGTTATGCTCAACCCGGGGGGTCGTAGTGACCATTCCCTCGTGGAGATAGATTGATCTATCGATTGAGAAATGAATTGTGCTCAATCCGGGGGGTCGTGATGACCATTCCCTCGTGGAGATAGACTGATCTATCGATTGAGGCTAAGTCTACCAGGGGTAGAAGGATGGTGATCCATAAAATGGAAATGCGACCATCCTAGGTGAATTCGACCCTACCAAAGGTAGGCAATTGGCCAAGGGATTGTATGCATCCTCTTCAGAGCTATTCAGGTCCAAGTAAATGGAGTAGCGACCAAAAGATATCTTCCACTTTATTCATAAAATGTTGTTATGAACTACATCGAATCTAGGGATAGTATCGTAGCAAGTGTTCCACATGCCAAGGGCGACGTACGGGCTTTCCCTGCATGTCTTCAAGGTAGTAAGTACCGGGTCGCACAATCCTGATAACCCGATACGGGCCTTCCCAATTTGGATCCAGCGAATGAGCGGGAACTCCGAGTCGCTGCCTCAGGACCAAATCTCCAGGCTGGAAGGATCTAGGTCGGATCTTAGCATTTCGATAACGAGCAATACGTTGTTGATATGCTGCCACTCGTACTTGGGAGACATTTCTTCGTTCTTCCAAGAGATCGAGATGAAGTCGGAGGTTTTCTTGATTACTCGCGGGGTCATACTGCTCGATCCGATATGAGGGTACTTGAATTTCCACTGGTACCACTGCGTCGACACCAAATGCTAAGGAAAAAGGGGTTTCACCTGTTGATGTACAAGCCGTGGTTCTATATGCCCATAATACTTCTGGCAGAAGTTCTGGCCACACACCTTTACATTCACCTAGTTTGGTTTTTAAATGGTGCTTGATGATCTTATTCACTGCCTCGACCTGCCCATTCGCCTGAGGATGATATGGAGAAGTGCGGAGATTACGTATCTTCCATTTGTCACAAAATTCATCAAAGGCCGTGTTGTCGAACTGCGTTCCGTTGTCGGTAATTATGGTGTGAGGGAGTCCGAAACGGCACATGATATTTCTCCATATGAACTTGGTAGTCTGTTTCTCAGTAATCTTGGCTAATGGTTCTGCCTCGGCCCATTTGGTGAAGTAATCAACCGCCACAATTGCGAATTTATTTTGTCCCTTTCCCATGGGCAAGGGTCCAATGATATCGACTCCCCACTGAGCGAAAGGCCAAGGGCTATCAACTGGAGTCATCCGTTCGGATGGTACATGAGGTATAGGTGAATAACGTTGGCACTTGTCACATTTTTTAGAAAGTTCGATTGCATCTGCTTTCATAGTGGGCCAATAATATCCTTGCCGCATCGCCTTATATGCTAGGGATCGCCCCCTGGGGTGATTACCACATGCCCCTTGGTGTACTTCGTCTAGAACACGAAGGGCTTCTTCTGGATGAAGACACCTTAAATAGGGCAAGGAAAAACTCTTGCGCAACAATATTCCGTCTTGCAAGGTATACCTGGCAGCCCGAAGGCGAATTTGTCTTGCAGCTTTCTTGTCCTCTGGTAGGTATCCGTCTCTGAGATACAGGATGATGGGATCCATCCAGCATGGTGATGATTGTACCGATATTACTTGCTCGAGGGTTGCGTGGTCGATACTTAGGTTCTGACGATGTTCGATGGGGATCGAATGTGATAACTCGGATTCTGGTGCAGAGGCAAGCTTTGCCAGGGAATCTGCAAGTTGGTTCTTCTCGCGAGGAATATGAATTATTTCATAAGTCTTTAGTTTTGCGAGCAGGATGAGGACACGAGACTTGTAGAAGACCATCCTTTCTTCTTTGGCCTCGAATTCGCCAAGGACTTGGTTGACAATGAGCTGAGAGTCGTTATGAATTGACAGATTCTGAATTGCAAGGACAATGGCCAATTCGAGGTCGACGATCAGGGTTTCATATTCTGCTTCATTATTCGAGATACGAGAATCGAAACGCAGAGCATATTGGAAATGCGACCCATCGGGAGCCACTAAAATTAGGCCCGCTCCACTGCCACTGGCCCGCGACGACCCGTCTACGAAGAGTGACCAAGGAGGCTGGTCGCTGGTCATGGTATTATCATCAGGAGAGTATGTGAATTCAGCGATGAAGTCAGCCACGGCCTGGCCCTTTACCGCGGTCCTAGGCAGAATGAGATATCGTGCTCGCTGATCTCGACTGCCCATTTAGTTAGGCATCCGGAAGCCTCAGGCTTTTGAAGGACTAGTCGCAGTGGATGATTCGTTGGTACTAAAATGGCGTGGGCTTGAAAGTATGGTCGCAGTTTTCGAGCTGCCGTAACTAAAGCTAGGGCCAGCTTCTCCATATCAGAATACCTAGTTTCTGCATCAACCATTGCTCGACTGATATAATAAACGGGCCTTTGTACCCCGGAATCTTCTCTTATTAAAGCGGCGCTAACGGCCGTGGTGGACACAGAGGGATAAAGAATTAGTTGCTCATGTGCTACAGGCTTAGACAAAATGGGGGGTGTGCTCACGTATAGCTTCAATTGTTGAAAAGCCTCTTCACACTGTGGTGTCCATTTCCAATCAGACTTGGCAGTTGCACGAAGGAGTTTGAAGAATGGAAAGCACTTGTCAGATGCTCGCGAGATGAACCTGTTCAATGATGCGATGTGACCAGCCAGACGCTGGACGTCCTTCAGAGTGGTGGGGGATTTCATCTCTATCAATGCTTTTATCTTTTCAGGATTTGCCTCAATTCCGTGCTGGCCGACCATGAACCCGAGAAACTTTCCTGCAGACACTCCAAACGCACATTTTTCTGGGTTCAATTTCATTTGATACTTCCTCATTAGGTCGAAGGCTTCTCGAAGATCAGAAATATGATCATCTTCTTCGGTGCTTTTCACGAGCATGTCATCAACATAAACTTCCATATTCCTACCGATTTGAGCAGCGAATATTTTATTGACGAGACGTTGATAAGTGGCCCCTGCATTTTTAAGGCCGAACGGCATTACCTGGTAGCAATATAATCCCCGATCTGTGATGAAAGCGGTATGCTGGCTATCAGGTGGATGCATCATGATCTGGTTGTAACCAGAATAAGCATCCATAAAACTGAGCAGAGCGTGTCCAGCTATTGAATCGACCAACTGGTCAATCCGCGGGGTCGAGAAGCTATCTTTGGGGCATGCTTTGTTTAAATCTGAATAGTCGACGCACATTCTCCATTTGCCATTAGCTTTTCGGACGAGGACCATGTTCGCAACCCACTCTGGGTAGTCTACTTCTTTTATGAAATTGACCGTGACTAGCTTCTCGACTTCAGCTTTGATCGCCATTTGTCTTTCTGCAGTGAAGGCACGTCGACGCTGGTGTACGGGCTTATGTTTCGGGTCGATATTGAGGCGATGTACAATGACATTGGGGTCAATGCCTGGCATATCTTTATGAGACCAAGCGAACACGTCCTGGTATTCGGTGAGGAAACGGACCAGATCTTCATGATGGACACCGGTTAAAGAGGATCCAATGTATACGACCCTGGATGGGTCACCTTTGGTTAAGTGAATCGCCACTGTTTCTTCCCCAGGAGTTCCTGATTTAAGAGCATTCTCTCTCGGATCCAACGAGGTGTTGGTGGGAAAGTTGGGTGAACCTTGTGCTATCTCCATAACGGGTGTTGCTTGAGCCTTCTTCCAATCCTGTAGGGCTATCTGATAGTAAGACCGTGCCTCCTGTTGACTTCCTCGCACGACCCCAATACCATTTGGGGTAGGAAATTTGACACACAGATATGAAGGGTGCAAGGCTGCCCCGACCTTAGTAAGAGACGGCCGCCCCAAAATGGCGTTATACGCTAATTTTCGGTCCACCACGAGGAAGTTTATGAAGACGGTGGTCTTCGCTGGACTTTCTCCAAAAGTAACTGGGAGATCGATGCTTCCTTCAGGCGTTACTACCTCACCTCCAAAGCCGACGAGGGGGGTCGATACTGGCTTGAGAAGGCTTCTGGCAAGTGTCATTTTGTTGAAAGCTTCCAAGTATAGAATATCGGCTGAGCTACCTGTATCCACCATAATTCGATGAGTCAGATAATTTGATACCTTTAATGTGACTACGATGGAGTCTTCGTGAGGGAAGTGAATTCCTGTTGCATCTTCGAGAGTGAAGGAAATTGGAGGATGGCTGGTTTTTGACGAACTAGACGTCTGTTCCAACCAGTAGATTTGCTAGGGTTCTTTGGATGCCTTTCGAGCATATGCTTTTCTTGAAGCTTGAGAATCGCCCCCGCAAGCTGGTCCTCCGATGATGGTGCAGATTTCTCCCGTAGGCTCAGCGTCCTCTTGGTCAGTTTGATGATGAGGTTGTTCCTTTTGGCGAGACGAGGTGTTCGCCCTTTCTGGTGATCGATTTTTACGAGCAACATAATCCTGAAGATGGCCTTTTCGAATAAGGGCTTCAATATGATCTCGTAGAGAGATGTAGTCTTGGGTTCTATGCCCGTGATCTTTGTGGAAGTAGCAGAATTTGCTCTTGTCTCTCTTCTCGGGATCGGATTTGATCTTTGCAGGCCACTTCACATATGGCTTGTGTTTAATCTCCATTAAAACCTTTTCATGAGATCGATTGAGAGGAGTGTAGTTATGGTATTTACCAGAATAAGGCTTCTTGGGAGAACGGTCGCGCTGATCACGACGATTCTTTTTATCTGCAGTAGAGGTTCCCTCTGGCTTGCGTTTCTTACCTTGTATTCCATGACGCGTCAATGCGACTTCTTCTGCATTGATATATTTCTGGGCTTTGGCTTGGAATTCTGCCATAGTTTTCGACGGGCTTTTATCCAAGGCAAACCTGAATTTCTCGCTAGTTATTCCTGCTATGAGGGCTGCGAGCCCTTTTTCTTCAGTATAACCTTCAGTTTGAACGGTTTCAGCGGTGAATCGTACTGTGAACTCCTTTATTGTCTCCCCATGCTGCTGTTTTAAATTCATTAGATGGGAGGCTGGCTTCTTAATGCGAATGCTTCCCATGAATTGAGAAAGGAATATCTCCGATAACAGGGAAAAAGGAGCTGATGGAACGGGGCTTTAATCCCTGGAACCACGTACGAGCTGCGTCCTTCAATGTTAGGGAAAAAGCCCTACACATGATTTCTGAGCCATGTTCCTCCAACTCCATGAGAGACCTGTATGTTTCTAGGTGTTCAAGAGGATCACCAATACCTGTATACGGAGTGATAACGGGCGTTCGATACTTTTTAGGTAACGGTGCCTCCATAACCTCGCTAGTAAAGGGAGACTCGGATTGATGTATCGCCGCCATGATGGTAGATGGCCGATTTGCTTGGTATCGCTATTCCATGACATCAAAACGATCATGGATTCTTTTGAGATCTCCTTCCCATGGTAGGGTATAGCTTGATGTTTCGGCAGTGGAGCCCTGAGGTTGAGGTTGTCGAGACGAACTAGAATGTATAGAATGTGGAGACGGCACAGGGAGATGGCTGCCAAGTGGTGGGACATGTGGTTCGTCCATAGAATGTCTGGAAGCCACTGGTATGGGTTGCGGTGGTAACCCTTCGGAGGGTTGTCTCTGCGGTTCAGGGAAATGCTGATCAAGCCGATTTGACAGGGCCTGAACTCCGGCATTTAGAGTCAGAAGAGTGTTTCCGAGGAAACGCAAGACATCGTCTTGATTTCCAGAAGCCTCCAATAATGGGTTTGTTGATGGCATATTCGGGGCTCCTTGAGGGATATTCGTCGACGTGGGTGGAAGAGCTGGTACGGATTCCGTCTCATCGGGCGGAGGTGGTGCCTGCCTTGAAGTCGAAGGATGAACAGCCTTTTTAGGAGGCATTGCAGAAGGCTTTTTATCGGTGGTTAGAACGATTGATTTTGACGATCAAGTCGTTCCCACAGACGGCGCCAAACTGTTAACGTCAGATTTTGTAACTGGATCCTCCGGACGTTCACCTTCTCTCCAACAGATACCTTCCTCCGCCGGACCTGAAAGAAGACAGAAAGCAACTAAGGGTGGCTGGTGTCCAGCCGTTAGCCCTCCGATGCTTAAGTCAGGCCGAAGCAAGAAGAAGAATAACCATGTAAAAACAGGCCAGAGATTGAATATTGTGTGTCCCTCTTTCTTTAATGGAGTCATCCCTTTATATAGATCTGAAGCGATCCAATCTGTTACGTAAGATATCGGAATCCCGCTGATTTCGTGTACGATACTGAGATCCCGCTGATTTCCTGTACGATACTGAGATCCCGCTGATTTCCTGGGTTAAGATCTTTATCCTTAAAGGTGAGATCTAACCCAATGACTTATTTTGGCAATCACGTTTCTTGATGGCAATCCCTTGAGATCCGGAACCACCAGAGAAGATCCCAAAATTGACCTATCCGGGCTGCTGGTAGGCGTAGTAGTAACGCTGATTGCTCATGTAGAGCTGGAGACCGTAATTGGAGTCATAGCCAGCGAAAAGGAAGGAGACGCCGTCGGGGCAGAAACCACCGAACTAGATGTAGCCCTGCTTGGTGTCGCAGAGGGATTGGACAAGCTGCTTGACGGGAATCGGATGCTGGTACTGAAGGCTTAAGGGGTGTCGCCACAGAAAAAGCTGTTCGTATGTTGGAATATGGTCGCGAGTCCTAGTGCTCGCTCATTCGGATGTAATCCTTTTCACTGACTCGTGAGAAGGTCTGCTCGCAGATCGAGAAGAGAATATCTGCTTTGCTTTATCTGACTATCGGCTATGGGAGCTCGATGCCTTGCGAATAGATGCTCCGTATTTGTCCATCTGCGACTCTCGATCAGCTTATCTCGAAAGTCGAATGGGTGTCCCGCACTTACTCATTCTGCGACTCTCGAGCATATGATCTCGAGAGTCGAGTGGGTGTCCCGCACTTATCCAGTCTACGACTCTCGCTCAGATGATCTCGAGAGTCTAATGGGTACTTCCGCACTTATCCAGTCTACGACTCTCGCTCAGATGATCTCGAGAGTCTAATGGGTACTTCCGTGTACAATCTTAATATCTGAGTTGAGCTCCATTATTTTGCCTATAACAGTCTGCCTATGAGGTCAAGCCATCTAGAGGTTTGAGTTTTGGTTTGGTTCAAGGTTCAAGGCTCACTAAAGGCATCTAATTTACATGTTTCTTCCTTGATGCAACAGGTCCACTTGAGTCTTCAGTCTTTATCTTCTTTAAGCTCAATCGACACTACACTCACTAACCTACGTAATTGACAAACAAGGTGCACTAGTATGCCACAGAAAAGTGCACTAATACTTTGTTAATCTTATATTCTCTGCGTGTTTGACCTTTGCATTGGAAAGGAAGGACTCTAATTAGATCTAAAGCTGCTGGCTTCTCGGATCTTCTTCTCATAGTTGATCCTGCTATGGAGATCTTTGTGGCCCACTAAATGGATTTAGGATCATGCCTGAAAATGTCAAGATTCTTCTATCGAAGATAACCAGGCCACGATTCGGGGACCTCAGGGGCTGATCTTGGACGCCAAATTGATTATGGCCACTCAATGTCTCTCTGAGGTGTTGGACGATTCAGATCAAACCATCTCTCACATTTAACCACTCAGCACGTGATGGTTTGACATGCTGGAGGGATTTGACACTTAATACCGATCTGTTATTGGAAATGAGCCCAATTGGATCTAGTTCTCCCATTCTCTTGATTCCAATTGAACCACATCCATATGATATGATCATTAGATGGGACATTTAGGTGATCCCTCTGTCTCTTTCGATCTCTGTGATGTTGGGCGGACTAGGTCTTTGTCTTCCTGATAGAGATTTGTTATAAAGTAGATCATATCCTTCTTTGAACCCCTTCGCATGATCAACAAACGGCTTGGGACCCAACCTGGTTGATGTGTCTGTCTCTCCTAATTTGGGTTTGAACCATTGCTGGGTTCACCTGGGTATCAGTCCAATGCTCGGATATTTGGAATCTCAAACGCTACAGCATCTGTGAATGTTTACGGGAATTTCTCTCATTTTGGAAGGATTGCGAGAGATAGTTTTGCAAAGTGTATCATAGCCAGATACGTGATAAGATCAGTTCTCTCGGCGGGTCTCTTATACGCATCTAAGTATGTTGACTCATTAACTAGCACGATAAATATGGCCACGTGACATCTATGATTCGTTCTCCTAAAGGTGGGGTTGAGGGTCTATGCCTCTACATTAATAATAGAATGCGTGACGCCAAAGGAAAATCAAACGAAAATACTGTTAAGCAAGAGTAGGGTTTTTGCCAATTATAACCATGTAGTGTTGAATGTGGCATCCTTTGATTGATCCACATTAGGGTGCCAAAAATGGGTGTGTAAACAGCATCACTAGAATTACGTCAATAGAATGATCCGAATAATTAAAACATTGACCAATGTAAATCGATAGGTAAATAACATTGGTGAGTTTCCCGTTTGTGATCTTATGCTTGTGGCCCACCTGAGGCTCGGAATTTTGTCATTTTTAACCAAAGTATATATTTCAATGGGATTATTACAATCATTCTGTCAAATATCACACATGCGCACTAACTTAGAATATTAAAGTGATTTAGTAATTGAGTTCAAATTTCCGTATTTTTATTTTTGAGTTTAAACACGTGCACTACAAATTTCAATGTATTTCTATTTTTGAATTCCAACCCATTCTAATTACAAGCTGCCAAACATAACTGGAGGCATCTTGATTTGTGATTTGGATTCCAATGCATTCTAAATATAAGCTCCCAAATGATCCCTAACCCTAATGACACCCTCTCTAACCTAAACCAAGGGAAAAAAAGGATATTTTGTTGGGGTCACCAATCAATTATAACGGTCGTTGTGATGGCTAGGGCCCACTTTACCAACCCACGTTAACAATAATGTGGTTTTATTGAGGATGAAAAATGAAAGCGGTTATCTCAGAATATGCACAAGTAGTGTTGTTGTACACAAGTCGAGTCGAGTCGAATCAAGCTGGCCCTACTCGGTGCTCAAACTTGAACCCCTAACCATACTCAATGCTCGAATCTACTCAGGCCCAAGTCGAGCATGCTGATCGAGCAGTTCGAGTTCGAGTTTTTGAGTCTCCCAAACACAATCACAATCACAAGCCCCGGCCGGTCGCCCCAAAATCTAACTCGAAAGTACATTGGAGGAGGAAGGGGGGATCTTACCAGACGACGGGCATGGACAGGCAACCGTGTGCGAGTGGACAGGCGGGAAGGCCGGCGGTCGAGCGGACAGGCAGGGCAGGTTGACAGACAAACAAGGGCGGGGCAAGTCTAATATAGAGGGGTTTTAGCCGACAATCGAGCAAAGAGAGAGAGAGAGAGAGAGAGAGAGGAGAGAGAGAGAGAGATGAGAGAGAGTGGGGTGAGGTGGGCAAGCAAAAGAGAGAGAGAGAGAGAGGAGAGAGAGAGATGAGAAGAGAAGAAGAAACAGGAGGATAGTTGCTAGGGGGTTAGGGAGAGGGGGTCATTCGGGTCAGCGGATAAAATTAGAAATTTAAATATGATTTGTTTTTTGGTATTTATATTCGAGTCACCTCATCTGAGCTGAACCGAGTCAAATCGAGTCAATTTGGAGCCACTACAAGCATGGCCTGCTCAATGATCGGCTCGAATTTATTCAAGCAGTGATAGACTCAAATTTATTCACCACCCAAAATCTTACTCGAATCAGTAGAAACCCACCATCCAACCGAGTCGAGTCGAGCCGAGCTGAGTTAATCAAGCTTACTCGACTCGTGTACAGTGATATGCACGAGGGAGGGTGTTAATTGCCTTTGAGCCAAAGGGAGCTATATGTCAGAACTTTAAAAAAGATAAAAAGAAAAAAAAAAAGCCAAGATATCGGCCGATATTTCAGATCATCTCCAATTCAACACCAACTGATACAACCGAAATATCGGAAATTCGGACCTGGGTCGGCTCCCGAGTTACTTCAACTCTCTCATTTTTTAAGCGGGTTTTAACCATGAAATCAAAACGGCAGCGCTTGGATAATCAAATACCCACTATAAAAAATCGAAGAAGGGAGAGAACCCAAATCTCGAATTTCTCAAAATGACGTGTCCAAACAGGATTTTCTTCACTTCTCTCAACGCTGCAGCGCTTACAGAAGGTTCTCTTCCCCATCACACCCCAGCATTTATTTCCATTCATGTTCGTCTGTTGCAAAATCCCAATAAAAAATTCCAAATCAAATAAAAATAAGGAAGAGAAATGGAAGAAACCCCACAAAATCTTTTCGAAATTCCCACATGGGTTTGTATTGATTTCTCTCTTTTCTATCTCTGCGGATTTTGTGGGAGACTTTGAAGCTCTTGGATGACGAAGATAACAGAAAAGGGGGCCTTCTTTTCCTTTCATGGGATCCGTTACTTAAGGGGGCAGGAGTGGAAGGCTCTCTTGGGTTTGTTTGATTTTGATGCGAGGAAGGATTCTTTTGGAGTTTTTGATATGAAGACGGTTTTTGGGTTTTGGGTTTTGTTCATGACTGTGGGAGCTGTCTTGGTGTTCCTTTCTTTCAGCAGCAGCAGCAGTAGCTCTTTGGAAGGTATTTTGAGAAATTTCATGTTTTTTGATATGACATGAGAAATTTCATGCTGTTTGATATGATATTTAGGATTATATGTGTTTTAGCTGATTTGGGTTGGAATTGTATTGCTTTGGTTTGGTACATTGGTTTGTTTTGCTGGGTTTTGTTTGTACTAGTTTGGAATGTGGGATTTCTATGTTCATACTTCATAGCATACTTCACTGGGGATTGTGTACTGAGTAGACTCTGTGGGCTATACCATGGATGAATGTGTCTTATCCATGCCGTCCATCCATTTGTCCAGATCATTTTAGGGCATGATCCCAAATTGAAGCATTATCCAAAGCTCAAGTGGACCACACCACAGGAAACAGTGGGGTTAATGACGTCCACCGTGGAAATCTTCCTAGGGCCCACAGTGATGTTTATTTGTCATCCTGTTCATAATGTCACAAAAATATGGATGAAGGGAAAACACAAATATCAGCTTCATTGAAAACTTCTGTGGACCCCTAGAAGTTTTCAATGGCAGGCATTCAATTCACACTGTTTCCAATAGAGTAGTCCACCTGAGGTTTGGATATGCTTCAATTTTGGGTTCATGCCCTAAAATGATCTGGAAAGCGGATAGACAGCATGGATAAGACATGCATCAGGGTGGGCCCCACAGAGTTTACTCAGTACGCTGAGCATACTGAGTTACTCTGTACACAATCCGCTTTCCTGACTCGGTTGGATTTTGAGTCGACTAAATTATAAACTCATTTTCAGAGAGTTTTTCTTTTCTTTTCTTTTCTTTTCTTTTTCTTTTTCTTTTTCTTTTTCTTTTTTTTTGGTGCCTCATTGAATTGAGTAAAAAACTCACCGAGTCAAGTGTTTCAACTGGACTGAGTCAAGTCGATTGAGACTGGGTTTTGTTCTGGATTTTCTTTACTGACATTTCATTATTTTATCAATTTATGCATTTTATAAATAAATACTTGTATGTTAAAATAGTTATTAATTGTAGAGCTTTGGCTCTTGACTTTTTGGCTGAACCGGAGTCAACTCAATGGATGGAATTTTGAGTTGAGTCTATTCAAGTTTTTGAATCTCTGAAACATGTTTATAGTTGCAGACTCGATCATTGTTGGATTGTTAAAACACTTAGACAGGAAATTAGACTTATGATGAACTTAATAACCCTGTGGAGAATGAAATATAAAAAATTAGTGGATGGAAAAATCATTTCCCCTGATGGTTTGGGTTCCCTGGGGTCAGAGGCCAACTTGGTCCATCACTGTTGGCGGGCAATCAGGACCATCGGGTCCATGTGGCTGCATTTTATGATTAATCTGTACCCTCCCTATGGTGAGCCATTAGTGGATGGGTAGCTGTAATGTTATCGCATCAGTTGGACAATCCTATCCGTGCCATTGCCGTTCTTAATACCTTGGGTTAGAAACAAAAAGGGTCAGTGGTCCATTTTTAGCTTCAAGATCAAGTGCTCCAGATTGTCCTGTCAATGTGATTCTGTAAAGTCACCTTTCTTGGTAAGACCCATCTGATGAATGACATGGGCCACCTAAGGATAAGGTCTTGGGTTGACTGTGGAGAGTGGTGAGGTTTTTTCGTTAGCATATTCATTTTTGTAGAGAGTGCTTCCCCCTTGTATAGCTTCAACTATAAGTCTGTTCTTGTCCTTTCTATCTGTTAATTTTCTTGGATTTTTTATTTCTCATGTGATTTTTTCCTTTCAGTTTGTATATGCTAGATCTCATTAAAAAGTCCTATATATTGTTGGTTTCTTCAGTAGGCTCGGATAAGTGAAAGCTAATACGTTCATGGCATTGCTCAAACACTTGCACTGTGTTTGAATACACAAGTGAATTGAATTGCAAACATTGAGTCTAATCAAGTGGAGATGATGAAAGTTAAAGATATTTCCTAGAATTCATTATGGGGGTGTTTGATTTTTCATTTACCAGTTTAATTCATGGTAAATGGTAAGTGAGTAATGATTATTTATCCATGTATTTACAGCAGCAGTCCCAAGGTTGACATTGACAGGGAACTTCTTTGCAAAGCTTCTGACTTCATAGATTACATTCATACAATTTCCACATGTAAAAGTTGTGGGGCCCACAATGATGTATGTATCTTATCCACGCCGTCTATCCGCTCCGCCAGCTCATTCTAGGACATGATCCCAAAAATGAGGCAGATCTGAAGCTTAAGTGGACCACACCATAGGAAATGGTGGGAATTGAACATCCAATGTTGAAAACTTCTTAGGGGAAGTTTTAGATCAAGCTGATATTTGTGTAGGCACTTCATATATGTCAGTGTGATCTTATGAACAGGTTGGATGATTGGATACACATCCCTGTGGGCACTAGGAAGTTTTCAATTTTGAATGGTGAACGTCATTAACCCCCCTGTTTCCTGGGTGTGGTCCACTTGAGCTTCCAATGTGCCTCATTTTTGGGCTCATGCACCAAAATAAGATGATAAAATGGATGGATGGAGTGGATCACACACATACATCACTGTGGGACCCACAGATTTTAATGGCACACAATCCCTCTTTAATTTCATGCATTTGATGCTATTTTCAAGGTGCAATTACATAGTTAATTTCATCTCAAACGAACACCCCCCAAAAGTCATTATTAGCTATTTACTCCCATTTACATATGTAATTGAAAAAACAGACACCCCTATATGTAGCCCTCAAATTGTAGTTATGTTTCTTTTGTATCCAACCTAAAAGTAGGGTAGTTGTAATTTGGGACACATCCTCAAAATAGTGCCATTTGCTTATACCAGTTATTTCAATTCAATTCAAAGTGCATCCAAATGCATTTTTAATGTTGAAGGAAATCTAGATTGCAGTGGAAATTCTTATTTGGGAAGGAATCTATTCTTTGAAATGTCACAAAAAGAATTATGAATACTGGAAGCTCCGTATGATGCCTTGTATAAGGATTTGAAGCATGATTATGCTGTGGATTGGTAGATATTAGATTTCTCTAAAAGACAGAGAGATTGATAGCTTAGAAAATTTGGATGCAAAGTCGAGTAATCTGTGATCTGAAAATTGAAAAAATATAACTAGTTTGAAAACTGCGTTAGGCAGGCCTCTTCTTCTTCTGTTTTCCGCCCGAAACTGATAGCTTGTGTCGTTCTACTTATTCCTAAAAATCACATGTTATAAGGGGTTGTTTGGATTTGGATAAAGTTGTATCCTGAGAAGCAGTCGAAGAAGCCGTACATGCCCGTGGTTTGTTAACCCCATTGTGCATGGGCAATGCACTCTTGGACAAGTAGTCATTGGATATATGACATTAGACCATGGATTAGGTGTCTCTAGTGGAGAGGTAGAACTACATGTCAATGACACTTAATAATTTTGGTACACATGAGGATCATATCCATACATGTGCACACATGAGCATGACATGTTCCAATGTGCCACTTGTCTGACTGTCTAAGTTCAAGCATCCCACGTGCATATATTCCTCCATCAATCTTCAAGCAATAAAAAGTGGCATGTGTCAAGGTGCATATGCACATGGATAAATGTGCCACCAACCAATTTTTGTGTTCCACAAATGTGCCACAATCCATCTTGTCAATGTTCCAAGGTGTTTGACAAACAAGGGATGGAACAACTGGTCAACAATAAATGCCTTTAAAAAAATGGTCAATAATAGCATGTCCATGATTAGCTATAACACCAACAGCATGCCATGATTTGCTAGTCGCCACAAAACTTTGCTCGAATCAAAACAAGTTTTCCTGTGTTCACTTTCTGGAGAACCTGAACTCATCCTAAGTGGCCGTTTCAATGAAGCAAAGTTGTATCGACATGGGCTCTCTAGGTCATGTTGTCTTTGATAGGCTATGCAGGTCATGCTGTTGTGGACTAGCTATTACCGTGGCTCATGTGGTGAGCTTAATGTGGATGGTGGCATATGTAGCTTTTATAGCGTAGGACATTGACATATGTGGCACATGTTAAGTGCTTGAAAATTGATTGTGGTCCATGTGCACATGTAGGGTGCTTGACCTTGGATTGTCACACGTGGCATATTTAGCACATGTGATGCATGTGCACGAACATGAGACACGTGTTAGGCGCTTGAAGATTGATGTTGGTGCATGTGCACATGTGGGGTGCTTATTGAACTTGGACCGTCTGTTGCACATGTGGCATATTTAGTACATGTGATACATGTGCACGGAACATGATATTCCTAGAAGTAGGGATAAACTACCCTCATTGTTATCCGACCTTTTTTGCAAAGGCTTGCTATCCTTGTTAACTGTCAAATTTTAGGGACAGATTGTTATTGGTTCCCATGTATAAATGGGCTTGACAAACTATGACAAGCTGTTTGCACCTTAGATCTTGTGCAATCACGACTTCGCTTGAATCCAAATGGCTCCTAAAGCTCTAGTTCAATTGTTTGTGAAGCAAATAAGAAAGTGCAGGTTCATGTCCATGTTGTCAATCCTTTTATGGAGTTTGTAGACATTTGCATGGTAGTTCTTTGCTCAATGAGATTTTTCTTTTGACCTTTGTCTATCATTTTCGCATTGGCTACACTCAACTATAATTGAGTTCTGTAACGAAGCATCTAATGCTCACACATATCATCCTAGAAGTCCTTATTGCAATCTATCAAGACATCCAAGTACCTTCATAAGCCTGCAAAAAAAATTCTCTATTGCCTTTCTGGTCTTAGTCTTCTAATAAATGGATGGAATTACATAACCGAGTATAATGACCTGATTGATTAGAGTGCTTCAATGGTACTGAGAAGCTTGGAAGGCAAGCTTTGGTTGCAAATCAAGGGACATAGGTATTAACCCAATCACCTAATTTGAGGCTTTTTGCTTTGGTTTTTCTTTGAGTGGTTTGCTCCCAGAATGTGTTTGGGCTGATGTAGATATTCCAAAGGGCATTTTAGAAAATACTGATGGCTCATAAGACCTAAGAAAGTTGTAGGTGGGTATGTTTCTTTTCAACCAGATAAGCTTTTGCACATTGTATGGAGAGGTGGTTACCTTTTTTCTCACAAGATATTTTGATGACGACAGTGTCCCCAACCCTTTTTTAAGGTGAGACTAATCCCTGCAGATGCACGCAATCACCTGCAAACCACATGCATTGGGTAAAGCACAGGGAGGGGAATCGAACTCGCATTAGTGGGGAGCAAACCCATGATGCTAGTCATTCGCCCAAACTCCGGGTGGGATTTCTCACAAGACATACTTTTCTCCACTCTGAAATAACCTTTAATAGGTCAGTGCATGACTATTCAGTACCTGATTTCACAAGAATTAGACACCTTTGAAAGTCATCAGTCAAATGGGCTCTGAAGGAGTGAAGTTCTTCTACCATCTCTCTATTACCAAGATCCAAAAACTTACTAAATAGATGCCAAAATAACTCACTCTACATCTATGGACTTTATAAAAATTAATCATTTTATGTCTTAAAACAAATGTGATTTGGATATAATCACTCTGCCACTTTATTGAAGCCAGGTCGATTCATATGTAAATCAAGTGAATCACCCATTTTAATATTTTTATTTCATCAAATTAGAGGGAATCTGATTTGGAATCCCATTTGATCGGACTATTTCTGGCGAGTTTGGCTGGTCCCTCAATGATTTCAATTCTGCCATGTTCTATGGACCTACAATGGGCTCCACTGAGTTTGAATCAGTTGTTTTTGTCTGTCATGTTTTCGATTCTCCTGAAGTACTGATTGCTTCATATTCAATTGCACAAGATCTGCTTGCAGGGAATGCAGGCTTGGCTTTCCCTGTCCATGAAGAAAACATGAAGGCGAGAATGACTAACAGAAAACTGAAGGTACAACACACATTCTTTTGGAGTTCAACATAAGTTGGGGAAGTCCATGTTTTCATATGCTTCTTGTTATTCAAATAGGAGGATCGCTAGCCCACAGACACCTCTAATGCGGACACAGGTGCCAACATGACACGTGTGTAGGGCATCTGAGCTGTGAATCATGTGAGGCCCACTGTGTAGATCATCTCGCCAAAATCAGGCTTTTCAACTTTTGAGTAGGCCACCTGTCTTTAGAAACAATGGAGTGCATTTTTTTTTCTTCTCTGGACTGTCCATATATTTCCTACACTGGTGGATGGCCTCATCTTTTTAGACAGATAACCTATAAGATGGGTCCCTCCTCGTACACAGTTGGGATGCCCTACAAACTTGCAGGGCTGATATGTATGTTGGTGTGTAGGAGTGCATGTTTGGCTAGCAAACCTGTTTAAATAAAATGGGTTTTTTCCTTCTTGTTTATATGCATCAGTTCTCCTCTTTCATTCACAGGAGAATGGCTATGACCGGAGTGGCAGCACGGCGAAGAAGGGGGGATCAGGTGACCTAAATTTGGAGGATTACCACTCTATTGATCCTGTTCCAAGTTCAAGAGCATCCATAAAGACTGGACCGATCGAACACGGCACTCCTCTCATCCCTTATATACCACAGCCAACCCCCCCAGGTCACCCCAAGCATGGTGGGTCCCCTTAGACAATCGCGGCCACAACTTCGCATTTCGCGTCCTTATCTCTTAAAACTTGTAAGATAGTACTTGATGGAGCTGTTTACTATCATGGTTGCATGCTAGACTGAATACTATAATAACTGTATGTTGGGAATGTTTACAGACGTTGGTCAGTTTATCAAATCAATATGTTTTTCTATCATCTTGCATGCCTGGGATCAAAGCCGTCAAACTAAATGCCGACATGATGTTCGTGTGGACCTTTTCTTCTTGTTTGAAGATGATGGTTCCCAACCCCCACAATGAATTCTTGAACTTCATCTTTTGAGATAAGCAATTGATATTAGGTCTAAGAATCTAATAGAACTAGGGCTATCAATGCAGACCCAGAACCACAGGTACCCGATGGACCCATCCTGATTTTTATGTGTCTGGGTTTTCTGGACCTGTCAAGAAATTGGGTCAAATCTAGGTCTCACATTTTTGGACCAGTTAAATTCGAGCCTAGTTAGGTTCGAGTTGGTTCATCAACTTGGACCCAGTCAAAATTAGGTCGGGTCAAGTTAATGTCAACAATATATTATATATGTGGTCAAGTCTGGGTCTCACATTTTTGGACCAGTTAAATTCGAGCCTATTCGGGTCGAGTCAGCCTATCTACTTGGACCCAGTTAAAATTAGGTCGGGTCACGTTAATGTTAATAATATATTATGTGTAATATATATTGCTTATTCTAGCTATGTAATTAGAGAGACCATTTACATGCCCCATGTGTCAAAATGGCACATGCATGTGTGATGTAATCCATCCATCAGGTGGGCCTGATCATTTAGGTGCTCTTACCTGAACCCAACTAGATACATAAATTTAATGACCTGATGGGTACCTGGCAGGTATCCAAACCTGATTGTATCTGGGTCCAGTCTTCAAGAACAAGACCTGAACCAAAAAGGACCTGTGACGTAGGACAACCCTAATTATGATGCATGCTCATGAACATAATTAAACAGCGGAAAATAAAAGGAATAAATAATCTAAAATTCAGAATCACTCATCATGAACTAAGAAAAATCCACAAGGAGCTTGCAATGGCTATAGCCCAATCAATCAAGAGGAATCTCTAATCCAGGAAATCAAGGGATTTCGAATTAGGGATTTGAAAATCTGAAAACTTCAGGGTTTAGGCTCAAAATCAGATTTTGGAGATTGTGGGAATCGAAACAAATAGATTAGAGAAGATAGAATTACCTGGAAGAAGTATTAGAAGGACATAAGAAGCAAGTAGAAGAAAGAGGGATCAAGGAAGAAGAAACATCACCATGAGAGAGAGGGAGAAGGTGAGAAGCACCAAGAGGCTTTTCATTAATTAATAATCAAAGTTAATTCGAGTTTAAGTCTTTAGCCCTCTTAAATAAGTAAATAAAGATATAAAAGTACTAAAATACCATTAAAACTAAGCAAAACGTGCAATTAATATAAGTGCGGGAAAGTTCGGGCGCTCGATCGGGCGCCCGAGCAATCGTCCGAAGTCATCCGAAAACCTCCAGAGAGGTTCGGGCGCTCGGCAGGCAAAGTTCGGGCGCACGATGGGGCGTCCGAAGGCAGTGGTCGGGCACCCGAATTCTTCAGTTCTTCGGCCTTCTTTATCCTTTCTTCCTTCACACGTGTCCTCCCTGAGTGGGGTCTTCTATGTGTCCAATCACATGTGATGGGTCTTCAGCGGGTCTTCAGTTCCTCAATAATCGCTTATCCACAAGGACGGCACTTGTGGTTGGCGTTTCCTTCGTTGGTACACCTTGAATGCTTTTGTGTCCGCATCAACCTGGACCCGGCAAAACCTGAACCCGGTTAGCCGAGTGTGGTATCATAGGATTCGACGTTACCCATTGACGGCCATAGATGGAAGGAACAATGCTTAGGGCCATCTTAAGATCGATAGCATATGAAATTTCAGTTTATGGTTGTAATGATCAAGACCTCTTAGAGAATCTTCTTCCCTTTCTGTTACTCCACTACTACTACGTTTAGGGCCCACTTGAAATGGAGGGTATCCCTGCCCTATCAGAATTTTAATCTGAAAGGATTTGAAATTCGAAAGGACTGAACATTTGGTTTCTCCGAAACAACCATGGCCAATGTGGGACAACATTAAAAATGACCAATCTCCACCGTCGGTTTTAATTCTCCTCGTGCTCAAAACAAAGTGAATAGGAAAATCCTATCCGGACGATCATCACATCATCACATGCAAGCTTGCTGTTAATTGCTGACGGGACGGTCATCGTGGTCATCATTTTTCACTTTACTTTACAATTAATAATAAGCTTGTTGTTAATCATGTTTTCATGTCTCCATTCTATCATAAGAAACTTTCTAGCCCCACACACACCCTTTACAGGCAGTGTCGAGCCTCATGTGTACTTAGTGTGGCCCGCCAGCAAGTTCTTTTAAACTGTCTGTTCTCTTCATATAGGAACGGCCCAACGGATAAGTGGGCGTGCCTGATTTTTGCACCGGGTCATCTTCATGGCGAGAACCGCCTCATGCCCGGCTCAGATGTCTCACACACCGACCAGGTTGCACATGTGCTGCGTGCAAAGGTGCGCATGGCGCGAGGAAATCTCTACTAATACAGCTGATTTTGATTAGAACAATTAATAACACAATCACTGCCTAATAAAAGAAAAAGAAGAAAGGAGAAAAGAGAGAGAAAGGAAGGAAAAGGAGATTACAACCTTTATTCATTGCTCTGATAGCAATACATACTTTACTGCTGGACCAGGCATGTGTTTGGTTCGAATCTTCTACATCAGTGGCCATTGAGCTTTCCACCTTTACATAGGCCCCTAAGACCCTGCACTATATGATGCCTGACAGGACCCTTTTTTTTTTTTTTTTTTGTGGTCCACACCTAGTGAATGCTCATGTGGACCCACCTTTTTATTATCTTGGCCATTCAGAATGGTGGATCCTATTATACATGGGCAGTCACCTAAATTTCCCTCCATCAGATGATTAGAAGTTCTTAACTGTCCAATTAGCAGTGGTTAAAGGAATTTTTAGCCGACGATCTGTTCAACAAGGAGAAGTAGATCAATCAACCGATTAAGATCGTAGTTCAAAATCTCGCTAACTCGACTTGAAACTGGTCTGAGTCAAATCGACTCAACAGGATTTTGAGCCGAGTCTGTGGGAAACTTTGTATTGGACCGGACTTAGAGACTCGTTGAGTTGACTCAACACAACATCAACCAATGGAGGCAACTGTTGGGAAAGCCAGCAGCAGAAGCGGAACGCCGAACACGTAAAGCAATGCGAAATCAAACGAGAAACAAGATGCAATCAATCACACACAAGCATTCAGCACAAGAGACTCCGAATTTACGTGGAAAAACCCATCAACGGGTAAAAAACCACGGCATAAAACGATCCACTATGAATATCAGAAAATTACAGAGATTGACAGCTCAAAAGCAAAGAAAAACGGAGAAAACCCCAAGTTTTCTCTCACACATACCTCTCCCCTCTTCCTAGTACGATTAGGAAACCTTCGATACCTTAGGATTCCTCTCTAAGTAGGATTACAACACCTTAAATAGAAAGAAATCCGAAAATAGAAACACCTTGCGCAGTACTGCGGACTGCGCAAGAAATCCGCGTGCACAGCCGACCGGTCGGCCTATGAAAAAAACAGTCCAGGGAGATGTACAAGCCTCTACCTCACAGCCGACCGGTCGCCCGACCGGTCTGGGCATCAGGAAAACGTCCACCGGGGGGGGGGTCTTCACAACATCTGGGTTACGCTATCTGGCCGGTCGGAGCACCCATTCGAGCATAGTTTGAAGACTCCCCAACAAACTCCACCGAGGCTTCAAACGTCGAATCAACACATCCTTGCAACATCATCTCATCTTCAATTATAGCTCTATCGCTTCTCGTGCTACTATCGACCCTAACGTTACAAATTCACGCCCTGTTTCGCTCTTCTCATGTGGCCCTTGGGCACTTGCACATACGAGCAACTGTGGTTCTCGCTGCCTCTCTCGCAACTCCACCGTGAATTATGTTCCCGATTAACATGTAAAGATGGCCACACCTCCGTGCCTTCATACACACGAGTGTCCCCTTCATCACTTCACAATAACGATCGCGGCCGATAAACACGTACCCTTTCGCCTCGAGTGCACCAAGAGAAATCACATTCATCTTCATCCTGGGAACGTGCTTCACATCTTCCAGGACTCGTTCGACCCCATCGAACATCCTGATGCACACAGTGCCAATACCCACAACCTTATGAGCGACTCCATCGCCCACAAACACCGATTCTCTACCATACTCTCTGTATGTCGTGAATGAACTCCGGTCAGGACAAACGTGACATAAAGCCCCTAAATCAAGAATCCACTCACTACCGTGAGATCCCTTGCCAGATATAGTCAGAAGTTCACTAAAATCACCACCGTCCTCTACGGTATTGGCTCCATCTCTAGAAGAATTTTCATACTTTTCTTTCTTCAACCTGAGATTCTGACAATCCCCTCTCATGTGGCCCTCCTGGCCACAATTCCAGCACTTCACCTTAGACTTATCTTTGCCCTTGGCCCTCGATCCCGATTTCGAATATCCTCCATGCTCAGAACTTCTTCCCCTCATAACCAGTGCCTTTGAGGAATAATGGGAAGCCATGTCACTGCTTTTCTTTCTCATCGCCTTCGACTGGAGGGCTGAGATAATGGTCTCGACGCTTATGGTTTCCCTTCCTGCGCACACAGAGTCTCTGAACGACTTATATGAATTTGGAAGAGAATTCAACAAGATGCATGCTTGGTACTCATCCTTCATCAGTTCATCGATCTCCACCAACTTGCAAACCAGCCTATCGAATGTGCTCAGGTGGTCCTCCACTTCAGTTCCCTCATTCATCCTCAAGGTGAACAACTGCATCAATACATACATGCGATTCTCTAGAGATTTCTTGGCACAAACCTTCTCTAGCTTCGTCATCGTTTCAGCTGCAGTCTTCTCCTTCATTACATGATAGAGAACATCATCCGTAAGGTTTAACAGGATTGAGGTTCTAGCCTTCTTGTCGAGCCTTGTCCACTCATCGTCTTTCATAACCTCGGGTCGCTTTCCAAGAGCTTCATCAAGCCCTTGCTGAACTAGGAAAGATTCAACCTTCACCTTCCATAGCTCAAAGTCATTTTTCCCAGAGAACTTTTCTACCTCGAACCTTGCACCCGATCCCATCTTCTCATCTCAGATTCGAATCTACTCCACCCCAACTTTAACTCTGATATCACTTGTTGGGAAAGCCGGCAGCAGAAGCGGAATGCCGAACACGTGAAGCAATGCGAAATCAAATGAGAAACAAGATGCAATTAATCACACACAAGCATTCACCACAAGAGATTCGAATTTACGTGGAAACCCCCTCAACGGGTAAAAAATCACGGCATAAAACGATCCACTATGAATATCAGAATATTACAGAGATTGACAGCCCACAAGCAAAGAAAAATAGAGAAAACCCTAAGTTCTCTCTCACACACACCTCTACCCTCTTCTTAGTACGATTAGGAAACCTTGGACACCTTAGGATTCCTTTCTAAGTCGGATTACAACACCTTAAATAGGAAGAAATCCGATAATAGAAACACCTCGCGCAGTACTGCGGACTGCGCAAGAAATCCGCGTGCATAGCCGACCGGTCGGCCTATGAAAAAACAGTCCAGGGAGATGTACACGCCTCTGCCTCACAGCCGACCAGTCGCCCGACCGGTCGGAGCCACCTCCAGACCAGTCGGCCAACCGGTCTGGGCATCAGGAAAACGTCTATGGGGGGGGGGGGGGGGGGGGGGGGGGGGGGGGGGGGGGTCTTCACAACATCTGGGTTACGCTGTCCGACCGGTCGGAGCACTCATTCGAGCATAGTTTGAAGACTCCCCAACAGCAACAACCTTAAACCGGTGAGTTGTCCGTAAAAGTTTTTTAGTTTTATCTAACTATAAATATCTATTAACATTCTTAATATTATCGATTATAATAATTAATTATCGAGTCGTGTCAGGTTGAGTCTTCAAGTCAACCCGACCCGATGAACTAGTCGAGTTGGGTTTTCGGGTTTCTTTTATCAATGGTTAAGATCTTTCCGATGGGGTAGCGGTAAACGCCGTTTTCATTCAGTAAAGCGCAGCTGGCTTTCTCAAAAGCTAAGGAGAATTATCATTGACAACTTCCTTATTGAACCCATCAACATCATTGGAAGATTTTTCTTCTCTCTCAAGCTAATCTCAAACACCCATTTTGATTGTCTTTCTACATTCAGCAATCCTTTCTAAGATCACTTCAAACACAATCAATATACTATACCAATAGACTTTTTGTAGCTTCTTCACTCACCTTTATTAATTCAGGTGGGCCATGGAAAGCAATGTGGGTGTGTTTTCTATCTTGTTCTTATGGCCCATATGCTTCCCTTTTCATGGAATTCAAGTGGGAAAGGGATGTGAGCATGGGCTGTACAAATTAAAGAGGTGGACCACACAACTTCATTTCTTTTAAAGTTTCTTATTAGTCCTAACATAAGCAACTTAGAAGATTCAGTTAAATATTATTTTGAGGAGAAATGTTCCAGTGCTCTTGGAGCACTGTAAGTTATAGTGCTCCTAGTTGCATCGGTTCACTTGAGAAGTCCATTCGATCGATCTAAACCATCCATCAACAGAAGAAAACATTTTTATAGGCTATCATATGAAAACCATACTCATTGGACGACCCAGCCCATCTTTGATTTGGCCTTATTTTCTACAGTCATCCATTTTTTAAGCCATGGATGAAATGGTTACAATTGCCTGACAAAGTGATTCTTTAGAATCGTAAGCAATTCATGATAGGCCCTAACAAATGTACGGATCACTTAAAATAGGGAGCAAATTTCCTGTGGCCCCTCGCAAGGGGTTGTGTGGGGCCCACAGAGATGTCCGTGACAAATCCACTCTATACATTTGTTTTAAAAGACTACAATAGGACAGTCAATAACAATCAGGCAGATCCAAAGATCAGGTGGGCCACACCAACGAAATAGTGGAACAGAAACATCTACCGTTAAAACGCTCCTGGAGCTGAGAATGATGTTTATATACAATCCAAACCGTTCATAGGGTTATTACCAATCAGATAAACTGTAGGAACAAATATCATCCTGATACGAAACTTCTGTTACCCCCAGGTGATCAATGTCCACTGTTTCATGTGGTATGATCCACATGAATTTTGGATCTGCCTGATTTTTTTATTCATGTCCTATTGTGGTCTTTCAAAACAGATGGACGGAGTGGATTTGTCATGGACATCTCTGTGGGGCCCACACATACCCAGTTTCAGGTATATCTCTGTGCCGGGTCACAGAAAATCTACTTCCCATTTTTAAAATGGGGAGATGTTCACGTGCTTTCATAGCACTGTACGTTGTAGCGCTATGAAATGGGTAGCGACAGTTAGTCACCATTTTTAAAGATGGGGTGTCTATTTGGAAATTCAGAATGTTCAAATTGTGGGCCCCATTGTCGATGGACCATAACTTGGGGTGTCTATTTGAAAATCTGGAACGTCGAAATTGTCGGTTCCGCTGTGGATAGAGCCTAGCCTGGAAATCACGGCGATCGGATGATCTTAACAGTCTCAATTTTCCCTTTGTATTTGGACCAATGTTTTAAAAACAGATTGGACCGTCGGATTGGGTAAAAATAAGCAGACACAAAATTGAGATTAAAGAGATGGGCCACACAAAAATGTTTCTTTTAAGTTTCTAATTACTTCCAACAGGAGCTAATTAGTACATTCAGTAAAAAAAAAAAAAAAAAATTATTGTGGGTCCCATTATGGATGGACCATATCCCTAAAATCTCTAATTTGCCCATTGCATTGGGACCAATGTTTTAAAGGGAGTGGATTAGCTGTTACCCGGGTAACCACTTAGTAGGTGTTATCCTTACCGTGTGTGGCCCACCTTGGTGAACTTTTTGCATATCCATGCTGTCCATCCATTTTTTTCAGATCATTTTAGGTTGTTGTAGAAAAAGTTAACCGGATTCAAATCTCATGTAGACTTAAACCACTAGAAAATATAGTGAATGATGATTTACAGCTTTTTGTACGCGGATAGAGTCGGTGGAGGCAAGAGAAGCGGTAAAATTATGAAGGCGACAAAGTAGAGATGAACAATGAAACTTTGAAGCAGTGGAGTTTGAAGATTAAAGCCATTTTGGAGATTGTTGAGGATGTCATCAATCTTGATACCGATAAGGCTTCAAGTGACTAACGGGATGTGGTTGGGCGTCCGAAACTGCCCTAGATGGGCTTCTGGAATCTGAACTGTTTGATCTATTTTTCGGTGGTTGTAGGGCGCTCGATGACTATTGCAGAGGGCTCAATAACTGTGTTGGGCGCCCGGCGATTTATGTAGGGGGCCTGAAATTCTCCTAGATTTTTGCTGGAACTCTCTAGACAAAAATTGGTTTTGTCAGGTGCCCGATGGTGTGCGAACTGTAAGGTCGGTTGTGCGATTTTACAGGAATTTGTTTCTAATTTTACTTGTTTCCTATTTAAATGGATATAATGTGGGATTAGGGTAATACGGGGAGTCCTAAACGTGTTCGTGTGGATTGAGAGAATTCTAGGGTGAGAGAAAAAGCTTGAGGAAGGACTATGTTGGTCTTTCTCTAGGTAGCTTGAGTTTCTCTCTGTGGGGTTTTGGGATCCGGATAAGTCATTATTCTGTAATATCATGTAACTTCTAATTCATAGTGAATTGTTCGCTTTATGTCGTGATATTTTACCTGTGAGGAGTTTTTCCACGTAAAAATGGATTGTCTTCTCTTGCATGTTAATTTGCTTGATCATTGTGGTTTATCTCATTTGATTTTTTTCGCTTTTACTGCGAGCCGATCTCTTTCCTTCCCAACACCTGGCCCTAGGTGTGTTCGGTTTGAAGATATTCATTTTGGATAAGAAGAAATTGTCATTCGAAGTTTAGACCATAAATCAGCGATAATTTTTTATCCGAGCATTGTTATGAAATGCACTACTTATCAATCTTTATGTAGCCAAACATACGAAGTGAACTGACCCTTAGTGGGTCATATCTGTCCATTTTGTGAGAAAATGCACCATTCTAGTTCAAAATTATAATTTAAAAAAAAACCATTTTCAATAATTTCTATTTTTGTAGTATTATCTTATTTTTAGAGTTTTAAGATTTTCATCTTTTTAAAAATTGATTGTAATCTTGTTAAAAATCATTTCGTTGGATTTATCTAAAAATTTTATTTTTCATTTTTCACAAAATAAGCTTTAGAAAGTCCTCCAACAAGGTTTATCTAGACTTTGTATTTATGACAAATTAAGCTTTAGAAGTGTTACACTATTTTGGATAACTTTTGAATTAAGGTTAAAATTTTACTATTTTGAATAACTTTTAAATTAAAATTTTGAGTCATACATACAAGTAACGAAATCAAGAAGTTTTGCATTATTTAATAAAGTACTTGAATTTTCTTTCTTATTTTTTGGTGGACTCAAGAAATCTCCATGTAGACTTAAGGTTTTAATCAATTGAGGAAGATGATGATCTTTCTCTTATTGTTTCACTCCCTTCCTTATATTAAAAATTGAAAATTGTCAACAAATAGATAACCCTATTCGACTCTCCCATTTGGCAAGCAACTTAGCAGCAAATCAATAGTAATCGGGTCACTATTATAACCTAGTAAGGGAAGAACAAATAAAAAAACAAGTTAATATTATAAAAAATATAAGAGTCAATTAGGAATGTTAATATGCTTCTCTTTTCATGGAGTTCAAGTGGGAAAGAGATGTAAGCATGGGCTCTATAAATTAAAGAGGTGGACCACAGAACATCATGGAATTCAAGTTTCCTATTAGTCCCAACATGAACTACATAGAAGATTGAGTTAAAGATTACTCTAAGGAGAAATGCTCTGGTGGTCATGGAGCATTGTAAGTTGTAGTGCTCCTAGTTGCCTTGGTTCACTTGGATGGTCGATTTGATTGATCTAAACCGTACATTAGGCGTGGAAAACATTTTTATAGTCTATCATGTAAAAATTCATATTCATTGGATGACCCAGCCCATCTTTGATTTGGCCTTATTTTCTACATCCATCCATTTTCGAAGTCATGGATGAATTGTTTACAGCAAGTAGATGGATTAACTTGTTGGTTGGACCTATTTTTGTATAAATTATCTTGGCCGTCCATATTAAAGACCATTGTTTGAATGTTTCAAAATTTGTCAGATCTGTGTCGTGTTGGAATGGTAGCCCTTGAAATGTGCCCTGAACCTAATGAACAGTTTAGATCAACAGATGGGACTGGTAACTGTCCCAATTCAACTAGCAGCACTATAACTAACAGTTTTCTGAGACCACGGGAGCATCTTTCTTCCATATTACTTAAAATAACAATCTCACTTGAAATAGGGAGATGTTCTAGTGCTTTCAAAGCCCTGTACGTTTGTAGCACTATGAAATTGGTAGCGACAGTTACCCGCCATTTTTAATGTTGGGGTGTCTATTTAGAAATCAGGAATGTTCAAATTTGTGGGCTCCATTGTGGATGGAGTGTGGACCACCATTTTTTTTTTTAAACTTGGGTTGTCTGTTTGGAAATCTAAAACTTTGAAATTGTTGCCCCACTGCAGATGGAGCATAGCCCAGAAATCATAGCGATTGGATGATCTTAACGGTCTCAATTTGCCCTGTGTTTTTGGACCAATGTTTTAAAAACAGATTGGACCGTCGAATTGGGTCAAACAATAAGCAATCACAAAATTAATATAGTTGCCTAAGTTTAATTAAAATCTAAGTTTTAACCCTAAATAAGCATTAAGGAAAGACTTGTAAACCCTACTTCAATAGTGGAGTGATACATAAGCTAGGAATAATACTAAGTAGGTAGGTCGAGAGAGAGAGAGAGAGGGGCGCGGATTTCCTGCAAAAGCCTTGCGCAGGAAGTTCTTGCGCAGCAGACCAAGGTGGGGCCCAAAGTGATTTTTTTTATAAATCCACCCCATCCATCCATTTTGGGATGAGAACAAAAATGAACCGGATCCAAGACTCAAGTGGGCCGAAAACGTGAGGATTGAACGTCCATAATTGAAATATTTGTGGAGCCACAGGAGTTTCGAATCAGGATAATATTTGTGTTTCCAATTCATCCCAGTAGCAGTGATGTTATGAACCGTATGGAAGTCATATAAACATCACTATGGACCCAGGGAGGTTTCAACGGTAGTAATTTACCTATCCACCTTTTCCTTTAGTGAGGCCCACTTGAGTCTTGGATCTGGTTCATTTTTGTTCCAAAGTCCTAAAATGAGCTCCCAAAACGGATGGACGGGGTGGATTTATCAACAAACATTACTGTGGGTCCCACCGTGGTTCCCAGTGCAACGCTTTTACAAGAAATCCGCGCCCGAGAGGGAGAGAGCAACTAAGATTCTCTCCACCAACCACAACATGCCATGTTGATGGGAAGCGTCCGGAAGCTGGATTGATCGCCACTCTTAAGGACTAGAAACCACGTGAAGAGCGTTGGTTTGTCCCACATTGACTGAGGGGGGGGGGGGGGGGGGGGGGGGGGGATATGTGTTTATAATGGACTAGCCTTTTGGGTGTGACACTATAGTGGTATCAGAGCCCAGGTTATTTGCCTAGGACTATGGTGATCCTAGGCCCATATGGATGGAGGGAGTAGTCGCTGTGTATGCCCGTTGCACAACCTAGGTTCCGCTATGGGTGACATTACAAAGTGTAAGGGTTGGTGTTCAAAATTTTGGATTTTCACAACTTTTTGATAGATAACTATTAAAATCGACATATCTGAATTTTAGATTTATGCATTTAGTCATTGAAAAGTTAATAATCTTTCAAATAAGGCCAATTCATATTTTTTTCAACACTATTTAATCCCCAAAAGTAAGCCATAGGTCTTTGGATCGGTTTTATATAAATATTTGAGCTATAAAGTCCATCAGCCTTACATGGGATTTGTTGAGACTAAAATTTGATCACAAGGTGGGAGATCATGGTTAACCTTATGCTTATCTCCATTGGCGTGGTTAATGGGTACAATGAAGCCAAATGGTAAGAAACCCAAACCATCAAATCCGCCTTTAATTATTTTTTGCTCCAGATGAGGTTCATGGGGTGATGGGTATGATCCTCTAGGGTCAAAGATGAGGATTCTCTTATGAATCAATAAAAATCTTTGTCCTTAGATAATTAGATTATAATCTACACTAAAATCAATGGTGAGATTAGTGTAACCCAAATGCAGCCAACATCAAAAAGAGGAAATTATTTTTCTTATGATGTGATAGGTGTGATGGTTGATTTGAAATTATACACAAGGTATACATTATTTTAATTAAACCATTTCTGTTGTAGGGCAGATTTTAGGTAGATCATTACAAAAAAAAATTAAATTGATGTAACAATTTTAACATCTATTTTTTAAACATTTATGTATGAGTGGAGTTGGCACATAGAACACACGTGAAGAGAGAGAAAATGGTGTGTGTGTGTGTGTGTCTGTGGTGGTGTTTTTCACTGTCTAGGAATGAAAATTAACCATCATGATTACACTTATCTTTGGAGAAGTAGCTTTCTCTTATGGCCGAAAACAAACAATGTACATTGACATGGCTCTTTTCCATTTCCAGTTTTTAACATTGACCAAGTTTTTAGGGTTTTTCATATTTATGTTTAATTCACTCCACTCAAACAGCCATCTAATATCTTTTGATGAGCTATCTTACGATAGTTCACCACCATTTTGAAAATGATAGTGATATGTAAATGGCGCACATGGCATAGTTTTAATAGTCAAAACCACCCAAATTCATACAACTTTGATGAGGTACTACTCGTAAGTTATACTGAGAATATAACTGTGCATCAATGGCCCATATTTCCAAATCAATTGTGCATCAACGGGTTAGCCATGATGTGGAAACAACTTAAAAGTCCACACTGCTTGGACACGTGGATCATCCAAACGGTGCAATTTTTCCAGTGGACAGTCCAACTGGTACCCCACTATTTCCACAGTTCTAATCACCCTCCACGTGTCCTCACAATGCTGGCGCGGATATCTCGTGCATGTACCCCATTGTACATTTTCTCTGTAGAAAAAAAAATGCGGGAAGCCTTTTTCCAACCACCGTTGTACTTGTAGGCTTCAACAAGAGGGAGTGGATTAGGTGCGGCCCAGGCCCCACACAACACCGTGCGGCCTAGTCCTTCGGTCCCAACTTGATGTATTTATTATAAATCCATGCCGTTCATCCGTTTTTAAAGATTATTTTAGAGAACGAATCCAAAAATAAAGCATATCCAAATCTCAAGTGGACCACACCACAGGAAACAATGGTGATTGACCATTAAAAACTTCCTGTGGGCAAAAAAAGTTTTGGATTAAGCTGATCTATGTGACCTTATCAAAACGGGCTGGATGGAAGATAAACATTACGGTTGGCATTAAGGTGGTCCCTAGGAAGTTTTTATTGGTGGCCATTCAATCACCAACGCTTCCTATGGTGTGGTCCACCTGAGATTTAGATCTGATTTATTTTTGGGTTAATGACTTAAAATTATCTGGAAAAACGGATGGACGGCGTGGATATACAATAAATACATCAAGGTGGGCTCCACATTCAGGGCCGCACGTAGTCCGCTCGCTTCAACAAGAGTCGCACCAATGTGCTTCGCATTGGGATTTTGCCTGAACTAGCCTTGATAGGTGGCTATTTTTACTAAAAGTTCAATTTCTCGTTTGATTCATCTTTTTTGACCTTTTTGCGAGAAATTGAAAATTTATGGTCGAAAATGCCCCTTCGACCGATTCCCTTAGCCACTGTGGATCCCTAGGACTATTGATGAACCGAGTCAGCTCGAGAAACTCCATCGACCCGACACAAAAAAACTCGCCTCTTAGTAGAACAAGTTAAGCCAAGCTTCATTTAGGAGCTTGGGTTAGAAATCGAGTCAAGTTCGACCATTGGGTCACTTGACTTGACTCAACTTGATTCAAGCTTGACTTGGCTCGATCTCGACTCAACTCATTTCATATAGATATTTGTTAAAAAAAAATTCTAATCTTTTTATTTCTTGGTTCTCTCTCTCCCCTCCCCCACACACACATTGGGGTCTAAGCTTAGGACATATAAAACTATCACATGTTGGGGGTGTTTGTTAATTCTACTATTTTGTTCAGGTAAGAACATTTCTTGTTGAGCATACTTGATGAATTGAGTAATTTCAAGTACAAAACATGGTGAGCATACAGTGGTTATTTGTTTTACACACTACACAAAACAAGTGCTATGGTGAGACCATACACCATAGGCATTTACAAAACAAGGGCTATGGTAAGACTAAACACCATATGTAGCTATTGATTGCAATTTCACGAGGGAGGTGGTGCATCTAATCCATGAATCAATTGGGCCTCATCATAAGATGCTCCACATAATAATCAGGGCAGTCCATTCATGTGATGAGCTATGCATGTACTATGTTAATTTATGGTTCAGAAAATGTTATTGGTGGTCTGCATTCAATGCGTGTGTAACCTGGCCAAAAAAAAAATCGACCAAAGTTAGGTCATTTAAATGGTGGGGTCCCACCTATAGAAATATTATTCTCACCTAATATATATGTGACTTCTTAAACTTAATGTTGTTGGCTTTTAATTTATATTTTGTAGCAAAAAATATAATAAATTAAGGCAGGAGCAAGCTCGACTCGACTTGAAGTAAGCTTGCCTCGACTCGATCCACTAACTCGCCTCGAAAGTTTTAGCAAACAAAGCAAGCTTGAGCTCGAACTCGAGGAGAGCATGGACGAGTCAAGCCAAGCTTGGCCCACCTCGACTCGACTCGGCTCGATGTACAGCCCTATAGATCCCCCTTGGGGCATGGTGGATTCCCCTGTGCACATGGTGGTTAGAGTGGCATTTTGAGCTGTAAAATTTTCTATTTCTCGTCAAAAGGCCAAAAACAATAAGCCAGATGAGAAATTGAACTTTTAGTAAAAATAGCCACACCTCAGAGCTATTGCATCAAAAATCCCCTCACATTTTGTACCTAGATTAACGCCTTAGGTGCCTCTCTCTAACTGACCTTCATGTGGTTAAACTTTCATAAGATCTAACCCGTCCATCAGATACTCTGCCTCACTTTCAACCTGTATCTAAAACATTGTAACAATCCTAATCTCAGATAGACCACACCATGTGAAACAGTTGAATCAGCCTGATATTTCGGATCAAGGCCAATAAGAGGGTGGTCTACCTGATGGACGGAGTGGATTTTATTAATTTTAAATATCTTTCCCTTGTTAGAGAAAGTTATCAACGGTTGGTACGCGAGGTATGAAAGTTTCCTTCGACAACGTCTTTGGTAAGCTGCACAAAACCCAAGCTTTTCCTTCGTTATTTGATACTCCGGCTTCCTTTCACAGTTGATACGCAGTTACTTAGAAAATTGTACATGTGGCATACATTAAGTGAAGATACACCGATTAAATTGTGGACCTTTCCGTAGCTAAGTCACAGTATCAAAATCAGATTGGTTGAACAATCCTAACCTTTGTTTGTTGAAATAGGACCATTGGATATTTTCATCTTAACCGTCCACTAAATAAACTCCAATCTGATAATCAGCAAAATGATACATCTAAACCGGGACCATGTTTCAACAATTGAATTTTAAACTTCTTTTATTCCACGTGTAATTTTTAAATAATCTCCAAATGCCTGTGTATCATCCATCACACATTGCCAGAGTATCGAAGTTTTTCTGTTATTTTCATACTTCTCTGACTACGAGGCATGCTCGCATTGCACGCGAGCAATTCCGGATATGTTGCTTGCTCATCTCTAACTCCTAGGGGTTACACGCAGGCACCCTGTGGGTTGATCAGAACCGTTCATCTGGTGGACCGGATAGTATATATCCTGAAGTTTGTGAATGTATGAGATATATCCAGCAACGGCTGCCCATGTGCTGGCCCATTAGATCAATCGTTCTGATCAACTTAGACGATTGCACGTGTACGGTGGCGATGCTGGGGATGGACGCGTCAACGATCTTTAGCGACTGTCGCGAGTAAGGTCGGCAAACGTCGTTCTCTCGTTGACTGGGACTTTGGACGGTTACTGATCTCACACGGCTTCTTACGCAAGAAGTATGCATCGTTTTCTTTATTATACGATGTACGGTGGAGCGGTTAGGTGCGGCCATGTTAGTGGGGCCCACCTTGATGTATGTATTATAAATCCACGCCGTCCATCCGTTTTTCTAGATCATTTTAGAGCATGAGCCGAAAAATTAAGTAGATTCAAATCTCAGGTGGATTACACTACAGGAAACAGTGTTGATTAACTATTAATAGATTTTTGTGGGCACAAAAGTTTTGGATCAAGCTGATATTTGTTTTTTCCCTTCATCCAGGTCTATATAACCTTGAGCCCTAGTAAGTTTTTAGTGATGGGCGTTCAATCACCATTGTTTCTTATGACATTTTTGGGTTCACGCCTAAAATGAGCTGGAAAAACGGATGGATGGTGTGGATATATAATGCATACTTCAAGATGGGCCCCACGTTCGGGGCCGCACCGTGTTGGGTGAGGTTGGGGTCGCACCTAATTCACTCCCGATATCCGGTGGAGCCCACCAGATGAACGGTTAGCGGGTTCCATCATTGATGATAGATTCCCAGGAATCTCTCCTCCCCCATGAGATGATCTTAACCGTTCCTTCAGATCACGGTTAAATCTGGACCATTAGTCATGATTGTCTCTTCAAGAACCACCAGCGGATGGCTAGGATCATTCCATGTGGGACATCACCGAGGCCACCACATGAACGGTCCAAATAAATAAATAACCATATATAGGGACGCACGGAGTTCCACCGAAAAGGTCCCATGAGTGTACAAGATCTGGACCGGTTGACCAGCAGGCCACTCCATGGATATCCCATGAGCCAAAATCAGGTTATTCGGGACGATCCTAACCCTTGATCTGAATAGGCCCAAAAAATGCATGGTGCTTCCTTGTCTCCAAGTTAAGAGGATAAGACTACAGGACTGCCCTCAGTTTTGGCGCATATGGCCCATAACTGTGGGGACTATTGGGCGAGTGGTCTGGATCTTTAGCACGTGTGCAACTTACACACGTATGCACCTGACGTGTGTAGTAAGTCACGTGCAATTAGAAATAGAATACCTCTTAAGTATGACACTTACGCTGACAAATCTCCCTCCCTTGACCGAAATCGGATTGCGTACTGAGTTAGTCCGTACGCTCTTATCGCACTGAGTAAACTCTTTTGGGTCCACTGTGAATGTATGTTGTTTATCCACGCCGTCCATCCGTTTTTCCAGATCATTTTAGGGGTTGAGCCTAAAATTGAAGCATATCCAAATTTCAAGTGGACCATGCCACAGGAAACAGTGGGAATAATGATTTCCACCGTTGAAACCTTCCTTGGGCCCGCATTGATGTTTATTTGTTATCCAACCTTTTCATAAGATCAAAAAGACATGGATGAGGGCAAAAAAGAAATATCAACTTGATCCAAAACTTCTGTGGTCCCCAATAATATTTCAACGCCAGATGTTCATCTCACAATTTTCCTGTGGTGTGGTCCACTTGAGATTTTTATAAGCTTCTTTTTTGGTATCTAACTCTAAAATTATCTGTTAAGATGGATGAACAGAGTGGATAAAATTATTAAATTACGGTGGGCCCCACGGAGTTTACTCAGTACGCTTACCGTACTGAGTTAATCAGTACGCAATCCGCTTCCCCCTTGACCGGGTTATTACCTTTTCCTCCGGCACTTGGGGAAGCAAAGAGTCACTCGCGCGCGTCCATGTGTCCGGATTCTTCACAGCCTGAATGCTGAATTGGCAGTACCGCACCGGTACAAGATCCAGGCCCTTGGTTGGTCCACTCCTCAGGTGGGCCGCACTTGTGCTCTGGGCATGAACGGTTGGCTCTGGCCTAAAGGGTGTAAAGTTCCTTTTTTAGTGGGACTGATGTGTTCAGTATCTCCGAACTATTTAAGATTACAGCCTGGACAACCTAGCGAACATAAAGCATTGATGTATTTTCTCTCACGCATTGAGGGCCAGCATTCTTCTATCATGTTTGTTTTGTGTGCATAGACCGGGCACCGTTTGGCTGGTTACACCAACACCACAGCTAGCTAGTCAAGTTCAGCCGGCCCCACATAATGTATGTGTTTCACCTTGCTGTTCATCTATTTAGTCAACTCATCTTAGAAGTAGAGCAAGAAAAAAGAGAGGCAGATCCAAAGCTCAGGTAGAACAGACCATAAGAAAAAACAATAGAGATTAAACTCTTACCGTGACACTTCTTGAGAGTCACTGAGGTTTCAGAGTAAGCTAATATTTGTGTTTTCTTTTACTCATGACTGCATGACGTTATGATTGAATGACAAATAAACACCACTATGGCCCAGAAAGTTTCCAGCCAAGAAAGTCATTGTTCCTACTTTTCTATGTTGTGTGGTCCACTTGGGCTCTTGATCTGCCTCATTTCTTGGCTCATATCTTAAAGTGAGCTGGCAAAAATAGACGGGCAGCATTTATAAAACACATACATATCACACCAGCTAGCTTGTTCGTGTTGGGGTGTTGGGGTCACCAGCTAAACCGCGTCCGGACGGACCACTCCAAGCGGGCCGCATCGCATATTTTGGATTGCTGAGCAGTGCGGCCCATCCAATTGGTGAATAAGGTGGACCATCTTAGGGCCTGGGCATCTCCCTCTCACGATTGATCTGATGAATGGCCCAGATCTGCACTCAAGACGGATTCAGCGAAGAACACCCTCCATCTCAAGCGCGCATCTTTGTTTACCTAGGAACAGTAACGGACTCCCGGCATATAACTTCGCCGGGAACCGTAACGGACTCTCTCTCTCTCTCTCTCTCTCTCTCTCTCTCTCTCCTTAATAAACACCCAAAGCTTCCTTCAACCTTCTTCAGATCTCTCTCTCTCTCTCTCTACACTGCCATCTCTCTCTCTCTCTCTCTCCAACTCTCTTCATCGATCTCAAGAAAACCATAAACATTCCTACAATCTCCCTTCTCTCTGTCTCTCTCTGTCTCTCTCTCTCTCTCTCTACACTGCCATCTCTATCTATCTATACACTGCCAGCAGAACTGATCTCACTCTCCCATGATAGAGAAGCAGCAGCAGCAGTAGAGCTGAGTCTCCAAATGTGAGACCCCAGTCAACATCTCCACCGTCAGATCATGGTTGCTGCCGCCATCCCAACCACTCCTTCCCATCACAAAAGCCCACTCCGTCGTCATCATCCTCACCATACAAACCCTCCCAACTCAAACAGAACTCCTCTCCTCCCTTCTGAAATAGACAATGGCTTCTCCACTGTCCCTCCTCCTTCCACCAGACCCAATTCCAAATTCCCCCCTTCCAGATACCTTTCCTCTTCCTCCTCTTCCTCTTCTTCTAGGAGATTCCCATCTCCTCTCATCTCCCGTCCCGCCGCTTCCCCATCTCAACCGTCCGTCCCAAAACGCTCCCTATCTGTCGAACGCCGTCGCCCCACCACGCCACTGCCCGATTCCAAGCACTGCAGCGCTGTTGAAGTCTCCGCCACCACCAAGGTCCTCCGGACTTCCTCCCGCAGCCTGTCTGTCTCATTTCAGGGCGAGTCGTTTTCGCTTCCGATCAGCAAGGTGAAGCCAGCCCCTGCACTGACGCCACTGCCGCAGCCTAATTCGAGGAAGTCCACACCTGAGCGGCGGCGGATGACGACAGTGCCTGTGAGAAGAGAACAGTTGGAGAATTCAAAGCCAGTTTGATCAGCAGCGGTGGCCTGCAAGGAATCGGCAGGCGGATCCTCTGTCAAGGAGTTTGGACTGTGGTAATGACAAGAAGATCAGTGTGGGATCCCCCCAGTCAGCGATCCGGGCCACATTGCAGCAGTCGGTGGTTGATGACGGGAGGCGGGTTTCGTTTGATGGCGGATACGTCCTGATATGTGCAATGCCGATCTGGATAACGGGTCCGCTGTTGCTTGTGATCTAACTGCGTCGGATACAGATAGTGTTTCTTCTGGTAGCAATTCGGGAGTACATGAATTTGGTGGTACGACACGTGGGCGGGCCACGCCTCGCGGCATCAGCATCCCCGCACGGTTCTTGCAGGAGGCAAATGCTCAGTTGCGACGCTCACAGGAGCCCAGCTCACCCTTGTCAAGGGCAATTTCTCAACCGAAGCTAATTCCATCAAAGAAGGCAGTATCAGATAGCCCAATAATGTCTCCTCGCATGACGAGCCGGACACTATCGTCGCCTCTCCGTGGGCCTTTACGGGCCCCGTCCCCAAGTAAAGCTTCTCTCGTCATCACCATCGACGTTGGTGTCTTCTCCATTGAGGGGAATGCCGAGCCCATCACGGATGAGAAATTCATCTGTGAGTAGTCAGTCGAGCAATAACACGCTTTCGATTCTCAGCTTTGCTGCTGACATACGGAGAGCGAAGATGGGGGAGAACCGGATTGAAGATGCACATCTATTGAGGCTGTTCTATAACAGGAACTTGCAATGGCGGTTTGTAAATGCGAGGGCAGATGCTGCCATTTTTGGTGCAAAGACTGACTGTGGAGGTACAGCTCTTGAATTTTAGACCATTGGATTGACATTATCAAGTTCTAGTTCATTTGACACAGTTCATGAGTTTGGATGTGGACATGCTATTCACTGATACGCTCTGCTTGTGGTTGCATAGTCTCACGAATTCTGTTTCTATTTCAAAATTGTTTCTAGCTAAGTATGTTCTGCAGTATCCCATAACTACCGGAAACCAGTTTCACCTTGTGAATACCTTTGTTTCTTGCTTTCAGTTTCCCACATAGGTTAATAGGAGGAAGAATACAATCAACCCATTAAGATGATGGATACAGGCCGTACACCTTGAGGTACATGCGATAAACGACATCTCCAACGGAGAACACAAAATCCTTGATCTTTTTCAGGAAAAAAGGCAGCTTCCAAGGAGCTTTGCACTTGCTGGTTGCAAAAGCAATTGCCTTTGTGGAATCACCTTCTAAAATTAGAGGCCTGTGACAAGACCAACCAAATCTTAGTACCAATCTTAACTGTAGTCAGTTCTGCCTTAGTGGTAAGACCAACTTCTGCCTCACCAGAGAGGACCCAGATGGTATCTACTTTGCCGCTACTCATAACGCCACCAATTCTGATCATTGGGGTTTTGCATTGACCTACCATGCACATTTAGCTTCCACCACTCATTTGTTTCACTTATTTTCACATCACCATTATAATGTTACCTAAATTGCCAACCCCCTACATTTTCCATTCCAAATCCCGCGATCCGGATTATGGGTGGTTTGTGATTTGGATTGCTATTTTTACCAATAAGAAATTATGGTACTATACTCCTAATGTAATTAGCTTGTAATGTAAATCTATATTCAAAACATAGAGATTTATACTTCAAATTTTATTTTTTTGAAAGGTAATTTATACTTCAAATTATGCACCATCATCATCTAAACTTTATCCCCAACTAATTGGGGATGGTTACTTGAATCCTTTTTTGCCATCCCACTCTATCCAAACTTCAGTT